>CH002951.1:415791-471250 GCA_000149265.1 Ciona savignyi
GCGAAAATGTCGTTAAATTGATACCAGAAACCTATGTTGTATAAACCCCACGAAAATATAGCGCCTGTAATCCAACTAAGAGCACGTGTTATTTTGGTCGTTTTATAGTCGTTTTCCCACCCTCGGTTAAAACACGAGTACCCCATCCTAAACCCCTTGGGCTGCGCAAAATTTAAGCAATTCGTGCGGGCAGATTTTGTAGACAAAGCAATTATTTCTCTACTCAAAAATAGTAAAAACATTCTTGTGAAATGAAATGTGTAAAGTACTTAGGACTCTTTTAAAATGAAGATAAAACAAAAAATATCTGTTATCTCTGCTGTGATCGACACTGTGTTATTTGGAGGTGTGATCTTTGGTTGGCCTTCACTCGATTTCGTTTTGAAAGAAGAACGTTACTTTACGGAATATTGCAACGCAGAAAATACCACCAACATTAATGTCAATAATTCTGGTAACAACGACATTTTGCCACAATCGCGATGCACAAGTCAGGACATTGCCCTGAACTTGGTTTTTACCTTGTCGACTACAGTGGGGGGAGTTTCTACATTCCCGCTGGGTTATCTATTTGACCGTTTCGGAACTTGGAAGTTTCGCATAGTTGGAATAACCACATTTATCGTATCGTGTTCGTTGGTGGCTTATTCGTCACCGCAAGTGTCATGGTTAATTTACATAGCAATGCCACTTCTGACCATCAGCAGTTTTACTATATTGATCTCAAACACACCAATCGGTTACTTCTGTAAATCAGCTCAGTCGACAATGATTGCGACAATTTGCGGTGCATTTGATTCATCGGCTGTGGTAATGGTTCTCATGAAAATAGCCTACCAGTGGGGAGCTTCAGTAAGCTATATATTTATATTCTACGGTGCTCTGTTATGTTTTTCAGTTCTTTATACTTTTGTGCTAATGCCGAAAATGCACGTACCGTTTTGCCCCGCCGAACATTTTCGCTATGGTCTAGTAGAATGCTGCTTATCTTGCGAAACTCCGGATGAAAACATGCGAAACGATGAGGATGAGAGAACATTGTCCAAAGCTGACGAAAACGTTATATATCCTGATTGTTCACCTCTCTTACAAAATCCAATGACTGGACAAGAAACATTTCTTTCATGCCTGAATGATTTTTCATACTGGTTCAATATTGTGTACCTTAGTATACTCCAGCTCCGACTTTTGTCGTTCTACGCCACGATGAATCAATGGCTCAGTACTCTGACCAAAGATGTGTCGGTCAAGAGCGCATATGTCACTGCATTTGGTTTTATACAATTAACTGGAGTTCTGTTTGCTCCATTTAGTGGACTAATGACCGATTTGATGACAAATTATTATTTCAAGCATTCCACTATCTCCGTGAGTGCAGTTCGAAAACGAGGAATTTCTTTTACTATTGCATTCACAAGTTTAATTTCAACGTTATTCTCTGCTCTTGTACTAGTACCTGTTTTAGAGATACAATACATAACCTTTATTCTACAAAATGTAGCTAGAAGCTTTCTCTATGCTGGCCAAGGCTCGTTTATTGCAACTACATTCCCGAGTCAACATTATGGAAAACTTAATGGACTGTCCATAGGGATAGCATCTTTAGTTTCATTACTGTCATACCCTTTAAACCTTTTAATACTAAACGTATTTAACAGTAACTTTTTGATCACGGATTCGGTATTTCTAATATTAACCGTGTTAACTTTCGTACACCCTTTTACATTATTTTGTCGAACAGGATAATATGGAATATGATTTGTGCCATTATTATTACTTTCGCGTTTTATACCTGTGTCACTGTATGATATTTTAACCTATAGTTGTATTTAACTCGTTAAAGTCATGTAAAAATATAATAAATCACCCTTAACCAGAAGCCTGTTTGGAGATAAAAAGAAACGATTAGACACACGTTTAACTGAGAAATGTTGCATCCATTTAGTATATTCTAATAGCTTTTCAAAAATAAAAGTTACATAAAAAATACTGGAGAGTGGCAACCTCGAGATATAAACCTGAAACGTTTTTCAGGAAATATCCCAAAACTCAACCACGCTCAAACCAATAATCCGACTGATCTTAAGTCCTATAATATCAGAAATACCGAATTCCAAACTTTTCACAGGTGTTAGATATTAGATATGCAGTAGCAATTTTTGTGTGAAAATCATTCCAAGGAATTTCCCACAAGAGCTAGAATTTAAGTTCAACGGTCGTTTTCCCGCGTCTTCGTTGCAGTTTTTCTCTGATGTCGATATTTTGCGACTACAAAGAATGATTAGTCTACCAAGAAAGTTGGAGATTATAAGATTTACTTGGAAAACACAAATGTACTTAGATAACCTAATTTACACTGGGAAATCTCTAAAATATGTAAATACAAAAGCAATAATAATCCTGTATCATAGCGTATATAAAGAGCTAAACACTTAAAACCAATATTGATAGATAGCAAATTTTAATATGAATAGAGAAGACGTTTAACCGACAGATGTAGCATCTCATTTTGGTTCTTCGGGCTAACTAATACGTGGGAAAGTTTAAATCTTACCGGTACCTAAACTAGGTAATCTGACAATGGCCAGTCCCGTTTGTTTGGGCAAAGTAGTTCAAACTAGAGTATAACTTCCCGACTAGGTGCGGGCTCCTAACACCTGTCTCTGAGTGAAGTTGCAGTATGGTTAGACGGCGTCTCTTATTCAGAGTTGTCCAAAACTTCATGAATTTATTTGAAAATTGACCCGTGAATGATGACCGTGAATGATGTCGGGAACGAAAAGTCTTGAAATGACGGTTATCTAAGGAAAATATATATATAAATGATCACAAATTTACTAATTTAAGAAATAAAAACAATATTTTACTAAATATGGCTGAACATGAGCCAAAAGACGGCATAGCCTATACATATTAACAATAACCGATAATTTCAAAACATACTAACTAAAACTTTCAAATATTTTTTTAGGAGCGATTACTTCGCGATATTGAGCAGGTGGTAAAAAACGAGCGTTTTATACTTCGGTAAAATGGTGGGGAAAAAGGAATACTATAGCTATAACGATCGGGCTACCTGGCTACCTCATCACCCTTGGTATATCTTATACAAAGAATATAACGTTTGTTTCTGAAAGCCGAAACTAATGGGTTTCTGAGTTACCCATCGAAAATTGATATCTACATTCTTTATATGTATTTGGGTTATGAATTAAATTGGCGCGAGGTGATCTGACGATTGCCTGTGTGTTAACCCCCTTGGTTTTCCCATTCACGGGAATAAACATTGGCTCTTTCTTGGTTTATATATTTGATTAACCTACCACTTTCCTTACAATATAAATGAATAATGCTTAACCCTTTAACTGCCGCTGTCGACTCAAGTCGACAGCGCCGAAAATGACATAAGTAGAAAAGTATACGGCCGATTTTGATCAGTGAGATGGCGCTGGAGAGCTGAATAATTTCTGCGTTTGCCAATATAAGATGATATATAGGTTTGCATTTGATATTTTTTAGTTATTTGCGTTTTAAAAAATGATATATTTAGTGTGGTTTTGGTTGTTTTAATTAGTTTTAATTTTGGTTTTAGTCCCCGATTAGTTTTCAACTATTGTCGTCATGGTTCGCTTGGTTAGTTTGAAAACAATCCATTCGTTTTTGGCATGTACATTTTGGATTAGGCTATTTTTTGAGCTTATGGAGGGTAAAAACAGAAGAATCTGTCCTTTTGTTAGCTGATAATGATTCTGAAAGCAGTTGTGCTTCATTTTTGAGTAGTTCTAGCGATGAAGAACCTTTTTGAAGATGTTTTGCATCAGTTTTGTTTTGCTGTGGCTATGTGTTTGTGTTTTATTGGGCAAGTGTAAAAAAAAAAAAAAAATTTTTTTTCGATTTGCGTATTACGACGTCATCAGTCAAGTTGTGACGTCATCACAAAAAGAGTAGTACAAAAATGGTCCAAAGATAATCATAAATAACTTTGCTACATACTGTTTTGTTTGTAA
Source organism: Ciona savignyi (assembly GCA_000149265.1). Classification (NCBI taxonomy): domain Eukaryota; kingdom Metazoa; phylum Chordata; class Ascidiacea; order Phlebobranchia; family Cionidae; genus Ciona; species Ciona savignyi. Next base: position 419,799 of record CH002951.1, read on the forward strand.
ATGAGAAAAAAAGATAGTTTTTGTTGATCTAAATAGTAACACATGACGTCATTGCAGAATATATGACGTCATCGAAATTTTATTAATGCAAATAAAAAGAAAATTTATTACTGAACAACTTTTCTGTTGATCATATCATGCTTACATCAATAGTTTTGTGTACAGAAGCTTCTAACCTATAAACTTAGCCGAAAAATGAACTGAAAAACAGCCGGCAGTTAAAGGGTTAATAGTTTCGAAAGATCGGCTGTTATAGAATAACCGACGCCGAACATTCGCACAACGGCAGTCGTGCTTTTAGGGGACGTACAACTAATTATTCGCTCTATCTCTCCAATGCAAACTGACCTCACAAAAACGGCTATCATTCAAAATCCTGACAAAGAAAATCTTAGAATTTTTTTCTAAGAGAGCGACCAGTTTCGCACCTGCAACCTTTCGATTGAAATGCGACGCACTTAACCGCCAGGCTAACTGGCCGGACAAATAATGAGTGAAGGCGTCAGCAATCTGTTGTGGGGAGACTTTGTGAACTGAAGTAGCTAAATTTCAAGACATATTTTCAATAATTACATTTATTGATCCGAAATTTGCATATTTTGGCAATAGTCAAGCAAGAACACTTCTGCCAGTTTTTTAAGACGAGGTTCCTCTGCCAATGCAATTCTACGCATGCAGTTTATTACATGTGGCGTCACAATGCGATGGCGCGAAGTGGGCACGATGAGCTGTATTAAAGTGGTGATGGCAGAAAGCTTCGTTTCAATTTCAGAACTGGACAGACATCGCACAATATTGTGTATCGAAGATTCAATGTTTAAAACGACATCTCGATTTTTTGGGTCCGCAACAAGATTGCACAAACCACTGATGCCGAACTGCACAGTGCGGCCGTTTAAATCTTCGTCGTCATCAATGCAGTCCATAAAGAGCTCTGGAACCTGCAGTTTTCTAAGATACTCAAAGTTTATGGGGTCATAGGCGAAATTTGCAAGGTTAGCTAGTACTTGGAGTTGTGCGTCATTGTCTGAAGTGTCCTGGAATTCAGTAACCAAAGCTTGAAGGTAATCAAAGCGGTTCAAATCCTTTGGAGTCGTCCGCTTTTTCAGTCTTTGTCGCGAAGAAAACATAATTCAAAAGAAATTAACAATTGAAAATTTTGGTCAAGTCTTATATTATTCGTTCTTTACTGCTGGGTTTCTCAAGTTGTAAGCACACCTAGCAACCATTCCAATACTGCAAAAAAATATATACTTCATTACTCTCATCTCATAGGCGTTGGACACCAAATATCGCATGCATTTTTGTCATGTCGGGTTACAATCGATCAGAGCTCAGCATACCCATGTAAAAGTAGGATTACTTTAGACAAAACCTAGCACAGTGAAGGCAAAATAAATTCAGTCGTTCCTAGAACGCTTACGCACACTTTCTACAGGTATTCTATTAGAGCATGGACCGACAGATAAAAGAGTTGTTGATTCGAAACAGGCCGATTGATAGACGTTTAAGATATCACCTGAATTCAGTGGATTGATGGGTTAAAACAAAACAGTAGAAACGTCTTAATACTCAATCATATACATTACACTGCAATTGCTCTTGTAACCAAGCATTTGGCAGAGCATAATTTAACAATTTACCTTGTGATAATGCAATCTACTTTTTCCCATCATCAGAAATAAACATTAATATCCCACTATCCCATTAAGAACTTACCTTAAAATTGCAATAAGTCCAGCAGGCATAAACTTTCTACTGTTGTAAAACCGGAATCCCATCAACCCACCGAGTGATAGGGAAACACCTGGAGTTGTGTACTATTATAAGTTATGAAGATTTATAATGAATAGAGTTGTTAGATAGTCTAAGCGCAAAAAAGTCTAAGCGAAAAATAAAATAAAGTCAGAATAATATTTTTCAAAATTTTTTCGGAAAATATTTATTTTTTATATTTGATTAAGCGGAATAAGTATTCATCGAAACGTGATAGTCATTTTGAACCCATACTTTGTTCATAAGTACTGTCCCTTCAACTAATAGATAAAATTGGATATTCATGTAATGTTTATTTTCCTGAATCGCCGAATCGGTAAACACAAGGGACATTAGCCTAAGATTTAGTAATAAGTTAGATATTTAAGAATATAACCAATGGTCTTTAAATTACACACACAGACATTAAGTTTCATACAGATACTACTATGATTACATGACAATTAGAAGTAATCTTTGGGGGTACATGCATCCTCTTACGTTATCTCTAGCACTCCAGGTTATAAACATTATGAAATGAGAAAAACAGTTTTTATTCTACAACAAACCAAGTGAAAGCCACAAATCCGAAGAATCCACTGAAGATCTGTAAGCTCCTAACCCTGCCAACCCACCAAACAACAACCCGGCACCCAATGATGCTGTACTTCCTGGATGGAAATTCAAAAGGACAATTACAGCTTTTTTAAACAAATGTTACAAGAAAATGATTAATTGCTCTAACACTGACTAAAACGACTGTTTATTAAAATATGATATTGATGTTTTATCTCCATGTATGGAAAAACTAAAGGGGCATTACTTCACATGTAATCATCAGATTAACTAACGCTCACAAATAGGTTACTAAAGCTATTGTTGGGTTGTATATATGATAAAGACATTTATTTAGGTTTATTACAACAGTATATACTGGGTGTAGATAATATACGCTAAGAGCCTTGTCTCTGAGAACACAAGCGCTTGGTTGTGAGCAGTTTTGATAAGGCAAGTTTTCGGCTGAAAATCAAAGCCCAACACATTAAGCCATTTGGACAGACTGGTTAATTTAAGAATTTGAAGAATCAATAAAATAGATTACCAGCTTTAATATATCCAGTAATCCCCCCAGCTGCTATTGTAGCCGAGTACAAAACAGATATCCAGTCAACTCCCATTTGATATTTAACAGCTTAACTTCCTGTAAGTTGAATAAATAAACAAAAGTACATATTCATATATATAAAGACTATTTTTATTAAATAATCTTAAAAGGTATTACTAAGGTGTATTGCACATTTTCTTATTCTTGGTAAGTAATACAGAAAGACTATATAAACATTACTGCTACAATAATAACATATACTATTCATCAAAATTAAAAGAATATCAAAATGCGCATAAGTATCAAAAGTATTAAACTACAAACAGCTGGGAATGTATTTAGAATAAAAATCTTTTGAGAAATCCACTTTCTTTTAGCAAATGCAGGCTGTGAGCTGGTCTGCTTCATGGGTAAAATATTGAAATATTTTCTTCATTTAAAAAATAGTTTCCTCAATAAGTTCTTTAGAGAGGAAATTGAAATACATATGTTGGGTTTTTGTATACTGTGTAATCTATTGATTAAACAGGACCACCATTCAAAATTAAGCAAAGCGTAGAATTAGCTACACAGTCATAATACATTGTGGATCACGTATTTATAATAACTTTTCCATCTCATTATTACATCCAAAGTTCACATTCTTCATTGAAAAAATTCCGTTTAGAAGTCTTACAATAGTTGTGGCTTGTCTATGCACAATACAAATCGGTACTGATAGATTTTGCTCGTATAAATTATACAATATTTACATATTAAACCTTAAACAGAATTTTGTTAAGTCATAATACTAAATTGTATTTAAAAAAATGTATATATAACAAGGCACCACTATACATATAATATTAACTATTTATCAATAATACAGTCATACCATATACAACAAATGGTATAATTTAAAAAATATACTGGCATATCTTATATAATAACAATATTTTTTGGTTGACCACGAGACTAAATACGACAAATACAAAACTAAAAAAATACACAATGAATTATTACATTTCTTGGGACCAGCAGTACCATGGATTTACTACCAAGAGAACTTGTTTGATTTTAGTTTAACCAAATTAAAAGTTGAGAGGAACAAGTCTGCAGTTGTTTTGCTTGAAACATGGGCTGTGTATTTTATTTCAGAGGTTGCTTCAGTGGTTACATTGTCATTTAAAAGTGTGTGCACGCCTAGGTAGTCAGCCACTTTTTCTGGGTAGGGGGCATTTGTTTCAGATGATGCAGATTCAACCTGATGGATAGACAGCGAACATTTGTTGGGAGTTTCAGACAGAATAAGTTCAATATCTTTGTTTGGCAAAACAGATTCAATTTCGTCATCTTCTGATCTTGCTATGTATAAATTGGTTGGTGAAAGAACTAGGAGGGACTTAAAGCCTGCACCATTTGCACTGATAACTTCACACTCCAGTAGCAACAACTCATCAACCAATACATTTTCTGTGATAACTTTTAAGCTAAACTTTGATGCAGAATTAAGATAGCTTGAGATTTTGTGTGACTGTGTTTCATCCCGCAAAGTTTTATGGTCTTCAAGACCAACCTTTTCAATAATGGTTTCTCCGGCACGAGATAGTACACCTGCAGCTCCACCTAAGGGTCTGGTAACAACCCCAACAAGAGCCTTTCCAATTCCTGATACCAATCCGACATTAGGGCTGTTGTTTTCCTGATCTGCTGAATCCAGAACTGGAATGGATGAAGTCTCCCCTGGTAGTTTAAAATACTGCTGCTGCATCTTTTGCTCCTTGGAAAGATTTCTTGAGATGCTTGAGGCGATGTTGGTGACAGAGCGTAGAGTTCCAGAGGAGAGGTGGCGCAGCAAGGATGAAAATCCTCTTGTGAAACCACCCACAAAAGCTGTCGGACCAATCATTAATCCTTCATAAGGCATCAACAAGAAATCACTCACTCCTTTTGCATAACTTCGCAGTGCAGTGGCTGGGTTGCCCAATAAATCAAGTGAGCCTATGACCCACCCAGCACCATATACAGTGTCAGCAAAGTAATGTCTCATTAATTCTTGCATCAATTCACCCATTGTTGTGTCAACATCTTTACAGGAGAATTTAGAAAATGAAAGCACACCACGATCAATTGATACATACAACTTTACCGCAGCACGGAAACTTAGAATAACCATGGTTTCGTGAATTGTGATTGACTGAAATCGTAGTGGGGCACTGACAACTTTTTGTTCATGCTTTACAGCAAGTGGAAACAAAGGATTGTTTGTAACTTTATTGTCGTCCCCTTTAACCGAGTCCATATATGATTGTAGAAGATTGGACAATGCTTGTGCAAAAGAACTCTCTATTTTAACTTCTAATGGCAATAATTGAAGATCTGTAGAAAGGATTTGAAATCTTTCGGTGCAGGTAAGGGTTAATAGAAACAAGTGATTTTGATTGGTTGGTATGGACGATATAAAAACTGGGAAATCGGTCTCTGGGAATGCATGATTGTCAACCTGAATATTGGACAAGGACAACTTAGCAATCCAGTTTTTTGTTTCAAGTTCATTGCAAAGGGTGACTGTTACATCATCAAAATTAGCTTGCATCATATCTATGCAGTAGGTATGGTTAATTAAATCATCAAAAAATAGTATTTTTAAACCATTTACATGGGATAAAATTGAATATTTTTGTGCTGGTAAATCAGTATTAATTCCAAAAGTTGGATTTTCACCCAAATGAACTTGAATACTTCCATTACTTGTAGTCGTAGTACACTTCAAAGGTCCAAGACTGGGTATATCAATTTCAACAATCACAGGTTTGCGAGAAATAAGGATTTCTGTCCATTTGTTAACACCACCCTTGGAGAGCTGCATTTTAATGGAGCGATTGTTTCTTAAACACCTCGGAAACATTTCAGCATCCATGAAACTTTCATATCTAATATACTCTGATGGTTTAAGTTCAAGAAAGCTTGACTGGGAGAATAAGTCTGATATTTCACGAAGATGTAAAACACAGTTGGTGTGATTGTAAAGAACATATTTTTCCATACTGACGTCATTTAATATCAGGTATACCATATCATTGTGCTCATATTTTGTCAGAACCAATTGTTTTGTTATAACATTTCCATTGATTTTGTGCAAATTAACCATTCTCTTGCGGAAATAATTCTCAACGGAAACAGCTGCTACAAGGTTTTGGGAGAAAACACATATAGTCCGGTCAATAAAACAAGATTGTAATGAACCATCATTCAAGTCATGACTGACACAAAGAAACGATGATGTTGTATCAGCAGATGAAGTTATAACAGTGTTTGCTGTTGCATCTGGTGGATGCTCTTGTGCCCCTGCATCATCACTTGTTGAGCTCTCTGATGAGCTTTCTGGATGCATCTTCCACTTCAGCAATGCGACTGGAGAATCCGACTTCACATTTACTAGTTTGTTTTTTCTTAACAGCTGCTGCTCATGATAATTTGTGCATCCTAAAACTTGAAGGTGGATGAGGTCTTGTGATGCATTAACAAACCACCATCTTGGGGAGATTGTAAGAACACGAAGACCATGACTGAGACGAGAATCAACTAAAACATCAAGTACCGTGTTGTTTTTACGAAGTAGCACCGGCATTGAACCATTGTATGGGACATGTGTACTGCTGACTTTTCCGGATCTAGATGGGTGATCATTTTCTTCATCCTTTTTAAGTGTGAGCCATCCACTGCTTGAGCTAGAGCTTGTACGAAGCTGAAAGGATGTGGAAAAATAATGTGGAATTTCAATTTTACCAGGTTGAATTATTGTTACTGCTCCATCTGGAGACATGATGCAGAAAACCATATTTGTTTGATTGGATATCAAACACCATGGGGTCAGTTCAACTAAAAGTGAATTGCAATGTAGAGAAAGTTTAGCTTGTATTTTTCCATCACCATGTGTCCACTTTTCTTCAGAATATTTTTCATCCAGTTTTATGTAGTTGGGGTAGGCTGAAGAAAAGTCAACTCTCTTTTTGTGAAAATCTCCAGATTCAGTCATTGTGTTTCGCAGTGAACAGTGTATGGGTACATTAGCATCAAATGGAGGTTCATTTTCATTCATTTGAATTGTAAGGTGATGAGTCAAATGAGGTGGTAATTCTGTAAGTTGTATCTCTTTGCCACAGCCTTCCACTGTATAAGTGAGTGACTTTTGATGACTCCTGGACTCCACATGTAATATTACTGGGTTCGGTAAATGTGAGCGCACCATAAATACTGGGATGAATAGAAAAACATGGGTCTGGTTCTGCTGACAGTAGCAAATCTGAATATGTCTTGTGGTATGTAAAGTGTCCATCAACTTAATAATTGTGGGTTCATTTTTACATTCCATCACATCTGATAAATCCACCTCTGTCAAAGTATCATTCATTTGGGATGTGGAAGATAATTTGATTGATGATAATCTTGAAGGAGATTTTAGATAATCTGCTTTTCCATTAACTGGAAGAAATGAAGAGATCAACTTGTTTTGCACTTCAATAAATAAATAGATATTAAATGACAACCGGTTTACAAATCGTATCTGACCATTAAACTCCATACATGCTTGCCAAGAATCATTCATTTCTGTAGATATAACCATTGCTTCATTTTCACTAATATTAAATAAGCTGTGAGTTTTTGGTGAATATGGTGAAAAATTGTCAGACCACATTAAGTTATCAAGTCCTTCAACCGATAGATGCAGTTTTGGCATATTTTTGTGACTCCTCCAGAAATATGGCATTTTAGAATTTGCAGAAAATCGAATGCATTCATCAGTCATTGATTGACCCACCATAAGGGATGCCTCTGTGTTATTTTTAAGAATTACACCGGGAAGGTTCTGGTGCATCTTTGATATATCAGAACAAATGTTAATAAGATATTGCACAGAGTGAAGTACTCTTTGACTAACATGAATTTCAATGATGTCTTTACTTTCAATTTGAGCTTTAGTTAAAGCTCGAACATGCTGAACCGATAAGCTCATCAAAATAGATTTTAAAACAGGAAGCCATGTTAAGTTACGATGGTCAATTACTTGAGCACAGAGTTCCAAGTCACAACTTGCAGATAAGCTTGGAGGTTGTTTATGGTTCCAGTGCTTAAAATTGGAGGAAATATTATTTGCTTTCACTTGCAAGCACTCAATATTGTTTTGCTTTTCTTGTGCAATGAAAGTAAATAGGACCTGATCCACATCTAACTGAACAGACCATGAAGGTATGAAATCAGAGTTGAAAACAGTTTCCACTTGCATGCTCGCAGCCAATGACATTGGAGACAATTCGAATTCATGTTCATTATGTACAATTACTCTCCATTTGGTGGAACAATTTATTTCATAAAATGGTGTATTGTCATTAAACAGTTCAAAATCCACATGCTCAGTTTCAGATATCACAAATTCTTTACTTACTTCATAAACAGATTTCGCTGTATTAAAAGACTCAAGCGTGCATTTAATACCAAAACCAAAGTTTTTGTGGTCTGAGTTCTGTGGTATTTTAAAAGGGATTGGAGTTATATGGACCCGTTTTATAGCATGTGGTTGTCTGTAGCACCAGGTCATTTTGCAGGGTGGACATTTTGATGAAAAAATAATTTGGTTTGGAAGTGGTTCTTGGCCATCTGCAGTTATATAAGTATATGTGCCTGTTCTCAAATCATCACTAATTGTGGTATGTTGTGGTTTGTAAATTATTGGGAACTGAGGCAAAAAAGTTTCGTCTTTGCTGTTTCCAAGCAATGTCAATTGCCATTTTTGTAGGCTTATTTGTACAGGTTGAATAATGCCACTTAAAGCTGTGTTAAACATAATATGAACAGGTGAAAGTCTGACATTTAATCTGCTGAATGAAGAAAATGCCTTTTTTTGAAACATTGTTGTGGAGTCAGCTCGAACAGTAACTGGCAACAGGAGTGGTATGTAATCTGTATTTTTTATATTTTGCCTCAAAGCAAAATTGTTTACAACCAAATCATATGCTAAACCATCCTTTCGAAATTGCAAACCTGCACAAACTTTGGAAGTCGAGATGCGAAATGCAGTTGTGATAAAGTGAACTTGCAAAACAATCTGCTCAGTAATAAATGAAACTGATGAGAAAATGTTGGGCAAGCTGATCATTGCTTCTTCATTTCTTTGTTGTTTTGTTGACTCGTTTGTTGATGCTATTTCTTTTATCATGTTCATGCAAAGAGAAATTGCATTGACAACATTATCATCAGCAGAAAGCTTTATAGGTCTACCAACAACAACACTAATTTTTGCTTTGCTTGATAAAAAGTGTTGAGCAGTTGCTGTAAAAAGAGATGGTGGGACACCCGTCCTCTTGTCACATTCACCAGACATCGTTTTAAGCATACATGTAGGATAGTTATATTCAGAATGAATTAAACTTTCCAAAACTGAATTTCCAAGAGAAACATTTGCATTGGCATCATGAAATTGAATCTCTAGTTTTTGAATTTGCTTTGAGACTTGAAACATTATTGAAGGCTGAACAATTTCAAGAAGAAAAATTGGTTTTACTAATTTTTCATCAGAGGTTTGCTCCACAAATTGGTAACACATAATATTCACTTTCTGACTTGTTAGTAAAGCATCACCCATGAGGCCAACATTAGTTGATCTTACAGGTTTTTCACTTGCATGGGAACTTTCACAAATGCTGAATCCACTATCTTCATGTTGAATCAACAGTTCATCTTTAGCCTGTGATGTGAGGGTATGGTAACTGTCGACAATTTTGTTGATGTTGTTAATACATTCGTTTCCAATTTCCAATAAAGTTTCTATTTGCATTGATGTTAGATGTACTATAACATCAGTTACAAGGTTTGCTTCCAAGGATGGTGCACAAACCACGGTCTCTTTGGATGTAGTTTTATGCCAAATTGCAGGAGCAACTGTAGCATGCAGATCAAATTGTTCAATGATAGGACGAAATGTAGGTTCTTCAACAATTAGAGTCTTCCCAGTTATATTCCACTGTAGTGCTGGATTATCGGACAGAGTAGGTTTGTTTAAGTATGTCACCACATCTGAAAACTTAGTGGTTCCAAAGCTGATGTCTTCCACAGTAATCTCAAATTGTTTGTCTTCCAAAGCACTACCAATACACTGAAGAAGTCCAGCTGTATTCGCTTTTCGATAGATGTTTGGTGCAAGTACAAGTCTTGTGAGTGGATTTTGGGGCCTTGGATTGATCTGTAGATGACTACAGCAAGCCAGCAATGCAGAATCCCAAGCTGCAGGAGAGTTCTGTGATGACTGAAGTGGAATTAACAACCGTGCACCACCAACAGTAAAGTAAAATGAAGGGAGATTGAAATCAGATGACAATTTTTCAACTGGGTCTTTGTTTTGGTTAATTGGTATGATATTCAATAAAGGGGAAAAGGTGGAAAATACCTCTTCAACAATACTTGGATTTATCATTATATCAAAAGGTTGTATGGAGCAGATAACCTCACTTACACATTTTCTAATGTTTTGTGGTGTTTCAGAAGATGTTATGATGGACGAATTTGCTGTATCAGTACAGTCTTCTTCTTCCTTAACATGTTGATGGTAATCTGATGTAAGGGCTTGTGTAAAAGTAATTTCAAAAAATTTTCCGGGTTTTGCAGCCATATCAGATTGAGATAATTTGAGTTTTGATGTCTCACAAACTTGCAGGAAAGATGGAAGGGTTGAAAACATTTCACTCAATGTGATTCCTTTCCATGCAGAATGTGACCAATTTTTATTTAAGAAAATGGAATGATGAATACTGCAAGTTGAGAAAGAACTCATCAATTTCAAGTAGACTGACTGACAATCCAAAGACAAACTGACATCTTCAACTTGAAACTCACTTTTGCTTATTGTATTGTAATGATGATAGATTGTAGCAGAAAATCGGGGTAAAGTACATTGCAGCCATAGTGTGAAAGGAAGTTTGTCTGCCACTGTAGAACTTTCAATATAACTAAGATTTGATTTTGATTCTTCTTTGAAAACATTTGGATTTGAAGTCTGAGTGGACTCAACTGCAGTTGGAACCTGCATAGTGTCAATCTTTAAAAATGGCACGGTATGATTATCTAAATCCAAGGTGGAACAATTTTTCTTTAGATCATCAATGCAGGATAGAAAGTGATTCAAAATACCAACGACAAGCTCCGTTTGAGGCTGGGAGATTTTTAATTTGATTGGTTCAACATCAAGATGAACAGCAACATTTATTTTCACAGATTGAGATTTTGGTTTAGTGATTACTACTGTACATGCTGCTGCACAGGGCTGAGCGATGTAATGTACACATTTGTCAAAATTATTTTGTGTGTTAATTACAGTGTATATGCTTGCTTTTTCCATACCAATATTTAGTGTTCCAAACTCAGTATATTTGTTGACTGAGACCCCCTTTTTTAAAAGTTCAGGCGTCACTTTTACACGTTTATGTCCTGAAGTGAAAGCAGTAATTTCAGGCAGGCAACAAATCAGAAGTTCGCTTGCCTGTTGAGTTTCCATCATGTTTAAGCAGATGGCATCAGTAATATTCAGTGACAGATAACTTTGAGGAGCAATAGGCAACGTAGTCTTGTGAAATAGAATGTGAACACCTTTGTTTTGCAGCTGAATGGCATAATTAAAGTCTGAGGACGAGTTGGTAGAAGAAGATTTTTCTTGTTTTCTTTTTATTGTTAAAACAGGCAACAGTTGCTGTGGTGGAATTCCTGGACAATTAGCGAGAACATCAAGGATGAAAGGGTCAACATTAACCACAGTGTTGTGCATATTGGCTACAACAACTCCTGATCCATTGCTTGAAATAGGAGAATGCACATAGAAACTAAGCCAATGACTATCCTCATTCCATAACAGACTCCGTTTATCCAGGTGTCTTAGATGAAGATCAGCCTGTGGTGGAGTTGAATCAGAAAATGTTTCCTTACATACATAATTTGAATTTAAATGATGGGTGCATTGAATGATGGGCACAACTTTTTTGTCCGCATTCCAGTATAAATCAACCGACTTTAATGCACCACCAACTGAGGTGTTTGAAAAAGTGCAGTTTATTTCGGCAATAGCATTCTGTAAAACAAAGTGTAAATTGCCAGCTGAGTTTTCTTCAAACATGTGTTTCATGAAGCTAACATCCAGAACATTTTTGCTTACAGATTCACGTTTTAAATACTGCACCCAAGAATCTAAAGTATGAGCAAACATTTCAAGTTGAAAAGGAGTTCCGAGAATGGAAAAGGAGAATAAGGTAAATTTGGTCTGCCCACACAACATTGTAGAGCGGTTTTCCCAAAACTCACAACCTTGCAGTGAATGGCTTTCCATTACTACATCATTAATTTGCATTACAGGAAGAGTCGAGGAGGGAAGTGGTGTTGTTTTATCATGTTTTGCGTCTACCATCCAAACAAAGCTGTTGATGCTACTGACTAAGGCAGTGTAATGTGTGTTGCAGTTTTCCATTAGTCGAGCTGGTGGTGATCTGTACTTGGATAAATAGGCAGCAAAGTGCCTTGCATACATGGGCTGGTTTATTGTAAATGTTGCATCTGGTATGTGAGTAACCAAGCATGGTAACTTGGCATTTTGTTTATCGCTATGGGGATGTAGTTGAGTGAGTGAACCTTTACGGAATATATCTACTCGATAGAACTCCTTATCTGTATAATTACTAAAATCCATGTTAACAACGGGTAGAATAATTGCAGTGTTTCGCACTCCAAATGTGCTCATTCTTGTAGGGACAAAGAAAATTAAATTTCCTTGTCTTGTGGTCATTGGAGAATGAATGACTTCTTGTGGCAATAATGGATAATCTTTATGAGTGTGGCTCTTCGCCCATGCAGTTATCAGATCTGCACATAATAAAGTGTAACTACTGATTATGAGTTCACTTTTCTCTCCTCCTATGATTATTTTCTTCCATGATCTCTCTTGCACATTTTCCCATTGTTCTACATCTTTTAGTTTCACAGATCGAAGAAAGTCATTGAAATCAATCTCAACCATAGAATCTGCATCACGACCATCTTCAGCTATATACAAATATTCTGAATAAAAGACGTCTGTTGTTCTGAATTTTTCCTGTTGAGAATCAAATTCTTGTTTTAACAAAACATAGTTGCATGGTGCATTGTTGTTTTCAGGAGATCGAAAATCAAACAAAGAACCAGCTGCAAATCCCACCAGAGAACTTCCTCCTGTTGCTATTGTAATTGTATCATTGCATGAGTGATTTGTAATGCTTATCCCATTTAAAATATCTGGTACACCGCCTAGGTACTTAATTGCACCGTTTGCCAATGATGTAACACAAGAAAAAAAGTCTAATCCTCTAGATATTATTTCAATGGAAAGCCCCTGAGCACTCATTTCAAGAAGAGGTTGGGATCTTGAGGAGTGTGATCTATGAAACTGCTTAGAACCACCCGAGCGTGAAGTTTTTAACTTTATTGCAATATGTTTAATGTAAATCCCAAATGCAAGGACTGGATTTTTGACTTCATTTTTTTCAATCTCATAGCTTAAAATTGGTGGAACGTATGACCATGCCCAAGATGCCCAACTGTCATTTGGATCATTAGGCTTTTGCTCTGAACTCTCTATGATCTTATGTGACACTTCTATTCTGCCATAGTACAAATGTAAGCAGAGTTGAAGCAAGTGCAACACAGCCGGGAGCTGTACTTCACTTATATTTAGTTCATATCTATCCATCATTAGATTTACTTTAATTGCAGATGGACACCTTGATGTATATTTGGGATAAGTAGTGTGTTTCCTTATTACAAGGTTTGACCGAAACAACAATGGTTCTTCAAATGAATCCACCCGACCGCTGACACCTTTTCTGTCCAAGCAAACCGTCATGTCCTTTAGTTCCAGGACATGTCTTAGCACGGAGCTTGTTTCATTCATTTCAATGAATGCTGGATTCCACAGTTCATTGACACCATTGTAACTTGCAGTTTGAATATTCAAAGACAAAACAATGTCATCTTCAATATATTTTAAAATTAAATTGTTAATTACAATTGAAAAATTGTTCTTTATTTTTCTCATCAAACTTTCTATGTATGAAGCTTGAACAGCGGTTGGACTGTCCTTGTCCTCATTAGGCGATGATACCTCTTTTTTAATTATTTTCTGACAATTCAATTTGACCACACACTCAACTGTATTTAGTGTAGCAACCACAGGCTCAGAAGCTAGTTTACTCCATGGAACATGCAATCGCATTTCTTGTGCTTGACAACTCACAAAACTAAACGGAGCTTCACCAAGTTCATTGTCCAAAGCATCAAGTTTGAATTGTAAATTATGTAGCACAGCATCTCCTCCCCAGAGTGAAAGCTGTAAATTCTTTGCTTCAATGTCTTTCACATATTTGGATAAATAGCTTAGTAAGAAAGGAGACAAATAAGATTCCAATCTCAGTATGCTCATCTTGATTCTTGTATAATACTTTTAAAATCTTGCTTAGCATTGGTATAGTATGTTGATCATTTGTTTATTCATTAATGTGTTATCAGTAACAATTTGAGTAGTCTTGATGACTTGATCAAGCTAGAAATTAAGAATAATATGTTTAAACAAGATTACAATTAATTTAGTTTTTCCTTTTTTGACAGAGTTACAAAAGAATAAAAAAACAAATCATAAAACAGAACAAACAATTGTTAAAACACGTCATTAAAATCCATATATAATGTGTACATCAAATGTAACGTACATGGCTGTGATCCTGTCAAACCTAACTTAAATAATGTAAAAAATTATTAGAAATTCAACGATATACACTGTGCATTCTAAAAGAAGAGTGTGCAATTCACGATGTAATGTTAAAGATTATAACCGTTCATAGCGCGCATAAACTATAATATAAAACCAACAAAAGTTACAAAACGTATACCGATCTGTCACTGATCTGTCAGTTTTTCCCACGGTCATTACTGCCCCTAGTGGAATCATCTACGCGAACCAACATTGCGGTAATTGATCTTTTTGTAGTTTTTTTAATTTAGACAAAATATTTCAACAAATACATATTAACCTTAATATTTTATACACATAAAAAATAGTTTTATCTACAACATTTTTCTCTTATCAAACAATAAATTAAAATAAAACACTGGGGAATGACCCCGTGACCCCACAAAGGATGGGAAACACGTCAAACTGGTTTTATCTCTATGATTTTATATTTGAGTTGATTGCGTGTAAATTTAAATGATAAGCGTCTATTTGTCGTGTCATATAATGAATAAAGTGCTTGATATTTGTATTGCAATATTTATATACACAGACGTATTTACCGTAATCTAGTGTTTCGAACCACTTTCGATATGATCGTATTTTATATAGTCTCTACTATGCTACGTAGCCAGTTAGCCCTAGGCGCCTAGATACACGAAAATACGTTTATTTATATTGTTTAATTCAATTTGGAAACCCATTTTTATCAAATCTTTTAACTATTTTAATGATGTTATATAGATTATTTATGCCTTAATAGTTTACACTAAAAAATAAAGATAGAACAGCACAAATAAAATTAAATACAAAGCAAATTAAAAATTATGTTTAAGGATAGGATATTTATGTTTATCCCAGTGAATAGAAAAAACAAGGGGGTTAACACACAGGCATTCGTCAGATCACCTTGTGCCCAACGTCGGGTTACCAGAGCTATTGCAATGTGTTGTATATTATACACGCTTCCTTCAATTTGGAAGAAACCCATTAATCCGCTGGGTTCAGGCAATGTCCATAAAGTGCCTTGCCCAAGGACACAACCGACTAGCTAGCGACCATTTTCGCACCTGCAACCTTTGGATTGAAAGGTGACGCACTTAACCGTTAGACCAACCGGTCGGACAAAATAAGTCACGTTATCATTAGAGAGGTTATAGATTAGTAACAAATTTTGCATTCCCATTGTTATAAACTCAACGCTAAACGTCTGGGTTTGGGATTAGTATGAATTTCCTTTGTTTCATAGGAAATTAGTTTATTATTTATATATGTTACTGTTTTAATTTGCATTTATTGTTAGGTGGCACTTGCTTGGACAACTGCATGGTTTCTTAGTGTCTCTTAGTTAACTTTTTCAATTTATTTTCGTATTGTTGTTTCTTTCTTTTTCTGTGGGTTAAACAAATAAATATGTTTAATTGATTGATTGATGTAAATTTTTGTATATTATTACTGCCCTGCTTTGAACCAAATAAGTTTTTGTACAAGAACAATAGCCTTAGATAAGAAGTATGTTAGTCAGGGTAAAATAAAAATAAAACCGAAACTTTAAACGTATTGCGAAACACCTGAGTTATACGAATGCTATTGCAAGGTGCTGCAGCATTAAAATTTTACCCAGCCATCATTCACAGTTAAATTTGTAGACTCCATTTTTAATTATATATCTAGCATATTCAGTTAATCCTTATGCTAACGAAATTTAATTATATTTTGGGTCTTTTACAAATTGTTTTAATGTTACCGGTATTTGCTCTGCAGAACACTGTGGGATCGAATCTGTAGAGGTTCAATAATATTTGGGTGCGAAACGATTACATAATGTTTGCACCAAAGTTTCTTCTGGTCTATATTCTGGCTTCAACACTTTGCAGTTTAGCCATTGCATTCTATGTGCCTGGGGTGGCACCAGTGGAGTTCTCTAAAGATGACATTGTGGAAATTAAGGTTAAACGTGTTTGTTATGATGGGGGTTAGAGGCTCCTGAAGAGTTTTTTTAAAATTAGACAGTCAACGATTCTTTTCATTGGTCTGTGTCAGTTAACTAGTTATTACTACAAATTATGAAAAATTGCCATAGTTTTTGTTCCAATCATAGACAAATATTCTAAAATTATGGTATTTATGTATATATTTTTTCCATGATTGAGTTCATTGCACTTGTACCTAAGACACAGATAACGACTTTTCGGATAAAATATATATGGACAGCTAAAGAATTACCAGTATTATATAATTTTTTTAAAGTTCTATTGCTCATTGATAAAATAATCCACATTGAACCATGTTTCAATCATATAAGTAATTATATATTTACAATATATATATATTTTATATGTATTCAATACAAGTGTGGTGCATATGTGATTAAAACAAGGTTTTTCGCATTACTTAATATTTCGATGTTGATAAACAGGCAGTGAAGATAACAAGCTCAAAGACTCAGCTTCCTTATGAATATTATTCACTTCCTTTTTGCAAGCCTGCTGTTGTGGAATATAAAACTGAAAATCTTGGTATGTTTTTTTAAATTTAAATTGAATTTGTTTAATTTATTTATTTCATATGGCACCTACTGTTCATTATTTATAAGTCGGGATGGTCGTCATTGTATAGTAAAGTACATATTTAGTTTAATTTATTGTTTGAGATACTTACGTTATGTAACAGTAAATAATTATTAAAATATTGTGTGTTTTAAATATGATAATATTTTACAGATTAGTACCAGTACTGATATTTTTTCTAATAAAAAACTAGTTATTATTCCATTATGTAATAAACACATAACTTTTGGCTTTTTAATCCAATAAATTATAAATTATTTCATAAACATATACTGAATAATTATGCTATACTTAAATAGAAATATTATTTATTTTACTATTTATTTCAGGCGAGGTGTTAAGAGGGGATCGGATAGTGAACACTGCATATGATGTCAAGATGGACCAGGATCAGGGTTGCAAAACTATTTGTGAACAGACTATAGATGCAAAAATGGCCAAAATGCTTATGCAACGAATTAAGGATGACTACTCAGTACATTTGTAAGATCATTAGAACCTAAATTACAGATATATAATACATATATTGAGTTAAAATTATTTTGCGTTGTATAAAGGTTGACTACTCAGTAGGGATTTCCATACCAAATTGAAATTAAATGCTCATGGTGAAAAAAATAAAATTTTATATATTTAATTTTGATCCCAAATTAATAAAAGAGGTAGATTTATTTCTTTTTCTAATACTAATGATTGTGATTACAATCAAGATTTGCAATTATTTTACCAAACAGACATGCGATAATACTTTTCTAATATTAATATAAAACAACAATTTTTTTTTGGCTTTTTCTTAAAGCATATTTTAGTGCGGTTTGAAATTCTAGATTCGAAAAAAAATATTCAAGAATAATTCTAGAACGGATTTAAATATGGCTAAAAAATCCATGCTGCTTTTACATATTTAACCATGCAATAAATGTGCTTAAGACGATTAAGATTTTTTGTTTTACTTTTATGTTTAATTAGAATTTAAGCATGTTTAAAAACCCTGTTTATACCATCAGGACGGTATTTGGTTTTAAACCATATTGGTATCACTACATCAAAAATGAAAAATTGAAATAACATTTTTCAGATTGGCTGACAATCTCCCTGCTGCTACCGTGTGGTCAAATGATGGGTCTGAAATGCAGTTGGAGCATGGCTTTAAGCTTGGAATCGTGAGAAATGAACAAGAGATGTATATTAATAACCACCTTGCAATCACCCTTCAGTAAGTTAATTGGCATTTTGCCCGCTGCCATAAAAGTTATGACAACATGGGATGGAGTATTTTTAAGGCATTACAAGAAAGTTTCATACTTTTTGTAACAAATATTATGTCATAATAACCACGTTTATTCCTTCTGTCTTTTGCTTTGCGAGCATATTTTGATTTTCTGCTGAACAAATTTGTTTTTGTGCCATAATTATTGTGTTTGCGTATTCTGTGCATACTTCTAGTAATATGAAACGGGATACAACAATATAGCATTTTGAACTTCATCAGCTACAACAGCCAACCTGGTGAAGATACATATCGAGTAGTTGGCTTTGATGTTCAGCCACACAGTCTCGACAGCTCTGTAATGCCAGATGCTGGCAAAACCGGCGATTTCTGCAAAGAACAAGGCCAACAGAAAGTAACCGAAGAAACAACCAAAATCAAGTTCTCATACGAAGTGCACTGGAAGGTTGGTACAAGTGATATCTCCATTTAGTTATTTTTTTCTACACATGATATGGGAAAATATACAGAGGATTTTTACTCGCTCTTTTGCTAGTTGAAAGCACAGATGCGAATCTTTCGACCTTGTATTCAAGCCAGAATCCCATCTCCATAGATGTGTCTTTAGTGCCTTATTCACTCACTTTGCATTTTTTGCTTGTTAATGTGTATAATATCCACTTACAGCCAAGTGAAATTCGTTGGGCCTCGCGATGGGACAGTTACTTAGGAATGGGAGATGTACAAATCCACTGGTTTTCCATAGTCAACTCTATTGTGGTTGTGCTCTTTCTTGCAGGTATATGCTCTCTCTCTGTGAATTACTTGATATAAATGTTTCATGTTGTTATTGGTAAGGTTAAGACGTACTTTACGCACAGTTGGTTCATTATATAACTGCCGTATAACACTTAGCAGGCGATATTGGAAAAAATATGTGTCATTCATACTCGTTCCACATATAATCATCAAATATTCAGTTTTAGTACATGCTGTTAGTCTTTTGAAGCTATTGCAGTATGTGTAGTATGCTTTTTCATATAAAATTTATAAATGAACCATTTAATCCCACAAGATTTTGCCCAATTAATAAACTAAACCATAAACCATTTGTTGTTCTGATCATGATTGTGAAATTCAACTTTCCTAACAAAACTTGGACCAGACACTACGTGAAGTAGTATTTGTTTTGATGCAAGTGCCCTCTTGTTTACCATAAGTGGTGGCATAGCACTGCTACCGTTTATTTCCCTCAATGTATATGGCCAAAAGTAGTATGTCAATGTGCCAAAGATGTTAATTGAATTCATGAAGTTTGTCATTTCCCACTGTTATCAACCAGGTGTACTAACAATGATCATTGTACGAACATTGAGGCGAGACATTGCACAGTATAACAGGGAAGATGAGGACTTGGAAGATGCTCTTGAGGAAACCGGCTGGAAACTGGTTCATGGGGATGTCTTCCGTCCGCCAAAACGAGTAAATAACTTAAGAATCTATTAATTTAAACTACCATATATATAGTTTTACACATACATATGCCAACAACAGACTTGTTTAAAAAACTTAAAAATCCCTTTCTGTCATTCCAAATGTTGCGCAATTAAAATCAATCACTTGCTAGTTACTTGGTTTCTTGGATACAATATTTAATAGATATTGCCTAAACCCATTGTTTTTAACCGTAGTATCATCGAATAACTAGAGAATTTCACTGGTTTCTGCCTCCGAAATATACTTATTTTGGCGAATTTATTTTCTTTAGATCATGCTTCTTGTGTCATTCGTTGGTGCTGGAGTGCAGTTATTTGGCATGTCTATCATTACTATTGGAGTGGCCATGCTCGGTATGCTGTCTCCATCCAGCCGTGGATCTCTGCTCACTGCTTCCTTTGTTCTCTTCATTCTGATGGGGTAACAATGTGTATTGTTTTGTCATATAACATTGTGGTAATGAATGATTGCAATTCAATATCCTTAATAAGCTGAGGTCTGCCATGTGGTTTGCTGGATAATTCTGGTATATTGGATTGGATACAAGTATTTCTATCTTTTTGCCATTTTTAGGAAATATAACATCTAATATGGGCTAGTCTTACGACTCTTACCATTACCTTTTGCCCCATTGGCTGTTACTTTTAATGAGTAATGTAAACAGTTCTGATACTGAACCAAAGCACTTTAGTGTGATAAGTTTTTTCAAATCTTTTGTGGGTACATGTCATACTGTCGGGCCGCAGATGGTATGATCGGAACTCAGAACCACCTTCTGGTGTGTGTTTGAGAAACTACACAAACATTGTCTAAACCTACATTATGATATTGATAACCATGATTTTCCCATATATTCAACTCTACTTAACTGGCAGGGTGTTTGGAGGATACTTCTCTGGTCGGTTGTACAAAAGCCTGAAAGGACAACTGTGGAAACGGGCTGCTGCCCAAACAGCGTTGCTGTATCCTGGTATTTGTGCCGCAATTGCATTTCTTCTCAATTTCTTTATATGGGGAAAGCATTCTTCCGGAGCGGTTAGTCTTGATTTAGAGTTTTAAATTGGTATTTTTTAGTTCTTGGTATTTATTTATATTTTTGTGATTTATATTAATGTAAAATTGCAAAACTTTGATTACACTCCATTTTGTTTAGTTATCCTATTGTATTTTAAACATTTTTGAAAATTGTAGGTCCCATTTACGACGATGCTCGCAATATTAGCAATGTGGGTCGGTATCTCACTCCCACTAGTGGTGATCGGGTTTTATTTCGGCTACCGAAAGCAACCGTACGAAAACCCTGTACGTACCAACCAGATTCCAAGACAAGTCCCTGAACAGCAGTGGTACATGAATCCATTTATCAGGTGTGTTTTGATATGTGTTTTGACGTCTTCTCAGTGATATTATATTCTTGGTTAATGCTGCAGACCGTCATCTGTTAAGACTGTAAGGTTGCAAAAGTTTAAAACCAATCATTTGTAAGTTGTTCGTCTATTGGAGCAATGTATTTTACAAACATTGTTTCAACCCAAGGGCTCTTTTGTGTTGTGTACAAATAAAAAATTCACCTTTACACATACAATTTGCTGTATCAGCCTAAAAAATGAACAGTGGGCAAGAATAAATCTCTTACATTCGAAAAAATTCCATTTCGGTAATTTGAACTTTTACATCATCCTCATGTAGGATGCAAAATAACGAATCTACAAACACAATTTACTCAACAGTTATAAAATTACATATGGGGCGTTTTGCTTGGAATTGCATAGTCTTATAATGAAAAAGGTCAAAGGGGTAATTTCGTATTTTAGATGTGTCCAACAATGAATCTTACCAGCCGTTATCTTAAAGCTGTTGCCTTATTACTAGATATCATCCAGTATTATACAATCAGTTAAAATACTATTCCAGCTGTGTTAGACTTGGTAAGTCACTGGCTCTGGAAAAGTAATTGTATATATTATACACACTTAATTTAGGAAACAAATTATCGTGGAACTAAAGACAAGTTTTTTTCGTGTGAACCACACAGTTGGTAAATATATTAAAAAGTTAACTTTTAAATCAACCCCATTAAGTTTTATCAGTTTGTTAGCTACTTCGTCAGACAAAAATATTTAAGTAAATCAACAATGTACTTTTTAGCATTGTAGCAGAAAGTAAACAGCTAATAAAATAAATTTATAATTTGTTTTCAGTGTCCTTATGGCTGGAATCCTTCCCTTTGGAGCTGTGTTTATTGAGCTGTTCTTCATTTTCACTGTAAGTGATTTTTGATTGTTTTAAATTTAAAATGTTCAAAATTTCTACCCATAATATTTAGATCCGACCTGTAGATCTTTTTAATGCGACTGTCTGCAATATGCAGATCCAAACTTGGCTGTCATGATTTAAATTCTAGGTTTAGTCCATGACCACCCTTCTTTGTTCCTCGAGGACATGATTTAATGAATGTGGCCTAAATCCAATGGTATCAAATGGGACATTCAAGATTGTAATAATATCAAATATTAAGCACACTGCACCAGATTCATTAAACTATGTTCAAAAATGCCCAAGTTAACACCCTTTTCTAAGATAATCGTGTAAACCTATTCGAATTCTTCAATTCATAGAATCTAACATTAACCTTTCTCACTCATCCACCAGGCGATATGGGAGAACCAGTTCTACTATCTATTTGGGTTCTTATTCTTGGTCTTTGTGATTTTGGTGATTGCATGCAGCCAGATTGCCATCGTGATGGTTTACTTCCAGCTATGTGCCGAGGTTATTTTCAAATATTTTTGTCCAAACAATATAATACTCCTTGATTTATTTAAAAAAATTAATAAATCCCCGTATTTTCTTTAAATTATAATCTTAAATAGTTTTACATAAATATGCTAATTGTAAGATGTGAATTTAATAACATCACCATTAATTGATATATTACCAATAAGATAGGTCCAGGTAGTAACATGAGTAAACCATCAAAATATTTCTGATTTTTTTGTATTTGCATTTCTTGTCCATTAAACCACTGAGGTAAAATGAAACAACACATTTAGCATTGCCACTATTCCTGAATGATCATTTTAGAATTGCTTCTGTACATATTTTATTCCAATAATTTTAACAATAATTATCAATTGAATGAAACCCCCAGGATTATCACTGGTGGTGGAAATCATTCATTGTGTCCGGAGGTGCTGCGGTATACGTCTTCTTTTATGCAGTCTTTTATTTTCATACTCAGGTGAGATAAATCTACATTTGGTCTGAGAAATATAAATTGTGTTCTTATAAAGAGCTCCTTACGTAAAATTAGTTGATAGCTGAAGGATTTTCAAGTTAAATTCCCGTCTACATTTTTCCACTCTGAATAAACATGGAGTAGCTTTGCCTTCCCTGTTGTTCCCTTAAATTTTTCCACAAACTATAAACAAACCATTTAAATACATATCCATTTTAAAGTACTGGTTTTAATTCAGCTGTTATGTATATTTATACTTTTTCCACCTCCATTGGCATGATTGAATGGACTAATTGATTGTTTTTTAAAATCTACCTTTGCCGTAATAGCTCATTGTGTAGAAGCAAAAACATTGTGGCAACTGCAATAAAATTTCTCACTAAATCAATCTAAGTAGCACAAAAATGCATTTAAATAAAATATTCACCCTCGAGTAAAAACCTTCTGTCCAGCTGAGTATCTCTGCGTTTGTCCCAACGATCCTCTACTTCGGATACACATTCATCATCGTCTTCACCTTCTGGATTCTCACTGGGAGCATCGGTTTCTTCGCTTCCTTCACTTTTATCCGGAAGATTTACGCTCAAGTGAAGATCGACTGATCCAGTCACAACAGACAATACTCCCAGAGTATCGGCACGGACCAACTCTCAAAACTACTCTGCAAAAATATTTTACTAGAACCCCCAAAACCGGGTTCATTTTTTTAACGTTTGTGTTATATTAAATTCCACTGGTAATAATTATGGTACTACCATTTATCCAGAGTTAAATGTTGACTGGAAAATTTGAGGAAGAGTATTGCAAATCACAAACAAATGCACTTGCCATGCCTGA
This sequence comes from Ciona savignyi, assembly GCA_000149265.1. Classification (NCBI taxonomy): domain Eukaryota; kingdom Metazoa; phylum Chordata; class Ascidiacea; order Phlebobranchia; family Cionidae; genus Ciona; species Ciona savignyi. Next base: position 443,787 of record CH002951.1, read on the forward strand.
AAAAGTAATAATAAACAAATATTATAATATATATTTATAGACTGATAGCCACGTTTTACTTAAAACATGAAGCACACTAAACATATTTATTACAAGCTATTATAGGTCATGCTTTTTATTTTACGTGTATTTAGATTTGTAGTTCTATAGAGTTTTTTGATTTCGCACAAATTTTGGTTACTTAAAAAGCAATTTTTCGCCGATTTGGATATAAATATCGTCAGATTTTCGTATGTATTGTAAACTTTATTCGGTTCTGAATATTAGTGTGGTTAGAACTAAGTTGACGTGATCTAGATCATATTTTTAAGTTCTACGCACCTATTTACAACAATTTTAAATAAAAACGTCCTTCGTTAAATACAAACTACAATCTCGAATGTACAAATCGTTTATATATATATATATATATGTATAAAAGAATGAAACTTTGTTCATTTTGCTTCTAGGTGATGTGAAATATACTGAATAACATCCATAGTAGATTTTTATCATTGCTTTCGCGTGTTTTTGCTTACCTTATTGAATAATAATTAAAATGTTTAGAAAAAAAAACGTCACGATATTTTAAATTTTGTGTTTAACACTATATAGCGTAGCATTCTTGGTATATAACGTAGCATTCAAAAAAACTATCTGCGGATATGGGCTTCGTGGTAGTACGTCAAATGGCTAAACGAAAAATTGCGACATACACAGCTTGCTCGTCGCTGTGTCTTAAGAAAAGCTGTTTGTGGATAACAAAAACTGAATCAATGACGTTTAGCTGGGATCCACCACTGCAAATTGTTTACACGTCACGACCACAAAACAAAATGTGTATTACTTTATGCAGCGTTGGTAAGCCTGAAATAACACCGAAATGCGAGCTTCAGTGGTTTGGTAACATCAATATGAAAAAAATGAGCCGATAAACTTAGTACTAGTTGCACTTTAAATCGTTAATATCTTAACGACAGAGATTTCATATAAACTCTCCGCAAAGGTTTTATGGAATGTATTTTAATGCTGGCCCTGGCTCCATACTCGTGACACGGGTTTAGAAAGATAAAGCATAAATAATTCTGTTTAAATGCATAAAGTGTTGCAAGAAACGACAGTTAACATAAACTTGCTCATGATAGTTCTAGAAATGTGTCCAATACTTGAGCGATTTTTCGCTTGCTCTGCTTTAATGGTGTAGATATCACCGATTTTTACCTTAATGTCATTTATTAAATTACTCAATTTATAATCCTTTATTTGCAAATGTAGTTTTGCAGTTGACCTTACACTTTAAACGTTTTAATTTTATTTTTTATGACGTGTATAACGACAGACGTTTGCCTTTTCCCGTTCTTCTCTTGCTATATTTTTAAGTGTGTGTTCCTTTAATTATTTGTTTAAAGGAGCAAAAACAAATAAACGTCACGTTCACGCATAAACTTGAAAGTATAAGTTATAGATTGTGTCAAAACATCACAACATACTTAGGATAGGATATTCATCTTTATCCCCGTGAATGGGAAAACCAAGGGGGTTATCACACGGGCAATCGTCAGATCACCTCGCGCCCATCGTCGGGTTACCGGCGCTATTGCAGTGTGTTGTATATGATAGACACGTTCCTTCAATTTGGTAGAACCCATTAATCCGCTGGGTTCAGGCAATGTCCGTAAAGTGCCTTGCCCAAGGACACAACCGACAAGCTAGCGGCCAGTTTCGCACCTCCAACCTTTCGATTGAAAGGCGACGCACTTAACCGTTAGACCAACGGGCCGGACATACTTAAAATTTAAAAAAAAATATTTGTGCCAGCAATTTAACCTTGGTAAAAATACCCGAATCTGGGAAATCTTGGTATCTGGTCAATTTCTGTAAAGTGCAGCCGCCGTTAAAAATGACCCCAAAATAGGAAATCCATTCAAGTTTTCTAAATGGACATTTCTGCGTGAAAAATTCGCTAAAAAAATAAATTGATTCCTTTTTGTTAATAAGGGAATTTTTTCTTTAACAGTAAACGAAAAACTTGTGTAGGGCTATAACCGTGTTTTGTTTCATACTGTAAATTAGTCATGTCCCTATATTCCTTGGTTACAATCTGTAAATTAACATTCTAAATTTTTTGTCATCTAGGATCCAATCTTCGCTTTTAAAAAGATAACATTGTGACGTCACAAACATTTGTTTCAGCAATGTTTACAACAGGGCCAGCTGCATAGCTTGTGTACATACTCAAGATCTACTGTAGGATGTATAACAGTTGTTTAGTATTTTCACCAAGTAAATCATCGCTCCAACTACTATAGCTTGTGCTGCATAACGGGATTAAACGCTAATGAGTAAAGCCTTTAGACTTTTAATATGACTTACTTATTATAAATAATAATCTAAACTCTTTGCTAGGATTGTTATTTGCGATCTTATTAGTGTTATCACAGTAATATATTATTTTCATTTAACTGTCACTAGTATTTTTATAATTTATTTATAAATCAATGTTCATTGCATAACATAAGGGCTTTACTGATCTGCCACTCTTCTCCCCCGCTTATTCCGTTTCCGTTGTCATGCAGATTGGTGAAGCTGTAACACAAGGCCAGTTTTTATGTATTAGCTAATTAGATTATTCATTTTTAATATTTGAACCCAATAAAACTCAACAATATGTTACCACAATTGGATTCAGTTTGTGTATTCATAATGATATTTATTGTTTATGCTGTATCTGCATGTATAATATTTTATTACAAATATCAAATATATATATTTATATAAATATTATATACTGTATATCATATATACATATCATTCATATACACAAACTAAACCCAGCGGATTAATGGGTTCTACCAAATTGAAGGAACGTGTCTATCATATACAACAGCGGTTCCCAAACTGGGTTTGCCAGGGGCGCCGCGAAAGCATGCGGAAGTTGCTACATTTAGTAATTACAGTACATGTGTTAGTTGAAGAAAAAATTCATTGTTCGGTGTTAACTGTCACTATTTGCTGACTAACGTTGCATTGTTTTATTGAATAATGGTTTGTCAAATAACTGCTTTCCATTAATTGACTGTTCGTCACTTCAGTGAATAGTTTTAAAGACTTTAAAATAGTTATCAAAGAGTGTACTAGTCTGGATATACAATAATTGCAGTTTGAAAATTTCGGCTTTATGAGGGAGCCGCAAGGATTAATAAGTATACAAAAGGCGCCGCCAACAAAAACAGTTTGGGAACCGCTTGATATGCAACACACTGCAATAGCTCCGGTAACCCGACGGTGGGCGCGAGGTGATCTGAAGATTGCCCTGAAGAACCCCCTTGGTTTTCCCATCTAAGGGGATAAACATGAATATCCTATCCTAGTATAGTATGTAGAATATACTTTCTGAGTGGAGCCCTGTTTTCCCACCAGAAGTAGGTGCACTGGGGAAGTGTACTTCACCTGTGTATTCTTTGAATATCTAGGTTTGGTATAAGCATAACGGTAGTAGGTGGACTAACTATTTAAACAAAAATTCTGAATCTAAATATGTTTGCTACAAGTAACGTGACACTTTGTGAAGTTAATGGAGAATTAGTTATTCCAAATGAAAGCAATGTATCCTTGCAAAACTTGGATAGAAGTGGATATTCCGACTATCCTAATGTTCACATTGCCTTAGAAAACTTTAGAAAATCTACAGGAAGTAGTGAAACTGCTCAATCTGCATTTTTAGATCAGCCACAGTCATTGTGGTGCAGAGTCCAAGCTACTTATAAGGGACATGGTGTCTCTGGGGTGTTAAATGAAATATGCAATTCAACACATGAAGATGAAGTGCCGTCGTTTGTCATATCACTAAGCAAGTATATTCTTTCCTCTCTGCGCTGGTTTAGTGGAATGCAATGGTTGTCTATTTTTCCACACATAAATTTATCAAATGAGGATTTAATCGCATCTTTTTCACAGAACAGCAATTGGATTAATAGCCCAATCCGGTTGTTATCTTGGCACTCAAAGGCTAATAAATTTGCTCTTGCTTTAAAAGATGACACTGTGCGAATTTATTACAGCGACAATGATTTAATCCCAACCTTGAAGCATAAACTGCAGCGTAATGTTTGCGACCTGCAGTGGAAACCATTTTGCTCCTCCATTTTAGCAGTGGCAGCACAGACAGCCATCTTAATATGGAGCATTGATCCTTGTTCATTATCATCTCGACCTTATTCAGGTGCAGTTCAAGTTCTCTCATATGCTGGGCATTCACCTGTGTCATCTGTGGCGTGGAGCCCTTATGGCTATGATCAGTTATTCTCTGCTTCAGCACTTAATTCAGCATTACTAGTTTGGGATGTGAGTTTAAAGGAGCCACAAGTTATCCAGCACATTAGCAGGTGTGGAGGAATCACAAGATTGCAGTTTTCGTCAGATGGAGGAAAAGTCCTCGCATCCACACCGTCCTCATCATTCCGTGTTTTTGAAACTTCGACATGGAAAAATGAGCGATGGTCTAAACTTTCTGGAAGGGTTCAAAGTGCCTGCTGGAGTTCAGATGGCACAATTCTGTTGTTTGCTTTAATATCGGATCCCAGAATCTACTCGTTGACATTTGGAAATTCCAAGTTTACAGAGAAGCCTGTAGTAGATGGTTCAAAGCATGCAACAGTTGTGCTTGATTTAATGTCAGAAGAAGCACCACATGCTGAAAATGTCATTCACTCAATGGTTTGGGACGAGACTGGATTCAGATTAGCTGTCATGTTTGACAAATCAGACCCGAGACATAGTAAAGTTGCTCTATTTGCCATTTCATCCAATCCGGTGTTTTCTATCACCATGAAAGGATTCATAGATGGAAAGGCGGATTCTATTCCGTGTTTTATAGCCTTCAAGCCAAACTGCCTTATTGGTGCTTGTCTAACTATTTGTTACTCTGATGGTGATGTTACGTATGTGCCTTTGCATTTTAAACAATCCCATAAAGCCATCAATTTAGATCAAACTTCTCTTAATTATTCTGCAGCTCCCAACCAATCTTGCTTAGATTCAAGCCAGTTAATTTGGAGCACAAATCGAAATAATATTATTTCACCTGCTCGATGAAGAAAAAGAAAATTTTCGATGATTGAAAACAGTAAATGATAATTTTAGAAGGGTTATTTTGTGTTGGTTTCAACGTTCACATACAAATTAATTAGCCTATCTCTGTAGTTTTTTTGTTTGACAACTGCCAATTTGTTTGTATTTTCCTAACATTGCTGTTTGTACATCTCTCTCTCAAGGCAGTAGAAATTAAACTGAAATGAATAATGAAAGAAAGCCATTACTGGATTCTCCAAAAGTTTCCATTGATGATGGCAAAAGTAAAAGTTTCTGTGGAGATATAGGAGATCCAAATCGGATTTTTACATCGAATGATTGTTTTAAGTTTGATGTGCTTTTTAAGCTTTGGTAAGTTATTTTAAAGGGATAGGAATATAAAATTGGCTTATAGGATTACATTTCTTTCCTTTAAATAACGTAGATTTATAGTCAAATAAAGTAGAAAAAGTAATTTTGCTCTTCATTGATCTGTTTAAACTATGCTAAAAATAAAAATGCGACGTTTTATTTTACCATCTGATGACGGAAAAAATAAAATAATGTGTGACATTCTTATATTGCCCAAGCAACTCGAAATTATAAAAATAATATGTCTGATTATGTTAAGAACTTTTATTATTTTTCTATTTCTTGAGATCATTAGCAGTACTTAATTCTATGTGCAAATGCATATTCTTAATAGTTGGTTGTGTTTGTTTCTTCAGGAAGCTACTTTTGTTATGACAATCCGGCTGCTCTTCATAATGAGATAATTGCTGATTTGGATTTAAATGAAGCAACCTATATGCAGTTATATGCATGGTAAGTACAAAAATATACCGACTGCACGTATTTTAGTTTTTAAAATGTACCACCAAGCTTCCAGTTTTGTATATTATGGTAGTGTATTTCGCAATTTAACATATATTTTGAATATACTGATTTTTAAATATATTTTATTTTTGTAATATATCGCCTATTTATTTGCAGGTATTCATGGCCAAATGTGATTTTATGTTTCTTCGGAGGATTTTTACTCGATCGAGTGCTTGGTGTACGCCTTGGAAGCATTGTTTTTAGTCTTTTTGTACTTTCTGGTCAACTTGTATTTGCACTTGGTATATATCTACATTTTACGATTACAGTGCAGTTATATTATAGTTTTACTGTACCATTACTCTTTTTATTTCTTATCAAAATATAAATTCATAAAATGTCTACATTAGCTAATTTTTTTTAAATAAATTAAAAAGATATATATTTAAGGGTAGTGGGGGTCTTTGTGGTAAACTTTAAAGATATATTTCTGGTGTCCAAGAATCATACAAAAAACCGTCACTAAACATTACAATGGTATCGTGGTATGAGATATCCAAGATTATTTTATAAATCAAATCAAGTATCATTTAACTTTTATAGGTGCAACGCTGGAAAAAATGTGGCTCATGGATTTGGGGAGGTTAATATTTGGAATAGGCGGAGAGTCATTAGCAGTGGCCCAAAACACCTACGCTGTGCTTTGGTTTAAGGAGAAAGAGTTGAATCTTGTGTTTGGACTTCAACTCAGCATGGCCAGAGTGGTTCGTATAAGATAAAATATCCGAATTGTTTTTTTATCGCTACTTTCGCTGGATGTGGAACATGCGAGACGATGAATTAGACTTGCAAACATTTCCTTTAAAGGTGTTATCCTACATTTATCAAATGTAAATCCTTCAATACAGATTTCCCTCAATACTATATACAGAGGTTCAAAATGGCCATTTGGTATTATAAGCGCGCCTACCATTAAATTCAGTCAAGTCTACAAAGAGTTTGGTTCTCATCACATCATATTTCAGGGTAGTACAGTAAACATGAATATCATGGGGCCTGTCTATGGATGGGTGAAACAGGGAATCAAATCTGACCGCACACTTGGAATATCGCTTTTTATAGGTAAGTTTTATTTATGATTTACTTTTTAGTTTATTTGCAGCTGCCTGATTTACGGGATGGAAAAAGGCAGTGCAACATGTGAACGTCATGTTTTAATGTAAATTTGCTACAGCTTTTCCAGTGTGTTAATTATAGGTTTCCTTCGAATCCAAAGGGAATTCGGTGGAACGCGTTATCCAATCAGGTTAAAACTTCAGAAATCCTAACTGGAAAGCCAATAGTTTGCTTTGACTTTTACTTTTTCAAAAATTTGAAGGGGAATTCCCGCTATCGGAAAAAATGTAAAAAAGGCAAATTTTATTACCCAGTGTACTCCAGGAAATCCCAAAAATATACTAGGCCTAACCAATCATAAATACAATCTTATTACACATTCAAATAAGGTGGAAACACAAAACTAAGATGAATATAAAATTTAAATAGAAACAAAAAAGATGCGTACGGTATGCCCCAAACCTATCTTTAAACCTTTTTTGTGAAATCCCCATTTATTAAATTTCAAAGAAACTAATAATCAGTAGCATTTACGCTTTATACAACCCGGAAGAAAATGTCCAATTGAGTTAAATATTATGGTGATGTTAGCTTATATGGTTTGGATCTATAGTGGAAAATTCTAGATATATTAGGTCAGAGAAACTCCGGAGATACCTAAGAATATAAACATAATATGCGAATGTTTGGCAACGGTTTTTATATAACAGCATTATTTTAAAACTGTTAAAGATTATTTACTTTATATTGTAGGGAATGATGTACTAGTACCGGGTAGGTGAATAAAATAAACTCAGAAAAGGGGCCAAAAGGACCTTACAAACAGAAAGAATGGAAAATCTGTTATAATATTAAATTCATAAACTCAAATACTTTATGTAGAAAACATGGATATTAAGTTTGGATTAGTCACTCAGGAACGCATTAGTTTCTGCTTGCAGAAACAAACATCATACACCATAGGCGGATAGTTTTAAAATGTCGCTTGGTTGCGAATGCAACAACATGGGCAGTAGATGGGTTTGCAGCAATAAAACCTTTATGCAATTTTAACCAAAAAAAAGCTTTTTTGAATTTAATTTTGTAAGTAGATCAAATGATTGCTACACCTACGCCAGCACTTCAGCAATGAAAGCGACAGTATTTAACATGAATCATATTCTATTCATTCATTTATCTAAATTCTTTACGTTCCTGACACAGCTGCGATCACCTGTGTGTTTTCACTCGGGTGTGCCCTCGTGTTAGCATACCTTGACAGACGAGCAGAGAGGATGTTGGAAAGGAAGAAGGATGAAAATGAGGAGGTGGTCAAGTTCACTGATGTCAAACACTTCTCTTTCCAACTATGGATGGTGTTTTGTGTGTGTGTTGGCTACTACGTGGCTGTCTTTCCCTTCATAGGCTTGGGAAAGTAAGAAGAGTTTGATATTAATCTATGGTGTAGCATAATTTATAAAGAGTCTTTTCTATATTAAGTTTATTTGAACCAAATTAAAAGAAGAAAAATGCAGTAATTGCAAACCCACCAAAATGTGGTTGAGGTCCAAACATGAATTCTTTACATATTCTTATTTATTTCCAATCAGTATCATTTTGTTGTAAAAAACTTTTAATACCCATACCATTCCCGGTAAATATAACATATTGGTGACAAACTTCAAGCTTGACTAAAGCAAATGAAAATCAAATTATATCTTTGACATACAATAACTTAAAATACCATTACTTCATAAGACTTTTTTTAAAGAGTATTTTTCGAAGAGAAATTTGGATTCAGCCCTTCCAGTGCAAGTGCTGTTAACAGGTAGGATGATGGTTAGTTGTTAGTTTTTAAATTACTCTTTTTTATTAATTGGTGATAAAATATACAAGTTGACCAAACAAGGCAGGTCCTTGTTTTTATATTGTGTGGTACATATTGTATGTTAACCACCTACAATATATTTTTTGGAAATTATAATATTTTGATTTAATTTGTCTACATTTATTCTTCTGATTACCTTCGTCAGTTTAACTAAATAATGGGTTATGTTATATATATGAGTTACTTTTTACTAGAAGATATCTACATGTATGATCAGGCCCATGTAGTTACAAACATTGATTTCCTCCCCAGCATTGTTTACATCCTTTCTGCTCCATGCTCCCCAGTATTGGGCTTCCTGGTTGACAGACTTGGTTACAACATATTCTGGGTGATCTTGGCTGTGTTGTCCACACTCAGCAGTCATGGGTTACTTGCTTTTACTTTCCTGAACCCTTGGGTTGCTATGGTAGGTTGCTAAAGTATTTTTGGCTAATATTGCTGTTTCATTTTTGTGTATTATATTGAGCGGGCTGCAGATTTTTTTATATCCTATTCTGATACAGAAAGATCAGTAGAGGCCTTGGTAAAAAAAGGATTCAATCTTTGTATTTTTAATTAACAAGCCACAAAAGATAGCCTAATAAGCAATGCAGATTATGCCTAGTTTGTATACAATGTGACATCATGCATGATTTTCTGTCTAAAACATATGTAATCATTTGTTCCACATTTAATTACAACCACCATTTCCAGTGCATAATGGGTGTTTCATATTCCTTATTGGCGTGTGCGTTGTGGCCGATGGTTGCTTTCCTTGTACCTCAACATCAGCTCGCTACTGCATATGGATTGTAAGTTACATACTTGAAATATTTCATTTGTTAATAATGTTTTCCAAATAAGTACAGTACAGCATTGTACATTGATATGTACCAAGGAGTACAAATCCAACCCTTTAGAAAGTAGTCCAAACAAAAAAGATGTGACTAAATTTCCATATATCACCTGGCTTGTAATCTGTGCTAATTAATGGACTCATTTGGCTTCTGTTTGACCTTATACTAAAACTCCAATGGTCTTTCGATTTTTTAATTAATCTTAAAAAAGTAGCATAAAAATTATATGCTCACCATTAATAAATTTTCATAAATTTAAATTTTAAAGGGTTTGCTAAAAAGGTTCACAGTTACACTTAACACAAATATGACCCAATGCACAGCACGCAATCTAACGCTTGGTGTGATATTTTTTTATAAGTGTACCTGGTGTGTGAAGTATATTTCTTTCTATTTTAGCAATAGTTACCCCCTTAAAAAAGTAATAAAAATGAAATAAGAAACAGAGATACTGAGCTCTGTTTATATTAAACGGTCAAGTATTGAACTCATTCTAATTTTCCCTTTGTTTAACAATCACCAATCATTTCCCGTATTTCAGCATGCAGTCCATACAGAACCTAGGGCTTGCCGTTATTTCACTCCTGGCTGGTGCTATTCTCGATAGTTCTGGATATTTCATGCTTGAACTATTCTACTGTGCATGTATCTGTGGTTAGTAAGCTTTGGTATTTAATTAATTGGTCCACTGAATTTTAAGGCCCATATAACTTTGATCTGTGACACTTCTGTAAATGTAATATAAACTGACTTTTATTTTAATGACCTCTGTATTGTCTAAATTAAATTTCTCAATGTAATCACTTAATCCAACAATATATAATTGGTGTTTTGTTACATGCATGACAGAGTATTTTAATATTTCACTTCTCTTTCCTAGTTGCATTGATTGCTGCACTCTTGTTGTATCTAGTGGACCTTGGAAGAGGCAGTGGTCTCAATTTATCTGCCAAAATGCGAGATGCACTTTCCGCCACAGAAGCTGATACGTGAGTGATTTGATTCAGTATGACAAAAATCAACTAATTCAAAAATGTTACACTGTGACAGCAGTTTTAAACCAACAAAATGAACTAATGAAAAACAATAATATTATTATATATACCTCTATCTTGTTCCATTTTGTAAATAGTTTATAATTTTAATCTAAGTTTTATCTTAATTATAAGTTTGATGATGATAAAAATAAAATAAAAACCAAGGTAAATTATAAAATTAAAATAATTGTTAAACAAGGGCTATTTTGTATCGAGTTGCCAGAAGTATGATCGTTTGTTTTATCTCTATTTTATATTTAAGTTTATGAACTAAATTCAAGCTATTGCATTACAGCACCGATGAGGTAACGGATATTCAAGGAATACATCCAGTACACCATCGACCTATGACTGCATTTGGAATTCGAAATCGCTATTATTCAAGGTTGGTAATGGCCGGATTTGGTAATGTATACCTAGTAAGTAGGTACATGTGGTGCAGTCGGTAGGATTGTGTTATTCTGGTGGGCGGGTTTAAGTTGTTATGTGTTACCCTAATAACCTAAGCCATTAACTTGTGGTAAAACTGGTTAATTTTTATTTTTGATTAAAGGACTGGTGAATGGCGCGGAATATTATATTTCAAATTGAACCCAGATAGTACAATCTGATCCAATATGTGAGGAAAGAATGCAGTTGTACCCAGTGTTTTTCACTTGGCTTTTTTGGCCAGCTATTGTATGTGATTAGTGCTGAATATTTTAAATGGCATTTTTTATTATGGAAAAAGGCTATGTCTGTTAAATGCTTTTTTACGAATAATTGAGTATAGTGGTTAGGTAAAGAAGCCGATTAATTTTAACAACCAGAAAGCTTACATACCACTGTCTTTAAACTCTTACATCAGCATTTTTATATGTGGCATCTTTCAGGATTGGAGCGCAGATTCCAGAGCACCTGTTTGCACACACAAGCCTCCATAGATCAAGAGCACCTTCGTATGATTCTATTTCTTAAATTCGTGTCCACACTGTGCTATGACGATCAAGTGCATTATGTTTCTATTTTTCAGCAATTTTTCAATTGTTCTCATTTTACCCTTTATATCGCTGTAATTTTACCATTTTACACCATTTCCGCATAAATACATTTCTTGCCTTTTTAAATTTTATTTTCCAACAAAAAAATAAGTGTTTAACACTGTAGTGTGTAGTTCTTGTTACACAATCGAAGATCTGGCAGATAACTACATTTTCAGACTTGTTGGTTGATATTGTGTTGAAACCAGTGTTTTTTTTATCTTTTTAGTGATTTTTTTCATAACAGAGTTTTACAAAATCTGTAACACGTAAAAAGATGGTTATGACTTTGTCAATTTGAGGTGGTTTGTTTGGTACTACACATTTGTTCATCATTATTGTACTGTCATTGCTTGTATTTTTACACAACTTCTAGCTGCAAATCCTCTACACCCATTTTATTCATTTTATAGATAAAATAAGTATCTGCTTTAGATTTATTTTTCAATCAATGTTTTGTGTTCATGCATAGCCTTATTGTATAATAAAGTAGTCATTGCGAATTGCAACGTTTATTTTTGAACATTTAAAATTACTTTATAATTTGACAATTCTCATTGTACAAATCCTAGTTAAGACTACATGTGGCGTTTTTTTTTAACACAAAACAATTATAATAAATTTCGGCCGGTTGGTCTGGCGGTTAAATGCGTCGCCTTTCAATCGAAAGGTTGTAGGTGCGAAACTGGTCGCTAGCTAGTCGGTTGTGTCCTAGGGCAAGGCACTTTAATGACATTGCCTGAACCCAGCGGAATAATGGGTTCTACTAAAATTGAGGGAACGTGTCTATCATATACAACACACTGCAATAGCTCCGGTAACCTGACAGCGGGCGCGAGGTGATCTGACGATTGCCCGTGTTTTAACCTCATTGGTTTTCCCATTCACGGGAATAAACATGAATATCCTATAAATTTACAATTATCTAACAGCTGTTAAAGCTATTTTACTGTGTTACAGATGTCCATTTTTTAGAGAATTTGTCCAACTGTATTGCTCAATTTGTACACTAAAACTTCAATTTTCCCATTTGTTAATTAAGTTATTTTATAGTTAAAAAAAATTACCATAAATTAAAAATTACGAGCTTAATAAGAAATGTTACATAGTTTTTTTACCATACTTAAATCTAGGAGCTGTGGTTTAAATTAAACTACCTTGTGACGCCACGTAGGATAACTACGTCGATAATTTTTAAGGCAAATTTTCCGCTGCATATTATAAATTTTTTATTGAACTACTACAAATTCATTTATATGCCACAACAGTTCAGTCGTACTTATGTCGGTAACAGTTGTAACAAACTTATCTACCATAATTTTTCCACAAAACAACACATGTTCATTGTCAAGAATCAGAGTAGGCCTGCCAATACAGTGTATTATATGTTATATCCCCAACCAACAGCGACAAATACATCAAGCTCCCTGACCTTTGGCACATGTGAGATATGGAAGCGGTATAAAGTTATTGTGAATGCCTTTGCGACAAGGTAAAACGTGCTCAAAACCGAAAGTCTCCGTTGGTGTGAAACCTCGTCGTTTGTCAGCGTAAGATGGAAACAACAGCCACAGGGGCTGCGCTGGAACGTACAATGATTCAGTACACTTACAATAAAAACACACCTCACGCATTCAACACCATAAAACACTTGTGGTTGCAACATTCATAGACTGGTCTTGTTTCTATACCAGTGCTCCGCAACCTTTTATCACTCAAGGCTCAAGCAACATTTAGAAACTTACAACATTTGACGGCACATTGCAGTCAAAAATGTAAATTATGTTAAAAATAAACTAATTCACAGTATCATTTATTTTATGCAATATTTGAGCTTGTTTTAATACACACAGTTCGACTCAATCTTCGAAAGAGCAGCAACTCTTTAGTAAGTTTAGTTCATTCTAGTACAATCGATAAAGTATTAGTAAAGGCATGACAAAAAAATCTGATTATTGCGTAATAAAAATATAATTAAAGGCGGTCTTCAGACAAGATATATACATTTGATATTATAATTAGAACAGGGCAATAGTCGTAATATTCAAAATTGCAAAAACAAAAATCCTTTTTATTTGGTAATAACTGTGTTTAAAATAGTATTCATATTTTCCCGCGGTACAGCAGGTTGCGGACCACTGTTCTATAGTAAATTGCCCTTTAATGTTTACAAATATCAGGGGGACCACCAATCCGACTGCGAACACGCGTCCTTTTATTAGTAGTTTTTTTTAAAAACTGGGGCAAAAAATGAATAAACTAAACTAAACTAAACAAACAAGTAGAATCTAGATTTATTTTCTACAAATGCGTGATGAAACAAAATAATTAAAATGATGTAACAAGGCACGATGAGCAAATCAAGCAATTATTCATGAAGGTGACGCAGCATTATTGGTATAGCAGCAGATTCAAGTAATTTGCGAGAAAACGAACATTTCAGGCTGAAAAGAAATAAAAAATACAATTAATACAATTTATGATTTAGTTACTGGATTGTGATTACAATAGTTAGAATGTAACTTTATAGTTCTGCTAACTAATACAATTACTTTCATACAAATGTAAAAAAAACACTAAAACGGTTGGCAGTTACTCAAATCCAATGGAAATAATAAAGACAGTTATGATTAAAAAAGTACCCGTCATATGATTGTTGTGTTAATATTATTTTTGTAAAAGCAGTTTAAAAAGAGATTTGCTGCTATTCAGAGTCACAGTGGTTAGAATGTTATGGGTAATACAATATGACTGCAACACATGTTTCTAGTAGTACGTTTCTAAAGTAAGGAACTATTAAATGAAAAATGTACAAGGTATGATATTCAGTGGGGTACAAATGGTAGAAAAAAATCAGGAGAAACTGTTAAAAAGGCATGCACAAACAGCTCAAATTTTTAAATACAAAACTCTTTCTATAAAAACTGCAAATTATGAAACTTTATGAAATCTCAAAATTGATAAAAAAAAGCTGAGAAATGGGCACAGTAGGATGAAAATTCTTTATGATATTGGCAGTGTTTTTTTGAGTATCAAGCAACACGCATCGCATTTCAACAGCTCTTAAAACAGGATTTCGAAGAGCTTTATGCGTCATGAAAGGTTACGCAAACAATATGAGTGCTTTGACCAATCAAAGTTCGTCATGTGATGCCCATTGCACCAATCCAAAGAATGAAACATCACGATTCATATCCACACTCGTCTGTGGATATGTAGTCGATATGTACACATTATCGAATGCATGCAACTGACGAACACCTGTAATGTTTATTTCGATGAAATAACACAAAATTGCTTGCATACATAAATTACAGTTATTATTGATACAAATAACAAGATCAGCATAATTACTGCTACTGTTAAATGCCAAACATTTTGGAATACTTAGGTAACTACTTACATTTACTACTGTTTTTTTATCAAAAATATATATTAAATATATATTTTTTAATTAATGGCCACCTTTTAAGTTGGATTATATAATAATAAACCATTTAATGTGCAAAAAGGACAAAGTCCATACAAGCAAAACAACATTTGAGTTAAATATTGAATGAAGCCACATGATTAATAGAGGTAATTATAAGGCTATTATGGCACCCAAAACAAACATTTAGTGACATAATTACCACTTCAGATTAAGTGCTTGGCAGTCTTTTAAGCTGTGTATATTTTAAATGCAGCAGCTGTCAAAACCACTATATTTTATTTAAAAATCGATTAATGTAGCTTTTGTGTGAAATAAAAGCTGTACATCCAGAATTTAAATACAAATCAGGGTATAAATTAAAGACATTTTCAAAACTGTATCAATTTCTAACAAACCTTAAAAAAGGATTAAAATATGCAATTATACACATACACACACACACACACACATGTATATGCATATATGATGCATAATTATGATTAAACACCTTTTTTGATCCAAACCATTAAATAAATCAAACTAACCTGACGTAAAGCAACTACTATGTTGTGAAACCCTCTTGCACCGCAGAAATGTTTTTCCATTGATTTTTACCTCATGGCTAAGAAAACTTGTGGAAGTATCAACAGTCAGTAACTGTAGAAAATTATTGGTTAATATTGTGGGTGGGGTTTACAGTTTGCGATGCTATAAATTTTACAACTCGCAACAAATAAAACATATATAATTTTATTTTTCGATAAAACCAAAAAGATGGAAATTAAATATTTTTTGATTCTATTTCTAGTGCTTAAAAATTGCTATGATTCAATGTCAAGTGAAAAAAATTGGTGTCACATTTAGAACATTATTTTGCTTATTGTCAAAAATGAAGTTGTTTTTGTTAAAATTCTACTCTCACATGGCTACGTTAAGTCAATTTACAGATATAATATAGAAAGAGAGAATTTAAAAGACATCTTTTTAAAAAAAGTATTGCATTTTAATGTAAATGGTCATATAATATTGCTTAGATGTTGGTTGCAAAGTAAAATGTTATTTGAAAACTAAATTTATTGGGAAGCGGGTGGATTGGACCATTACGTTTGCCATTGCACATCTTTGAATCTTAATGTTGATCAAATTAGTTAGCATATTGATTGTAATAGAAAATTAACACCAAATGGTGTTACAAGGCACTTATGAACATTACCCAGCACAGTCTAAAAACTTTACACTTCTTACTTTAAGATGCCCTATAAATATTTAGTTCTTTGGTATTTATCCAATCATATAAACTTAGTTAAAAAAGTGAGAACACATCAGATTATACTTTTGGCTCAGTGGTATCTATTGGCACAAGGCTCCAACCTACAAAGTAAGGCTTTTGCCACTACAAAAGTAACCAGGCAGGACAACCAACATTATTAAAAGAACCTATTGTTGCGGTTTTATATCAACCAATATAATAAGACATTTTTCATTGTAACACCAAACATTTTTCAAATGTTTTAAAATTTCACAATTCGAACAAACAATTTCTTGCTAGTAAATATTATAATATGTAAATAAATTCAAAGACTGATATAAAAACCAGAGTAGCATACAATTGGTTGTTAAAAATAATGGTTTAAGTTGTTGGGAAGTAAAGCAGCACAGTAACACTCAAAATGGAAAAAGTGTTCAAACATCCATTTTAAAAGGTGAGTAAAACTTATAAAAAATAAACAATACTATACCGTAATCTAAAATGATTTTTACATTATTTTTATGCAAATAATTTTCATGCCAATGTGAAAATTTTTGCAATTTACAATTTATGAAACTACAAACATTTTTAATATCCTACCTGGCTGTATAGGTAGTATAGCCCGGGTGATATCACTTGCACTGTCCCATTATGTTGAAAATAACGAAGTGCGTTGTTGGTGCTCCAATCAGTCTTGACCCAATGGTTGAGTACACCATCTGTAACATTTCATGCATGGGTTCAGGTTTATTATCTTTAAGGGAGGTATAAACACAAACTTATTTTTTAAAAGTTTTGGTAGTCAGCCACTGAAACAGGAATTTGTAAGGTTTATGAGCGAACAGTGATTTACTGTCGTTTCATGGAAAGTATGAACATTACAGAAGCTTGGTTAATGATAAACTATGACACGTACTAAAATCAAGTGCTCGTGATATAACAAGAAAACACGTACTTGGACTGCTTGGTATAAACGCAGAGCCATCACCTTCTAAATGAAGAACCGCCGAGCTGAGCTAAATAAGAAGTTTGGTTGTTTGAGAGCAAACAGAACAGCCACAAACAAATTTAATTATGGCTCACAAAGAGATGTTTACCAAGGCCAACCTAAGTTTGTCCACGTGGCTCACTGGTATTTTATAATATTTGCCAACCAACATATTCTCCATTTCTGACAAGAAAGCAATTAAAATCAGGTACTGGGTAAGCTTGTTTTAATATTACATGTCATTAAAAAACTCTACATGGAAAAGGTTGCTGTTAATTAAAATTTGTACTTTATTGCTAATATAAAATAGCATCAGATAAAATGACAAAAAAGACATATATCAATGTCATTTATTTCACATTTAGAAAATCTTATTTAGTGCTGTATACAATACAAAAATTGCGATCAATACAGATCAGGATTTAGCTCTACAATAGGACGGTCATAACAATCTATTCAGTGAAAAACTGCTAAACTAAACAAACATTTTATTTACTTAATATCACAAAATACACCAACATTATATTTCTTTATTCACAGAAAGAGTTGAAAGGATATGGTCAAGTAATGATACTTACATCTTTACCAGGAGGTCCTGGGGGGTCCAGGCACACCAGCCATTCCCATCGGACCAGGTTGGCCAGTTGGTCCTGGTGGCCCTTGCATAGATGGGCCTGGCGGACCTGGTGGTCCCCGTAAGCCAGGCATCCCCTGCTGACCCCGTGCACCATCTCTGCCATCTCTTCCATCCCTTCCAGCTGGACCAACTTAAAACCAATTGGTATAATGACCAATAATGTTGTGACAGAACAAATAGACAAGCGTAAGTTGTACATAAGAAAATGTGTTTGATATGCTCATTAGTACTTTAAAGGAAGCATATTAGGTATTTTAGACCCTACTTCTACTGACCAGTAGTCAACTAGTTTGCTTACCTGGATGGATTTGCAAACTTTGAGCGGCACCATGA
Source organism: Ciona savignyi (assembly GCA_000149265.1). Taxonomy (NCBI): domain Eukaryota; kingdom Metazoa; phylum Chordata; class Ascidiacea; order Phlebobranchia; family Cionidae; genus Ciona; species Ciona savignyi. The sequence continues at coordinate 462,152 of CH002951.1, forward strand.
TTATTAGCATTTTGGGGCGGTGCAGTTACTCCACGTCTTTCCCGAGGGGTAACAAATTCACCCAACACATCCTTCTATATGAATGATATAAAACATACATAAGGTTCAGGCATTGTATGGTTTACACAAGAATTATTGACATAGAATCTTAGAACATCAAAAAATGGGATAGTAACTGAAAAAAAAACAAAGTACCGATATTTAGTTTTACCTTTAAAATATTGTCACTAATCAGTTGTGAAAAGTCCCCTGCATGTGAGGACTCAGAAGCACGCAGGTCATCCAACTCGAATTGCAATGACTGGAATACACAAGTACAACTAAAATTTTGCATTACACCTTTAGAACCCAATAAAATATTAATAATATCATGATACCAATGGAAGCTTAATAATTCAAAGATATTTATTAAAATTGAAAATACCCTTAACCACACTATCTGTTCTGTAACATTCAATGCTGGAATAAAATCTGCCAAGGTACCATGGCAATTACCAGGTTTATTAAAAAAGAGAGTAAAACTATACCATTCCATCTTTAAGCTCCATATATAAAAACACCAGCAATGTAATTGTTCCCTGTTTGACAATTTAACAATTCTTAGCTTTTCTGCTGCCCAGAAGTTTTAGTGTCTTTTTTAATAGACCCAGAAATGACTATGGTACCCACACACACTTTATGTAAATTCCCAGCTTTTTAGCTGCCAGCTACTAGAGAAAAATAATACTTTATTTTGACCAAAAAAACACTAGTTTACTGGTAGCCAAAGAACCTCATTCATTTTTAAATTGGGTGGCCTATCAACAAAATGACGGTCATTTAATTTGGTGAACAGCTTAAAGGATGAATGAAATATTTTTAAAAATATTTAGGTGCCAGACCAATGTAACATCATAATATCTAAATTCATTGGTTTGGTTATATATGCTACTGGTATACAGTTTTTTGTTCAAATTAACTGAGACATTCCTACATGCTTCACTTACCACTAGTTCCTTTTTTGTTTGCTCCATCTCTTCGGACAGTTGGATATACTTGATTACACCGACGCTGAACATGACTACTAACAGAAAAGTGGTGGCCAAGGCCCATGCGAAGTGAAGCGAAAAGCAGGGGTGTCTGTTTTTTGATCCACGGCGAGACACGGCAGCTTTAGATCTGTGGCAAACATTAACATCCCGTACTGAGTGAGAAAGATAGATGCTCTCAACCTCTTCGTTTCTACCTCCGGATATATCCGAGCCATTAAACGAACTACCAGTATCACTTGACATCCTAGCCGTGTCTACCATGTTCTATTTCCTAGGAGATACTGTTGATATTAGTCTGTCAAAATCCAGACTTATTTAAACAACAATAATATAAGAAGTATGTGCAGAACAATTATACAATAAACTTAAATTTAGTAGGGTCGGTTTATGTGCATTTTATGCCCTTCATTTATGGTCCTCGGCGCTGGTGCAAGCCTGCTCATACTAATTTGAATTTATTGGGGACTAATAGGAGGATAAGATAGGATATTCAAGGTTATCACCTTAAATGGTAAAATGCAAGGAGCGTTAGCACACGGACAATCGCTAGAACGCCCTTGCGGGTTACCGGAGCTATTGTAGTGTGTTGTGCACCATTGAGACGTTCCACCAATCCTCTAGGTCCAGGCTATGTCCGCTAAGTGTTTTGCCAAGGACACAACTGACAAGCTGGCAACCAGTTTCGAATCTACAACCCCTTCGCTAAAAGGCGATTCACTAACACATCACGTTCAGATTATGTATTATCACATTGGCCACCGATACAAAGTACAATGTCATTGAAGAAAAAAAATTCAATATATCGATATGCACAGGCCTACAATATAAGCAGAAGTGCAAGATGAAGCCATATTAAACAGGATATATTCTATAAATTGTAAAACACCAAACAACAAGTAATATACTTCCACTCAAGACTACACACTAAAGGTCTGTAACAGTTTTCACTTATTTGATCTTTATTGCCTTAGTTAAACAATTTTACCGCTAATTGATAATGCTCAAAATCACTATTCCAAAGCAATTAACTATAATTAAACAATTACAAGTAAAACAACAAAGAAATCGTTTTTAAAAGTTAGGCTTCCTTTTGTTCAAATTACAAACCCAAAAACCAAAGGGACCGTGTTTTACTCAGTAAACTGTTGGACAAAAAAAGTGCCGTGTTTGTACAGTTTTAGTGTACCTTCACTAACTTGAATTGCCGACACCTCATATTATTTATTTTTACACGCAGATTACTATCACCGGTAAGCGATTTGTTTAACAACATCGTACTTACTTTGTTACGTCAATTACTTGGTGATCTGATACATCTATCTCATGGTAATCCGATGTAAAAACAACAAAACACACGCCATATTAAATCGCCAACAACCGTAAAGTTCTCTCAATTTTCGCGCGACTTGTTTACTTGAGGTCACGTGGGCATTGATCTGGCGCGAGAGTGACGTCACAAAACCCCGCGAGTTATATTATCAATAGAACGGATTACGGCGAAATCTAGCTCGACCCCGCCGTCGGTTTAATGTACTCACGAATACAAAACCTAACTTAACATCTTATACTTTCAGAGATAACACGCACCAATATTCTCATTCGAAGGGATTTATTATGATTGATTGATTTGTTTTGTCCTAATGGTTAACAAAAATCACAAGATAACCTTATCATGGTTATATTCTCCGAGGTTGGACAACGTGGTGGGTGAAAGGCGGGCAAACGTCAGACTACTCGGTGCACTTAGTCGGGCTAACGAAGCAATTACAGTTTGTTGTACGCCTACATGTTCAAGTTTGCTCTTTTATTCATGCTTTGTTTAAATCGCTATTTTGATGACAAATATAGGCCTACGTGTTTAGTAAACCTTTGATACCAAATTAAATATTGATTACAAAAACAAAACAAGGCAAATAACGATTATATTAAATAATGCTTGGACGATTTATTTTGTAAGCGTTTTGTTTTTCCAGCATTTGGATATTTTTCAGTATTTTAGAACCATGCCAATGTGTGCTGGGGATTCATTTATATATGTAGGCCTACTCTTAATCTACAAATAAAGAAACGGGCACACACCATACAATAATATTGATTAACCTTTTGTTATCATTATTTTAAAAAAACACTCCAGAACCGTTTAGGAGCATTATTAATAAAGAATATGTTCACAACTTAAAGCACTTCCACTTATTAACAGTTCACCAAAACGTTTTCACTTGGGGACAACCACAGAAAAGATACAGGTTTCTAGTTTATTTTTGCAAGCTGTTCAGCGATCACTTCGTTTCTGATACAATTGTTCGCAAGTTCGAGTGATTTAAAAAATCTGCAGCTTCGTCACTTCGGCTGTACATTTAAAGTACCATCTGTAGATTCCTTGTCAACCGAACTTGGTGTTTAGGTGGTCGTTTTAATATTTTATAGCCAATTCCGTTAACTTTTCAGATTGTTTAAAACCCTGCAATAGCTCCGGTAACCCGACGGCGGGCACGAGGTGGTTTGACCATTGCCCGTGTGTTAACCCTATTGTTTAGTTGTTTTTTCATTTACGGGGATAAACATTAATATTTTATGCTATCCTAGTTGAAATCTAAAGTGCCTTCTTTCTCGACCAGGATTAAAGGAGATTTATGTCGAAACTTCATGTGTTTCTTCAACCATAACGGCGCGTTCGTAATGCTTCAGGAATCCACAGATAGCTTGCAGAATTTTCTGTATGAATTAAAACTTGCTGTACTGATCGACCACGTATATTCTTTTTATTATACCATGGTATGTTGGGAGATTTGAACGGTGTGCATATATTAATGCGTGCATGACGTTCTACCTTCTGTTTCAATGTTTTCCACGATGGCTTGTTGTTGAAAAAAACTCATAAAAGTTAACGATTTTGTCTAATATCCTTAAGTTATTTATATTTATGAAAATTATATCATTTGGATTTCTGGTGGTAACGTGCGGTTTGTAGGGTCCGTTTGTTCCTTTCTCAGTTTATTTTATTCAAACTTAACTTTCCTTACAATATAAATGAATAATGCTTAATAGTTTCGAAATATCCGCTGTTATAGAATAATAGGCGCCGAACATTCGCAAAATGGCAGTCGCGCTGATATTCTTGAGTCTTTTTTGGGAAATTCCCAAAAAAGATCTGAGCGCGTTTACAACTGAAGCAAACATGGGGAATTTTGTCAGAACATTCACGTAACCAATGTATGCAGAATTGTCAAATGTCTAGGACGAAATTGACCTTTTTTCGTGCTTCTGGAGGTTACAATTTTATATCCATTGATTCATCCCAATGAAATATACTGACCCAAAATCAAGACATGTTTACAACGAATGTCGTTTTGCAACCTTTTTCGGTTCCTTTGAACTTTTTTTAAATAATATAACTCAAATCTATGCAATTTTTTTCATTTCTATTTAGGTTATCTTCATAAACAATAAAGAACTAAAAACTACAAAAATCACTTCGGTAAACTATGCCAGGTCTATATGTTGGCCGTCAAGATTTTTTGAAACGAAATATCGGCTTGTTCCACAGTTCTTATATCATACACAAGGCGCCTATTAAAAATCTTGAATTTAATAGCCTTGAATGGTGGAAAATGCCAGAAAATATAAACTTTCTGTCAATCATGTAGCTAAGATAAATGATAATTTTGTTCATCTTATAAAAAATATGTCGTCGAGCAATTCAGAGTCCTCCGGATCAAAGGTGGTTGAGGTGAGAAGATCGTCTCGATCAGCTTGACTTCTTGTATATTGGCTCATATGACCACTGGGTGGCGACAGATCAACGGTGTCGATAAGTTCACTCAACATGCTGATATTGTTCATCGTTGCTTGTGAGCGTGACAAGCTGTCATCAGTGTGGATCTGACTGTCGTGCATAGAGTGTTGCAGGGAGTTGCGAAATGATATGTTTGCCTTGGGTCGAAGGGGACTTCGCACAGGAGTGTGGCTGCATCTGAGCAAAACAATTTGTAAAATTGGCTTGATCATACCAATGTTATTTTTAATAAAAATTGCCCATTAAATTAACTAAAACTACGATTATATAACTTAATCGGATAACTCAGTAGCCACAAATTAACTGATACTAATTAAAAGGTAACAATATATAAGAGAAAAATACTAATATATAGTTTTTCCGACTATAGAATTGGATCATAATTGAGGTTACCTGTTCATTCTGGAAGAAGATTCATCATGTGGTGAATATTTTGATGAAACAAATGAGCTTAAATGATCTCGATCACGAACATGATTAGCATTACGACTCCTATCATATTCCGACATACTGTATGAACCTGGGATACAGATAATCAAATGCTTCTAACAGTCAATAAACAAAAATCACTGTTATCACGACTGTGTGCGTAAGTACTTTTTCTTATGATATTTTCAATTTGAATCAATTTATTTTAAAATTGGTTGTGTAGTTGTTGGTTGTGTAGTTGTATAAGTAAAAATGTTAACTGCATTTAAGTGGCAACCACATCATGGATAACAAAACCGGGTTTTTTTCATCCCATAATTTATCACTGAACACTGATTGGAAAGGACCTTTTGCATTTTATATACCACAGGGTTAAAGATTTTTACAGTATGTGAAAAGATAATAAAACAGAGTAGCAAAAGGATACAGTCTAATTAGCCTGAATTCACGATTTTGTTTGATGTATTTTTTATATTAGATAAAATAAGATACAGACTTACTGCCGTTCAATTTACTTGAATACTTTGGTAACACTGGAGTGATGGTTCGTGGATAATCATTCATGGTGCTGTACACGTCGGTGCTTTCATCATATGTCTCTGAGGGTGTGGCATTTGCACCGGTGCAGTTAAACGACTGAAGCTTGTTTGTGTAGTCGTTGTGTCTCTTCTGCGTTTTGTGAATAATTTAATTTATTTGTATAAATATATAATTATTCACACATCATTATGATGTGCATTTCCACTATTACATTTATCTGCCCGAGGCCACCCACCAGCACTTAAACTGGTTTGGGACTCTGGGCTGTGCTATAAGATAATGAATCTTTGTGCTGAAACAAATATTGATACTTTGTATCTTAAATCTCTCTGCAATCTTACTACAATAAGATGGTCTAGCTAAAAATATTTGTATTAAAATGTTTTATTAATATATTATCGATCTTAGCACACCCCAGCAGTTTACCTTTAATTCACTTTGTCTCAGCCTCAATATCTCCTCCTGCTCACGGAGCATTTGTTGCAGATGAATTTGTTCACGCTCAAGAGCGAGCTTCTGCTGCATGAGCGCCTCCCGTCGACCCCGAGGACTCAGTCCCCCCATCTTTGTTTGAAATGCACTCTTCATACCTTTAAATCGCAGTTTATTTCATTGATTTAAATTATCTTGAAATGAATAGCCAATATTCTATTGGTGGAGATGCCTAATTCATATATTCTATAAGGTGAATGTTGGTAATCAACCATCCGTCTTGCCATGAATGCCACTTATACCACAAACAGCAACAGGTTTAATCTAAGTTTTACTACAAGAAAAAATAAACAGAAGAACACCAGTGTCTTAAGCTTCAATATCATCCACATTGTTTAGGAAGTACCAGTAAGCTTACTTTGTATGTAAGCTTCAGTGTCTCCCATTACTGGAGGACTAGATCTCCGGAGGCTTGTATTCACATGATTTGCATCATATGATGATTGATTCACACTCATGGGCTCATGTGAGGATTCTGTTGGTTGGGTGAATTTTGGGGTATATGAAGTGTTGTGTGATTCTTTCTGAGGTGTCTTATCATATGAAAGCTTTCTCACATGGTGTAAATCTTGATGTGGAGGAGTTGAGATTGGTTTCTAAATAAAATAATATCATGAACACAATATAGTTGCTTAGACACAATAAATTAGTCCTTAATTCAATTAAAATTGAATGTGCCTATAATACTAATGTTGATAGTACCAATCAAATTCCTAAAAGCATTTAAATACCTAAAAAGGGAAGCTAGTTATAGTAGGTCCCAGATAATTTGCCAAAAACTTCTGTTATTTAAACCTCTTACATTGTAATGAAGCGGACTTTTTTCAAAGCGCCGAGAAGAATACATTTGACTTTCCCTTGTGCTTGGTCCAGCTTCTCCCATAGTGAGGTCTCGGTTTATGACATCATGGTTATCGGGAGTTGAAGGTCGTCTCAGACTTTGATTATCTTGCCTTGGGAAATCAATTGTTTTAAATTTATACAATTAAATTAATGCAAAAGAAGTTGTTCTGATACAATGACTAATATTTTTTTAATTGCTTTTTACAATTTTTATAATGAAATTATGTTTTTCGCATATTTCAAGTTCTTACTTTAAAAATATTTATGGTTAAAAATCTGATTGTGTGATGTACACCATAATACATATTTCAGAGCTACTTATCAGTATGTTTAAACTGAGTAAGATTTTTTTAAACCACTTAAACAAAACAAGAACAGGTTAGCTGCTTTGTGTCCATATAAAAAAAACAATCAGTTTATATAGAAAAATATTTTCTGGCAGACTCTGAAAGTCTAACACTGTAAGATACTTTTGGTTACTTTATAATACATAGCAATGTCCTATTGAACAGATTTAGAATTTGTGGATTTTAATGAATGATAATTGTAAACTGACCGAGCAATTGCCGAACTTAATTTTTTTGTCAAAACTAAGGAATTCCTTTAAGCTATAATATATTTTTATACAATACATAGTATGGTACATTTTATTTAAAACCAGTAGCCTACATACATTTCATATGAAATAGTTGAGCTCACACATTAGTATACCCTATAATAAAAATAAGTTTCAATTATTTTTGCCTTTTATTAAAGGTATTTTTACCTTAGTTGAACTAGTAAGTATTTTCCCCATAATTTATTACATTACAGGAGAAGATTTGGTTCCACAACTCACATGGGTCCAGATGCAATCATCGGTGCTGTGGTTAACAGCTTGTTGATATCTGCAGCAACTTCTTTTTGCTGATCGGTTATTTTCTCCTGGTAGTGAGTTAGCAGTTTCTGGCACTTTTGATATTGGTTCAAAACTGAAATTTGTTCTTTTTCGATTTTGTTCTTCTCTTCCCGCAAATCGCTTAACTAAGAGTAACATTTGTGGAAAGTATTTAAAATTATATTTTTAATGATAAGATTAAATGATAAATACTTAATGTGGAAAACCTGGCATGGGAAAACAACATTCCTTATATCACAAGCAATGGCCAGCGTCAATATACCCCAAGGGCCATGGCATTAAGTCAGTGGCACAAGGTTGCACTATTTGCTGTTACAAAATGGGTCTGTAAGGAAAAGGTCAAAACTAGTAAAACTTTCCAACAATATCGTTGATATTCGTCTGAACAACAATATCGTCTAAACCTTTAATACGGTTTAATAACCACATGAAGCAAATTTATTTAGCGCAACCGACAGTTCCACAGCTTGGGCCAATAGGTGAGGTAGTGTTGGTAAAAGACAGTAGCAGTGCTACACGTGAACCGCAAAGAATGGTGACACTTTCAAAAAAAGGGTCATTTTAAATCTTTAAAAACTAACGCCAAAATACTGAGCTGTGTTGAAAATGATGAGTGCAAAGATGGATTTGATAATTATTATTTTATTACAAGTTATGCAAGTACTTGTATATACCAACCTGTTGCTGGAATTTCTTTCTCTCCTCGCCAAGTTTTACTTCACTTTGCTGTTTCTCTTCTGCTGCTTTTGCAAGCTCCTTGACAAGGTTTGCGATCCTCTCTTTATCCTCCGGACACAGATCACGGAGCGATGCAAGTTTGGTGGATTGCTCTTCTTCTTGAAAGAAAGTATTATTAATTAAATACAAAATGCATTAAGTGTACTACGTTTCTATCTCACAACAATGGTTTAACAGTGCTAGAATTTTTGTAAGAACTATGTAAATACCCAATGCAGATTTAGACAATATGTGTTGTATAAAGTATGCATCTGTTACTTGTTTTTGAGCAACTATATTTATAATAATAATATTATTTTAGATTTTTATTATATGTTCATCTTACATTCACT
>CH002951.1:488560-507244 GCA_000149265.1 Ciona savignyi
CGAACATTTACTAACCTTTGATCGGATTCGGAATCAGCGTAGGCTTGTAGTGAGGAAAAGAGAACCAACTACATGACCATATATGGTCGCAAATACGAAACAAATGCCATTGTCATTATGATGAAACTTTGCTACCTTACGTCTAAACTGTTTTGCAATAAACTTAAAACAACTGACAGTACAGGGAAGACCAGCAGACATATAAATATTTGGTAGATTCTGTACGTTTTGTTGACGCTCCGCTGCGTATTAGTTATCGACTATGCAATATTCCAGCGGTGGAAGTAGTAACATTAAACGCTTAAACTCCTGGCTTAATCTTTTACGATTGTAAATTGATAGTTACATAGTTCCTAGCAGAAGTTAGTTCAAGGCATACGGCCGATTGTGACGTCATAAAAGTTCGCGCAACGGTAACATTTTACTAAAGTCGCCGCCTATGTATTAGGGCCAATACTTTATTTGCCTTAGTATATCCTTCCACTATTCAAATATACAAACGTTACATACTTGTAACAAATACTCCATACATGGCCCAGTATCTCCAGCTTCCCTCTCATTTTCCTCCTGTAATAAAATCTGCAGCATCTGCTTCAGATGGGATGGTATATTGCTGTCAGTTACCTGTATTGTGGGACAGGACTTGTATTTAGTAATTAACCATTTTAAATTTGCAAACTGGCATTTAAATAATTTTTTGTATAATTGTGGACAAAATAGGGACTGTGAGCATCTTTGTATAATACCACATTGAGTTCCCAGTCAAGATGTTACAGCTATAACATGAAAGTTAACAAGGTAATAGCAGTATCTACTTAGTATTTAATTATGTTGTAAAAGACAAAATATATATTCGTAAAATGAATTTTACAATAATTACCCCAAACTTTTTTTCGTATCATTTTGTGTGAAAAAAAAAATTAAAGAGCCATATTAAACTAAAAACTCAAGCAAACAAGTACCGGTGTTTTGTCATCAGTATTTTCAATGTAAAAGTTGGTGACCGATTTCCAGTGATAAACAAAATCCTCATGGAGTGGAGCATCTGGTGCCAGAGCATCCACCGCATGTTGTAGGATGGTTGTGAATTTGTTGAACATGGTGGAAGTTCAGACCACGGTTCAAAGTCACGAACAATCAGTTGTTTGGACTGAATGTACTCCACTGCTTAATTTTCGCCAGTTTAATATTGTTCAGTTAAAATTAAACAAGCAAATAGAGCAATTTCAAAATTTATACAATTTTTGTCTGCAGAAGGATATTGGTTGAATGATTCTTGTGCAAATTCACGGTAGTTTGAGGTAAAATAGCCAATTATGGTTGGTATGTAAAATCTATAGTTAGAAAAATATGCATTTTACTACTAGTCCATGAATAACTTATTCTGCAGATGCAGACATTTAAGAATAAGTTTACCCGAATTTTTTATTATAATTACCTAGTCTGGACAGCATGGTACATGCACTTACAAGATAACAAAAAAGCGAGTCCGAAATTAATGAATAATAAAAAGATGTGGATGAAATGGTTAGATGTAAACCACAGGAATGTTTCCAACCGAAACAACAAACGATTATTCCATTAACCCGACTGTGAAGATGTGTTTTTGACTCGTGTGGATAAACTTGAGTATCATATTGTATTCTCTTTTGAATTATTTGGTCAATGGTAAAGATTCTGATTTACTCAGATGCCTAATTACCTAATCTGGACAGCAGGGTACATGCACTCACAAGATAGGATAGGATATTCATGCTCGATGCTCATCCCCGTGAATGGAAAAACCAAGGGGGTTAACACACGGGCAATCGGCAGATCCCCTCGCACCAACTGTCGGGTTACTGGAGCTGTTGCAGTGTGTTGTATAAGATAGAAACGTCTCTTCAATTTGGTAGAACCTATTAATCCGCTGGGTTCAGTCAATGTCCGTAAAGTGCCTTGCCCAAGGACACAACCGACCAGCTAGCGCCCAGTTTTGCCCGTAAGGAAAGTGCGTCACTTTTCGCCGAGAACTCGAGTGAGTGTGCACGCACCAAATATTTAAGTGTGCAGTCTGCAAAAGTCCAATTGTGCACACAATTTCCTTTTTATTATTGTTTTACCAAAATCTTAAACAAACATATTATTCTATCCTAAATCTATTGTGTCCGTCAGCTAACATATCTATCTACATAACAAAAAATGTACGGAAAGTAAATTACCTGAGGTCCAGAGGTAGGTTTACAGGTTTGTTGGAAATTATACGAGCGTGTGTTACCCAAGTGAAATTACCCAAGTGTCCAAAGATACAGGGAAAAAAAACTTAAGTGTGCAGCTGCCGTACTTTCCATACTGGCAGTTTCGCACCTGCAACCTTTCGAAACCGCCAGATTTTGGACACTAGGGTAATTTTTAGTTTTAAAGGGTTCATATACGTCATACAAAAAATAAATGTAACCATTGTAGACTATATAGCCTAAGTAATTATGCTGTCTTTCACATGGATGTTGTCATATTATATCACCTATCTGTATCCACAGGACAGCCTTTTTCCTTTAATATTTGGTGCTTGCTCACTCGAGATCTACGCGAAAAGTACCGTACTTTCTATACTGGCCTTCAATTCAGTTATTTCATTTAATGACATATACTAGGATAGAGGTTTAAACATAAGCAAAACGAACATTCCTTAAAACACGCCAAATATTCTAATAATAATAACCAACTCGGGACTACATAAAAAATATAAATCATACTGTAAAATTAACAAAATTAATGATTTTTAGAATACGAGTGTTAACTAGCCAAGCGTTGTGTCCCTTGATAGACGGACATACAGGACAACAGACCAGTCTGGAAAGTATGGCAGATCTCGACGAGATCTCGCGGGTGCACAACCCCGACCGCCGGGTGCACGATCCCGACAGCCGGGTGCAGATATACCAAGCAATTACTTATCGCCATTTCTCTGTTGGAACTTTCGTAAACCTATAGAAACGGCCGAAATAGAAATACACGGTACAATAAATAATATTTTTCTGTTTTGGACTTTTTTGCATCAATTAACTCTGGAAAGCAATTAATGTTCCATATTTTTTTGAAATGTGAATTCCCATATCGTACCCATGACTATTCAATCGATTTAATCCAGTCCTAACGGATAAAATTAAATTAGAGTTTCAGGTTTAGGATTAAAACTAGTCTTAATAGCTCAGTAAATAAATCGTTTGCATTTTAAACAGAACACTGATGTATGTTTCTTCGATAACTAACCTATAAACATGTTCGCTTTCCTTCTCGCTTTAGGTAAAGTACCGTGCGTATCAGTGTTCGAGACTATTTGTGCGATTCAATCTGACCGCATCGAATGCTTAATCGACGTTTCCTGGGTTAAGGGAAAGCTTATTTACTGTGCTTTTCATTGAATGTGAATAATTAGTCGTAGGGCTGCGTTAAATGCGTTAATCGTTGACGAATGGTTTGTTTTTATATAGCAAGTGCAGGTTAGCAGGGGTGCATTTTACGATTTTTTCGGGTGCATTTATGATATTTTAAAAAATATCGCGGGTGCACTTGCCATGCTTTCCATACTGGACAACAGACCCAGCCTAATTAACGAACAACAACAACAACGTAGCGTAATTGTCTGGAAACTTCGACAAAACGTCATCCTGATCATTGATCTGGATTGTTAAACTGGTCTTTTCGGTAAATAAATGTGTTCATTCTTAGTTGTGTAAAGATCCTAAAAAAGTAAATAATACTGGTCGGTTAAATAATAAATTATGGTAATGCGTCTCACAGTCACCCGAAAGCTCTGGGGTCTACTTACTGACCAAACCTTCATGGGTTCAAAATAAGCCGTTATATGTTTCGCCATTACATGGGAAAAAGGGACAGTGCAAACTGGAAATTGTCACGCTTCCAAACGCCAACGAAGCTATAGCAGTGTGTTAAATACGCTTAAGAGGCTCCTAAAATTTAGTAGAACTCATTTATTCAGTTGAACCTCGTTAACCATAGGCAATATCCGCTGTTTTGCCTAATAACCTTATCGTCTTATCTTTGTCCGGCCCGGTGGTCTAGCGGTTAAGTGCGTCGCCTTTCAATCGAAAGGTTGCAGGTGCTGGTCGTTAGCTAGTCGGTTGTGTCCTTGGGCAAGGCACTTTACGGACATTGCCGGAACCCAGCGGATTAATGGGTTCTACCAAATTGAAGGAACGTGTCTATCATATACAATACACTACAATAGCTCCGGTAACCCGACGATAGGCGCGAGGTGATCTGACGATTGCCCGTGTGATAACCCCTAGGTTTTCCCATTCATGGGGATAAACATGAATATCCTATCCTATCCGTCTGGCGCATTGGCGTTATCGATCAGTGCCTTTCCCAAGTAACTAACCGTCTTGTCACCGGCTGGTTTCGATTAACAATCTGGTCGGATTTAACCGGTAATATTGTAGGTGGTCTGCATGCAGTCGTAAGACTTAGGGATTTCAACTAGCCTGTTGCTAGAATGGTCGTCTCTTTCGGGAAGGCACTAAACTGACATCGCCAATGTTTAACACCACTAAATATATATATTTACCATTTTTTATACAAAAAGCGGCTTTATTGACGACCCCATTATGAGAATGCATTCAAAACATAGCCCGGTAAAATTTGACTGCCGACTCTCGTCATATTAATTTCTGGCAACCATCGGGTAACCGAAGCTTTTACCGTATGTTAAATATAATGGAGACATAGCTACTGTGTTAGTATGCCCATATTTGGCTTAGACAACGTCAACCAATCGCCTTACACAAGAACACAACAGACTAGCGAGGTAGCCGCGCTACTTATTAACTCAGAGGAAGTAACATGCAAGGAACCCGGCGCCCATTTCTTGGATAAAAGTGTTGATTGTGAATCCGGTGAATAAAACGGTTAAATGTAAATCAAAAATGTTTCCAACCAATACAACACACGATTATTCCATTAAACCGACTGCGGGGACGTGTTTTATGACTCACGTGGATAAACTTCAGTATCATTATAGGTCCCATTTGGAAAAATGGGCCACATATTGTTTTTGTCCGTTTTTTTTTTCTTTTTTTTTCTTTTTTTTCGTCAAAGGTTTGGGTGATAAATTCAGGGGAATTCCCCTGGGAAGTTAAAAGCCAAAACGGTATTTTTATGAAAAATTTAACTTAGAAGAAATTAAAATATTACCTAGGGAAATACCCTAAAAAATAAGATTTTGTTCTCAAATCACGATTGTGACATGCATGCCATGTCGCTCCGACATCTACCAGAAAGAGGGAATCGCAATGAAAATTTGACATTTTTAGACAACATGGTCTAGATATGCAGAAACCAAAATTTTAGGAGATAAATTTACGGGAATTAGCCTACCCTTGGATGTTAAAAACCCAAACTGTATTTTTTTCTAAAAAATAGCTTTTTTGGTCATAGCGTTTGAACGGCTGCTACAATTTGAATCAGATTTGGTGGAATGTAAGTGCATGAGTCACTGATTTAACACTTAGAAAAAATAAAATAATACTTAGGGAAATCTCCTAAAAATAGGATTTTGTTCTCAAATAATGATGGTGACAAGCATGCCATGTCGCCCGATATCTACCAAAAGGAGTAATGGAATCGCAATAAAAATGTGACATTTGTAAAAGAACATGGGCTAGATATGCAGAAACCAAAATTTTGAATAATAAATCTATTAGAATTCCCTGAGACGTTAAAAAACCAAAAGGTTTTTTTCTAATAAATTAGCTTTTGGGGGCATAGCGCTGGAACGGCTGCTCTAATTTTGATCAGATTTGGTGAAATGTAAGACTATTGGACACTTTGTGCCAATTAGAAGTAAGAAAACATTTACTTCAGGTAATTCCCTTAAAATCGAAGATATGTTCCTGAATTATGATTGTGACAGGCATGCCATATCGCACTGACACCTCCAACAAGGAGTCGACAAATCAGATTAAAAACTTTAGGAATTGTTATACATAACATGACCCACATATGTAAAAACAGAAACTTATCTACTAAACCTGGGAGATTTCCCAGAAACCATAAAAAACTAAATCGGGCTGTTTTGGCAATTTAGTTTCTTTTCACTACAGCGCTTGAAAAGAAGGTTAAATAAAAACAATTTGTGGTAAATGTTCGTAAATTTAAGACGTTTTTTTCTTTTTTTTAACTACACATGGAAAAGAAGTTTGGTTGGATAACTATGGGACCCATGCGTTTATGCTTGCAGAAACAAACTACGTACTCAGTGTATAAAATACAAATTGTGGTTAGGGACCTTGTAGCATAACTATATGGCATACAACATGTGTTGTACAAATAGTGGTGGTTAAACACGTGGTTGACACTCTCTAGTATTGTATTTGTTTTTGGATTATTCCCATTTAACTAAATACATCAAAAAACGACTTAACACTAAACCAATCCATTAACGGCAATCTGCTATTCTTCATAAATGATTAACGGAAATCTGAATATAATGTAAGCAAATCCCCAAATCCAAAATCCAGAATAAATAAGTCATACTTAATCGATTATCTATTACTAAAAAAACAATTTTAAATGCCAATACTTAGTTTTTTTAAATGCCAATAGTTTTTTTGGAATAGATCTATTAACAAAGCTGCATGCTTTAAGTGCGAATACTTGTTTATTACTGAAACTAGTTGCAACAACAAAAGAAAAGTATACGTTGGACAAAACATGATTGCTACTGCACTATAGAAAGTGGGCAACTCGGGCAAAAGTAATCCCAACTATTGAATAACACTTAAAGCAACATTTCAAAAACAACAGTTTTTAAAAGTGGAACTACACTATTTTACACATGTCTAACAACTAGCAAGTCGATATACGATGTGAAAACTAAAATAAATATCAGAAAAGTTGCTTTAGAGTAGAGCACATTACTCTTAGAAAACGCAATATAACATAGTACCACAACAAAATCATGATGTAACAAAACATTTTTATACAATATGTACGTATATATAATCTGTAAATCGATGGCAAACACCATAAGAGAAAAAGGCAAATACTTACAAATGGTAATGTTAGTTACGTTTCAACTTTTTTACAGGGAATGTTATGATTTATTCCAGTTGAGATTTTATCAGATTGTGATAGGGAATCAGGGTCTGTAAGGGTTACTTTATGCTCACATTTTCTTGTACTATGCCGTGTTTTAGGGTTCTGGACTGGAAGGTTATTTTTAGTTGAGACAGTTGTTGTAGTACTTAAATCATTTTTCGTATCAGAGGAAATAGAAGTATATTCTGATAGCGGCTCCTTTGTTAACTGTATGTACGCAGTTGGTTTTTCGGATTTTATAATATTGCGATTTGTACTATATACAGAGTTTTCCGGTCCTCCAGTTTGATACAGATGTGGGTTTCGTTCCTGTATATCTGTGACTGTGAGACGAGGAATTCCAAGTCTACCGAGTGAACCTAGTCTGCCCACAATCACATGCTGTGTGTGGTTCAGACTTGGGCTAATGCGACGACAGAAGAGCATATTAGAAGTCTGGCCTCCAATTCCACCATAAGGGTTATGTGGCACAAGCGGGGGTGCCTCAGGACCAGTCGATGTTTGGTTCCAATGTACTGTCCCGCTTTTAGAAGAAGTAGGAGATCCTTTAACACTGTTGGCGGTTGTATTGAGATGGCTCTTATCTGTTTGCGTTGGGGAGTCTTTTTTCTTATTTGTTGGGGAAAATATGAGAGAACCGGATGATCCAGTGAGGGCAGGAGGTATCACAATAGAGGAGTTTCGACTTCTTGGAGATTTTTTACTTGTGCTCGAGATACCACCGCTTGTTTGGCTCAACTGGTTAACGACTTGTTTCAATTTATCACGCTCATCAACGATGCTATGTATTTTGTACCGACTGTCAGATTTTACTGCAGAAGTGCTGTCAACCACATTTGTCGACTGTTGGGATGTTGAAGAATGGGCATTAGATATTGCTGAAGTGACGTTACCGGTACTTGCATTGGATGGTGCGTTTAACATTACGGTTTGGTTGTTGACGGTGTGTTTCTGGATTTTTCTAACATTGTTGCTGGTTGGTGGAGGTGTCAGGACAATATTTGTTGTGTTGTTTTTCAGCAAAATGGATTTAGATTGCGTGGTGGTTGTCAAATGTTTGGTGCTTGCTGCAAAAATATTAATTTGACTCATTAATTCATTTTTTTAAATTCAGTTTCTGTTATATGGTATTACAATTACAAGATATATTAACAAAGTTGCATTTCAGGAAGAAAGCTACTATGAATGGAGTATTTAAGCTTTTTATTTATGCTTTTATCTTGCAGTATTCTATAAAATCTGCCTAAAGTTTTTACAAAATAAAAACTTTTATTTAATAAAATTAAAAGTATTATTAAATATCATTAATATTAAATAGAGCACAAAATAAAACCTTACATTGCTGTGAAATGGTGGCAGTGGCCATGTTGGGTGGATATACAATTGTTGTGTTGATTGACTGCTTGGTGGACGGCAAGTTGGTGCAGCTGGTCACTTAAGAATAAAGCAAAAGTTATTGATGTTCATTCTACAATAAAACTTTTAAAAATAAGTGGCTTACTGTTTTATTGTTATAACCATACAAGTCAAATAAGTTCCCGCCAAATACAATTAGATTAGAATTATCGTATTTAGTATAACGCTTCAACCAAACCAACTTAGTTTTTAAAATCTAGAAAAATCTACACGAGTAATGGTAATCGAACCTTATACAATGTACATTGTATACATGTGTTAAAGTAGTATGCTAATAATTGTTGATCTTGTATTCGAATAAAGTTTTAAAATCCTCTTTAAAAATGTCCAAATTGTAACACACTTGAAAATTAATTAATAAAAAGTGAATAAATCTAAAAATAGCTGCTCGTTACGAACTAAGCTTAGTAAAATTACACTTACTTCCAGCTTGTGAATACGAACTATTAAGTATTATTAACTGCTGCTGGCAAGCCCCGGTCACCACAGTGTTGTTGCGTATTGGTATCACTGTGCCTACATTGCTGGTCAAGCTGTGGGCTTGTACTGCGAATGCTAGGCCCATGCTCTGATTGATGTGGTTGCCAGCACCAGGTCGAACATAAGCATTCACAGGAATCAGTACCATGCTTTGGTTGTTGTTCTATGGATTGAATACTATAAGTAATCAGCAAAAATCACCGGTGGTAGATGTCGATCTCCATAACAACAACAATATGCATAAATAGTGATTGCGGACTTTGGAAATCATAGAATATTTTACGACAAGACAAATACCAGCACTGTTTCAATTTAGGGTTGTGTCCTTGGGTGACAGGTTGTCCAAATATGATCAACATTTTTTAGCAACTTCGTAAATAAAATAAAAGTATACATTCTGCCTTTTGGGGCGCATTGACAGTTTCTCTATCAGTATTAACCAAATCACATTAAATTTAAGACCTAGTTTCATAATAATTGTGCTTACATTGTTAATCTTAGCAGTAGTGCAGATAACATTTCCAGAGGCAATTCGTGGTTGAACACGAACTGTAGGTGTAAGTGAGACCACTGGTGGTTGCTTAGCTGTGCTTGTGATGCTGCACGGTAAATATTAAAGTTATAGTAGAATATAAGATGAACAAAACATCATCGAATTTCTGTGACAGTGCCGTTATTAAAATACCTTAACAATTGTACATTAAAAATTATTGTTTAAATTTAAACAAACTGCTCGTTGTGAAATGTTTTTGTCAGTTTGCTAATTAATCCCTTAGTCCAGCGGTTCTAAACCTGTTTTAATTTACGACACCCCAATCAATAAAAAGAAAACTAGTTTGCAACACTCCGGAGAATACAACTGTCTTAGTCCACCGTAATTCTGAGAAAATGGTAACATATTAAACATAATAGCATTTTGTGCTATGCTTTTTACGATTATAAGCTTGGCAAGTCTGGTAAACCAAGAATTTAGTTACCAGTATTCACTTAATGATAAAATTGCTTAAAAATAATATTTAAACGACAATTCATATTATTTCAATACATAAAATAGACTTTTTCATTTACATACCTAGCAGTACGATTTGAAAAAAAAACAAGGCTGAAGGGCATTAATAGTCTATTCATTGGATCAATGCAAAAACAAACATACTTGTTAAGGGTCTGGTTAGTATATCTTGGTTTCTTTGCAGCATTTCTGGTTTTATCTTCCTTGCTAGTTTTTACTGAGGTAAGCATTGGACTCGGTAATGACACATTTGGAATATGAACTGAATTATCCTTTTTGGAAGTGCGGTTTATCGCCTCTGTATTCTTCACATAAGTTTGTTTTCTAGTTACTTTTGGTTTCAATTTCTTTGTTGACTGTTTTGTGTTTTTGGTCTTTGGTCTTTGGTTACATTGCAACGTAGGTAGATTAAGAGTTTGGGATGTAATGTTTTCTTTCGACGATAGCGCCTCAGATGCTATTGTTTGTGATGACACAACTGGAGCAGATTTTTGGTGAGGATTTTGTGATCGAAAATTGGTATCCATGGTGATGTTTTCAAATGCTGTTGTTTTATTTGTTTCGATTTCTGCTATAGATTGGTATGCATTGGATGTACTGGTGTTTGCATCAAATGATTGACTTTCAATTTCCTGCATTAAGATGACCCCGGTAAAAAAACTGCTACTTAAATGTGGTATAAATGTTCAAAAATTAAAAAGCAACAAATTGATATTGCCAGTATCTCGTAATGTAAAGCTTTTTAACTGAGGGTTCCATGTTAAAAAATGCTTTTCAAAGCAAAATTCAAGTCCTCTTTACAGACTTTATACAAAAGTGGACGCAAGGCGTAGAAGCGTATGTCATCCATAGTATTTATAAGATGTATGCCTATTTTTTAATCAGAAACTAACTACACACAAGTAGGTTTGTGGGTTTTGAGAACTGTTGGCATAATAAAATAAAAATGTGGACAACTCATGAAATAAACATTTTTATCACAACAAAAAACTTGCATGAATTGTTATGTTTAGTGATGTTACCTGTGTCAGCGCATTAAATTTTATACCCCTAAATTACCCAAGGTAAGTCCAATATGCCAATGTGAAACTCCAGGCTTACTATACTAAAATCCAAACCTGAGATATTTCCCTAGCCAGTATGCTTGTATATTCATCAGCATTCATTGTGTGCATCCGGCTGGTGCGTGCGGTGGAAGCGTGGCTCTCAGTTTCATCTTGCAAGCTCCGGATGACTCCCTCAAGCTCATGGAGATCATCAGCAAAAGAGGAGTCAAGAGAGGAGGACACATCACCAAGATCAACATCTGATTGACGAGATTTTTATGTAAGATCACTTTTACTTATTCTCAAAAAATGTTTCCTGCTACTGTCCTGCTTCCCTGTGTGCCACAGTGGCCCACCCATTGTTTCAATACAGGACGGACGAACAGTTTAGTTTAGTCTTTTAACTCTCTGAAATTAAGTTTAAAGCTTTAATCTCTTTGTCTACCATCAAAATGCACCCAAAACACAATCATTTTTGGTTGTTTGTTTATATAATGATGACGTCATAGAAATTACGAAATTTAAATTTAAAAATTGTTAGATAATGTGACCCAAATATGTAGAAACACAAATTTTGGTTGATAATCTTAGGGAATTAACGGGGACAGTGAATAACTAAGTCAGATTTTTTTTCCTAAATTTATATTTTTTAACATCTAGCACTTAGGTTGGCTCCAGTTTTGATCAGATTTGGCAGTGTTAAAGCTTTAGCCACTATTTTTTTACCACATAGAATAAATTTAAAATTTACTTTAAATTTGTCTCCATATTATGATTATTAAAGGCATGCCACGTTGCCCCGACATCTCCACCAAGGAGTCGTTAAATCGGATAGCAACTTAGATAACATGACGCAGATATGTTAAAACAGAAATTTACGTAGTAAACCCAAGGGGGATTTTCTGAAGCCGCAAAAAACTAAATCATGTTGTTTCAGGAATTTTGCTTGTTTTTACTTTAACGCTTGATAAGATGCTTTAAAACATATATGGTGAAATGTTCCTAAATATGACACGAATATTCTTTTTTAAGTGGAAAAAGTTAAGTTTGGTAACTATGAGACCTATGCATTTATGCTAGCAATACTATGGCAGTTGGGATAAAATTTTCTGTAATGTTAGCTATTATGGACCTGATGTGCACATACCGTGCATGCAGAAACAAACTACATACTCTTTAAACTACGTATAAAATACACCAAATGTGATAAGGGGCCCTGTTTGCATAAACACATAACATACAAATAGTGGTGGTTAAACACGTGGTTGACACTATCTGGTATGTTTTATTCAGGTTATTTATATGTTGAAAAACATATATAATATTAATTTTATTTGCATAAAATTGCAGCTGCGAATGATGTTGTCTAGAGAGTGTCCCAGGATATAATTAATTTTATCTTTATTTCCGATGTTAAATTCTAATATCAAAATATCAATTGCTAAAATTTGTTTAGTGAAAAAAACCACTAGATAAACCCACTCACCAACACTGCTTGTAAACTGAGGTTCTGGCCATTTTGTGTCGGAATAAACGCTTTCAGTGCTGGGCTGGGATAAAAACATAGAATTCAGTAATCCTGGATCTTCTTGGCTTGTCATATTAGGCGATTCAATGCTGTTTTGGATGTAGATGTTGTCCAATTCATTACGGGAAGCCAGGATATCTTCCACCTCATGGTTTGATGACAAAAACACGTTGCTCTCATTCAAGTCATCAAATGACAGTTTATCGATATTCAACTTTTCAGGGCCATCAGAGTGTACAGCACTTGCAAGCATAAGAGCATTGTCCAGAACTTCACTACTCTGGCCGAACTCTTTGAACATTTCAGGAATCACATCCTCGAGAAGATGTGATTCACCAAGAAGACTTTCAAACATCCCTGAAGTGCTATCCTCGTTAGGCAAACTGTCGACGTCGATTTTATCCGAGCTGTCATTATTGGGGGAGGAATTTGGGTGCAAAGTATTAAATTTTGTTATATGAGGCAGATGGTTAGTCATCACCTTGCAAGTACCATTTACAGTTTGAAAAGATTTGGCAGATGGGCTCTCATTGCTAGTAGTATTTTTTGGTTTGGTCTTAATGGTGGGTACCTTTTTCCCCTTTCCACGTTTACTTCTTCTTTTTTTGCGTTTGCTTAACGGTGGCAGTTTGGTTTTCTTCCTTGGTCGTATTACAACAGGGTCGGGGGTGATATCTGCAACTGCTTTCATTCCTTGGTTTAATTTGTACAACACCTGATGCTCAGAATGCCAAATATGATTGCGACAGTATGGTGACAGTGGAAGCGCTGTGTTTATACAAGTTTTTCCGTTTCCGTCTGCTAACTTACACATTGTAGGTTTCGAAGCACAAACTCCTCTCCTTCTTGAACAGGATATCGGTCTAACGCCCATTGATCGTAAAACTTTAGCAGTTTCACTCGCATCTGTGGCCACAGAGGCGGTTAGCAGTTCGAGTGATTTTTTTTCATCTTTCAACAGCTTCTGCCATCGCTTTCTTGATGTGTCTAGTTTTTTATGGCAGAAGTTGATTTGCTTTGTATGATTTTCTTTTGTATCATTACTGAAACTTTTCACACCGTTTTCTGAAAAATCCGGTTTTGACAACATCCAATAATCTTCGACAGAAGAATTTATTTGGATTGAATGTTTTAGTTTTTTTTCCTTCAAATATTTCTTCAAATATTTTTGAGATCCTTTATTGCACTTGCAAACAAGTTTGTATTTTGTTACATTCTTTTGTGTTTTTTTCTTTGATTTTTGAGTTTCCCTTTTAAAATTTAAGTTCTTGCAAGTGCAAAGGTCATAATTCTTGTCGTCACAGAACAAATCACAAAATAATGATTCTTCTTGGAGTACCTTTTCCCTTTGCAAATTCACATATTCTTGTAACTGCTGGCATTTTATGTTTAAGTTCAATTTGTCAGACTGGAATTTGTGGTTTATTGGTAGTGATACAGAAGGTAAAGGTGGTGTAAGGCAGGCATTGGCATTTTTAAACTTAATTTGTGCTGCAGAAGTAGCTTTCTCAATTTTTACTGTAGCTACTTGGATTTTACTAGATACTGGCTGTCGGATTGAAGCAAGAGCCTTTGACACTTGTTTATCAAGTTCAACAGATGAGAGGCTACGCAAGTTAGAGTTAGTTGACGGTTTCTCGGTTTTCTTTCTTTTCTTGTTCTGTGGTTTTTCAATGGGTTCGCTATTCGGGCGCTTTGTGCCGAGTTCGGGTTTGGTTGGAGTATTAACTGTGCTCACAGCATTTACAATCACGGGTGGTAGTTTTTGTGCTGTCTTGCTCTGACATGATGGGCTTGGTAATGTACCAGAAACAGTTGTTTGTGTTACAGGTATTACTTTTCGCCTCATACTAGCCATACTTTGAATTGTATAATTTGAAGGCTTTGTGGTTTGATTACAGTATGTGGTTCTGTACGGGATGTCAGTTGAATTCTGAGCTGGACTTTGTATTGTTGCTACAGCCACCCCAAGTGAGTTAAGCAGTTCTATTTGTTGTTTCGATGTCAGTTGATCATGGTTTTGATTAAGCAGATCAACTACAGCTTGCAAAACATCTCCATCCATTGAGACCGCTGGGTGCTTAGGTCGTGATAGAACTTTTGGGGTGAACTAGAAAAGTAACAAGTGTGATTTAAATAAATGTAACATTAAGTATATCCAATAAATCAGATGTTGATTTTTTATTAAACAAATAGTGTATATTTTTAACAATTGTGTGTTTCAGATAAATAACTAAACCTAAATTGAAAATGAAGCTGATGGATGGGATGAGCAAAGTACAGTTATAGTTATTAATATTCGAATTTCTAGAGATGTGAATTCAAAAACACATTTTTAATCGGGTGATTGGAATCTAAATTAACAAGTAAAAAGAAGTCATAAAAGAAATGTATGATCATTTATTAATGCTGCATAAAAAGAAACTGGCAACATTTAATATACCATATTTTTAACCACAAATTTACAAATCGTATTCATGACTATTCAATCGATTTAATTTAATTCATTCATTAAGAGATTACCTAAGTTATTAACAATAGTTTAATTCCAACCCTTATATAAGGACACTTAATTTAATCCATATTTAATGGGTTTAATCAGTGAACTAGTCATGTGTTGTGTACCATTTGTACATCAAGTTTTTTTTTGTGAGTCTAGGTTTTTGTTTAAGTTGCCAATTTTAAATTTGTATTAGTGGTGCATGAAAAATTTACTTACAAGGCCAGTTCAGCCGATAATTTTCTGCAAAAATTGCACAGCAAATTTAAAGTTCCATAACAGTACTTAAAAGTCTACACAAGCACCTAAAAATTAAGCTCAATGTCTTTAAGATCAAGGTAACTTAATAATTGCAAGAGTTAAAAGTTTGTAAACTGGTTTATGGTATAATCCATTTCCCTAATTCTGTAGTAGCTTAAACCTAAAAGTCGCATAGGTAATGGTTGTAGGTAATTGTTGTCTATACTGTTAAGGTTAGTATTGTGTAAACATTTATTATTTATAAAAATAAAGTCCCTTATTTCTCTTTTAAGAGGTATTTTCTAGTGCATCAAATCAATTTAAGGCATCAAAGCTCACCAGCAATGAATGGGTTAAATGTTTAATGTGTTTCTCCCTGTATGTTTAAAGTATATTAGAGACTAGAGTAACTGACTATTGTTTCCATTGCACAAACATATTAATATTGTACAAAAACAAGCTCATCCTTAGCTGATAGTTCAACAATGCATGGTACTGATACCAGCATTAAAATAAAAAAATATGATAACACAGAAAAATGTACTTACTGATATAGAAGGTGAAGAGTGGTAATTGCTCCTTGCAGTGGAGCCAATATTGGATTGTGTTTTATTATTGACAGATGGGTGTGAATGAGTGCTTTTGTTTACTCTAACCTCCTCACCACGTGTTGGTATATAACTGTAACTACCGTCTGTTAAATCAATAACAGAGGTGTCCTTATCACTGGCACTGGAAAACAAATTAAGCTGTAAAAAGAAGGAGATTGCAATGGAAAATGAACTCACCTTGTTAAATATGGTCCTTCGTTTAGGCTGTTCAGTGTGATCGATTGTGGTTCTGAGGTTACAACATGGTTATATGCAAATTAGAGCAATTTACACATGAAATTAAACTAACAACTAAAGCAAAGCATAGAAGCATAGATTAAATAATCAACATCATTTGATTAATATATATTCTATACATATACTACTATATATTTATAGTATCACAATATTGCAATGTCATTAATCACCCTTTAACACTATTCATTTCATCAACAATCTAGTTCTATACAGAACACTCACTCCTATATACATCATTGCAGACTATGTATTTAGATTTACACTGATTTTGATTAACAGACATAAATGGCCTGGATTAAATATATTGATTAGTGTATAGATTTCAATATTTATTTACCTTCCACATGCTGAAAACTGAGCTTGGTAATGCATGGAGAGTAGGACATCGGTGCTATTTTTTTACTGCAATAATATTACTTAGGTAACACTAGTTCAAATAATATGCAACCCAATACTGTATAAAGAGTAGACTTTTATACATTAAGAATAAAAGAAATAATTAATAAAAAAGAGTTAAGTTATATATTTAAAAGTGGCTATATTTTTAAATATCTATATAACAACTGCACAAAACAAAATGTGTCCATAACTTACAACTCAAAAACATACAAATGCGATCACATGCACACACTAATTTCACTATATAATGTTTATTTCAGGTAGGGTCAGTGGGGGAAAAAGTGTCCAAATATATTTTAAATATAAATCCCACTACTGAAATTATTTTTGCATTTACATTGCTGTTGGAAAGTTTTTTAATGTGTACTTTGCTCTCATGGCGCTTTCGGGTCATTTAATTAACCAATTTTTAACCAGGCATTTTAAAGATAATTAAAAGATATTTTGGAGAGATATTTAGTGTCTGCATTGATAGTAAGTGTAAATGTAACACAATTACTGCCTCTTTTCAGTACTGTGTAGGGCAATGCAACCCATGTTAATATTTACTGAAAGTTTTATTTACTGTTAGGAAGTTTAAGTAAAGTACTTACTGCAGCTGTTCTGCCTTTTTAAGTTGGCCTCTCACATTTGCAGCAATATGTACCGGTGGATTGTTGACTAAGTGCAAATGTTTGCCACAATAACTGAGGATATACACATGTTTTTACTGAAATTGTTGTTACCTTTGAATACATATGTATACATGTTCGTTTCATTAGAGATACGAAAGACAAAACTTTCTGACTTTAACTACTTACGTTTTTCCATTGTTGCAATTAGCAGTAGCAGAATTGGTGCACCTTCTGTTATCATATGTTGATACATAGGAACACAAAGTGTTCTTCTGGTAAATTCCATTAATTTGGTTTGATTCAAGAAGAGAGCAGTCTGTTAATTCCGACAAAAGTACAGGCTGTTGGTGTGAATTCACAACTGAGCCCTGGTAAAGGTACATGTAGAATTATTCCAGATTCATGGCACAGTTTTGTACTATTTTGTAGCATCCATGTATAATCTGCTGTTGAATTTTAAATGCCACACCAAAGTTAAAATAACTTACTGGCGATTTGTGTGGACTTGGAGAATTCTTACTTCCATATGAACTTCCACAGGGTGGGGATTGTACAATAAATGGCAAAGAAATGGGGTCATCCAAACTGTTCGCTTCACCAAATAATCCATGCAGTGAAATCGGAAGTTTGCTGATTTTTGAAGGAGATGGTACTGGTACATCACTTGTAGAAGCTGGAAATATGGTACGGGATTTAATTTGTTACACTTTGTTACATATTTGCGGTAAACTAACAACGTAAATTGACTTATTCCACAATACAATAGACCACAAAGACTAATCAATCATTCTAATTACAGAGTTTAGAAAACGTCATGGTAAATACTTTGGGATGGTAATTAATGTACACTAAGTTGTTTCAAATGGAGTTGTGACACTGTAATGTACTGAAAACCAAACTATCGCACCTAAGAGAGTTTACAGAAAAGTAATCTAATCACATCCGTATCTATAGGAAGTGCACAAAACACCTCACATGTATATGTTCTGAAGTATCAAATGCAAATTGTGGCTGTGGTGACACGAATGTATTTAAATGTCAAAACAATAATTTGTGACAATATGATTAAAATTAAAACCGTTAATACGAAGTAATTTACATAAATTTTTCTCTGCTTAAAGAGTTCTCTGCTTAAACCCGCACACAGTATTGATTAACCAGATTGGCTTAAATAATATGCCAATAAGGATATAAAACAAAGACCTGTAGCTGGATTACCAGGAACATTTAATAATACTTACGGTATATTTGTACCTGTTAACAAATCTTTTACACAATTAAGCAATCAGTTAATGTGCAAATACATCAACTGTGTATAACATGTAATATCTATTATGGCTGTTGTAAATTTTAAAATCTTTTCTAGTTTTGTGTTTCGTAGACTACTTTTAAAACACTTGTACGATCTTTTTTTGCCCCTTTGGTAAACAAAGAAACTTTTAATAATAGGAATTTAAATCATGCAAGATTTTATCAGAAAACTTCCGTGTATAAGTTAAAATA
>CH002951.1:507627-520159 GCA_000149265.1 Ciona savignyi
AGTACTTTAAACATTTAGATACTGTACTTGAGTTGTTACTGTTGCTTAACCAAGGAACTTTCCAGTTCAAATAGAACATGGTGTACTGTTTATTCAAGAATTTTAAAAATATTATTTAATTAAACTTACCGCTATAAATGTTTATATAAACTTTGCTGAGTAATATTGAAAATGGCAAATGACACTATTTTTACCACTGTCTATGTTCCTTAGCTACGTTTTGTTTATAACTACAACATTCTTACCTTGGTAAGGTTTGATTGGCGACTGGTAGGGTAGCATTTCGAAAACTGAACATGAAGTGTTGGCTTCTTGTTTTAGTTGATATACTTATAAACAGTGTACCACTCATTTCCCGAGGACCCATATTTGGACTTTCATTTTCAACTTTTTTGAAACTAAATAAAAAATATAAAATAATTTAACAACAAGGAAGTGAATACAAAAATAACAACATATAATCCTATGGAGTAGAAGCACATACTAAGATTTTGAATAAACTAATCCGCCACTGCAAAGGCAATAATTAAACCAATTAACATTTGCAGAACACGAATTTGCCATTATATAAAAACAATAATTATTGATAATTATATACGTAGGTATGTGTTACAGTTATGTTTGTCTATAAATACTGCTAGGTATACGTAAAAATACTTGTAAACAAAACACCGTAATCATCTATTGCGTTTATTTAATCACTTTTTTAGGCGTCAATATCTTTTAAAATAACTAAATAAAGAAACTAAACTACTTAAGGAGAGATGCCTTATCTTGTTTAATCCATATCTTAATAGAAAAATATTATTTAAGCTAACCAAAATGTAAAATTTCACAGCGAAAACCCGAGTCCCTACTAAATCAGTTTTGTTTTTTGTCGAAAACACTGGTGCGCGTTAAAGGAAGGGGAATTAAATAGTTAGTAAAGCCGTTATTTTTTTATTATTTATAAATTGTGTTATTTATAAATTGTGTCAATACCAAAAAATTATAAAATTTTTAATGCAAAAAATGTTATTATGCTGTGAGATGATTTTAATAAAATGCCTCGCCCCCTTGTCGACATTCCGGCAACGATAAACTTAACGTTTAAAAAAGCAACATAATTTATAAGATATCTGGTAAAATATGCAATACCATTGTTTATGTGAAAAAATAATGATAAAAACATTACCTTAATTTAAGCCAAAAATAAGTCGCGCGGATAAATACGAAATTTTATGAATGAAAATTGAACAGAAGAAACATAATGTTTAACTTTGAGCAATTCAGTGTAATTAATCATAAATAAAGTTACATTTACTAAAAAACGTATCGATAGTTATTAGTTGGCAGTTGCGAATCTTTTTCACTGCTGTATCACCATGTTACTACGCGGATGAATATGCAGTACATCAGCCACTAGGAAAGGAGAATTCTAGCTACGTCACGCTCCAGCCTTATTTTTATTTCTCTTTTACGCGCGATGAAAATCAGATGCCCTGCGTTTGGATTGCTATAAAATGAAGGAAACGAATGTACTATATACTTCGTGTCACGTGTCAGTTTCAACCCAAATACAATTAGCTAGACAAACTTACGTGCACATGGAACCAGTCGACGCCATAGTTCTCGATTGCAAATACATGTCGACGTTTACTTTCTGGCAACGGTAAAAATTAAAAACTGGAGCTCGCTACTGCTCTTCTGTGCGTTTTTGCTGCTCTTTAATACAATTTGATCTTGTTTTGTACATAACTACACTATATCTGCGTATTGATGTAATCTTACTGATCTGATAAAATATACAATGCCAAATTCCTACACACGTTCTACTGTCAAAGAGAAACAAGCCGTTTCAACGCCTTCGTTCTCTCAGCTCGTTGAACAAACCGGCTACCCTTTGAGCGTCACAACGAACACTGACTAAGCGCAGTTGTAGTAGGCCATCTCGACCGTTTGAAAAAAGCAGAAATGGCGACTTAAAAATGCTCTAACCACCCTTTTTTAACGCAAATTGAATCGAAATAATTAACTGACCGGGTTTGATACAAAATTTGCAATATTTCTTTTCATGACTTGACATTTCTTACCCGAACTTTCTCAACTTATGAGTGAAAAAAGTAATGAATTCTGGATCTCGGCGTACTGTTTGAGATACCGGTTGTTTACGAACATGGCGCAACTATCGAAGCATTTACAAGAAATAAGGCGAGGAGTTAAAGTAAGCGGATTACTGTTTCGTTTTTGTGCGCCACCGATACAAACAGTTGCTTTGAAATGCTGATTTGTCAGACAGGATCCTACCGGTGAAACGGGCAATGGCGGAAATTAACTTGCATGAGGGAAGGACACTTTGCAGACGTGTTTGAAGACGCTTCACGGGAAGGGCATGAATAGAAAATGGCGACAATGGTACAGTCTGTTCCATGACGTCATACATTTAACGTATTAGAGGTTGAACTGCGCGTGCGTGAATTTGATATGATTACAAATGAGCGAGGGTTGCCGCCATGTTTGTTATAATAACAACGTTTTACAAACCGGAAGTAACGCTTGTGATTTCTCAATGTATTTCTATAAGAAGAAACAATTGGGTTTCCTAGTTAACTAATAACTCTTGATATTTTTTATACAAAGAGTACAACGTTTGTGTCTTCAAGCAGAAACTTATCGGTTCCGAGTTAAATATCCCAACTTGATAACCATGTTTTCTAAATATGATATTCATATTGGTATACAAAACAACAACAACAATAAAAATCAAAAAAATGATAACATCTCTAAAAAGTTTAAATTTGAACATTTTCGTTTTCAAGTTGAACATAGACGAATTACGTTTTTGATATAGATATGGGGAATTTATTTTATTAAAATACGACTAAATATAACACTTCATGTTCATTATACAATAGCTAACATCTATAAAATGTTGACCTCGATTAGGCATTATCTTTCTCTCTGTTTGCGTGAAAATGGTTAAATGTGTGTATTGGTTTCCTTCATATTTGTTCTTTTAAAATTTTCAATTCATTTTTGAGTATTTTTAAAAAAACATATAAGTTTTATGTTATACTTTTTCATTTCTTTAAAATTCAAATTAAAACGTGCTTCTAGTTCTGATATATAGAAAAAACAATAAATCGTGATAATGGCTACCAAATGCCTAAATGCGGGGAAACGGCTGTCGTGCTTTTATTCTCGAGAGATAACAATAGGATTAAAAAGTTAAGAAATCGTAGTTCATGATCTTAATTTGTCTTTTATTATATAATGGCGTAGAAAATATAAAACTATAAAAGGTGGTATTAACATCGCAAGGTGATAAAACCGTTTAGCAGCGTAGGCACAAGTTAAGTCGCATACAAAACCGACAATGAATTTAGGTCAAATTCCCCGAGAGAAATTCAACTAAAAAGCATCATGGCACGATACAATTTTTTTGTTATTTTTTTATTTATTTTAATAAAGGGCAAAATGCAAATAATTACAAAATTCGTTTGTTTCTGCAAGCAGAAACTAATGGGTTCTCCCGAGTTACCAATCCAAACTTAATATACACGTTTCTGAATTAAGTATATAGCACCCCTGCTTTTTGCTTATTATATCTTGGGCGCGGTTTGCTGTTATAGGGGCAGGCGCATTTGGCTGCTGCTAGTTGCTTAGCCAAAAGTTCACCTTAGGCTGTCTTCTCGTTGCAATCGTCGGTGGCTATTACTCAGATCTGATAATGACTACATACATAGATCACACTGCAACATCTTGTTTTATTCGGCATTTCTGTAAGTTAGTTCATTCTGCTAGTTGTCTTTTTTGTTATAAAATCACGACAATATATAGCAAATAAATATAGGTCACGGGGACAGAAGGTGTGGACGGCTATTTTAACTCTGTGAAATGGGTCGCGTTTGTAATAAAAACAGCGGACATTGCACCAACTAAACTTACTGCAATGGGTCGTAAATACGGCGCAAATAGTTTTCCAGTAATTCACACTTTAACATAGCACATAAGCAAAAATGATATAAAATCGAATAATGATCACAAATCGAACCAGCGATTCACCACAAGTATTCAAGTTATAAATTTAATATTTTAACGGATTTCCCGTGATGCTGTTTGTAGGGTCCTTTTGACCTTTTCTCAGATTAATTTAGTTTACCTACAAATTTCCTTACACTTTAAAGTAAATAATCTTTAACAATTTTGACATTTCTGCTGTTATAGAATAACTGGTGCCAAACACTTTTGATGTTTTGAATTTGGCGGATAAACCATTTCTACTATTGGGGTAACCCGTCTTATTATGGGTCCCATTTGGAAAAATGGGACACATATTGTTTTTGTCCGTTTTTTTTTCTTTTTTTTTTTTCGTCAAACGCTTGACAGGTATGATTTGTGGACCCAACATCTACCAGAAAGGGTAATGGAATCATAATGAAACTCGGTAATTTGTTAGACCACATAGTTTAGATATGCAGAAGCCACAATTTTGGGTAATAAATCTAGGGGAATTCCCCTGGGACGTTAAAAACCAAAACAGTATTTTTTAATAAAAATTTACCTTTTTGAGGCATAGCGCTTAAACAGCTTCTCTCTCTTTGTTTAAATTTGGTGAAACGTGAGTGCATTAACCACTGATATAACACTTGAAAGAATTAAAACAATTACCTAGGGAAATACCCTAAAAAATAAGATTTTGTTTTAAATCATGATTGTGACAGGCATGGCTTGTGGGCCCAACATATACTAGAAAAAGTAATGGAATCGCAATGAAACTTTGTCATTTGTTAGACAATATGTCCTAGATATGCAAAAACCAAACTTTTGGGTAATATACCCATGGGAATTCCCCTGGGAGGTAAATAACCGAAATGGAGTTTTTTAAAAAAAATTAGTTATTTTTGCGCATAACGCTTAAACGGCTGCTCCAAATTTCAATTAGATTTGATAAAATATAAGTGCATTAGCCACTGATAAAACACCTAAAAGAATTTTAAAAAATACCCAGGGAAATACCCTAATAAATAAGATTTTGTTTTCAAATCGTGATTGTGACAGGCATTGCTTGTGTCCGGCATCTAACAGAATAAGTATTAAAATTGCAATTAAACTTTGTCATTTGTTAGAGAGCATGGTCTAGTTATGCGGAAATCAAAATTTTGGGTAATATACCCAGGGGAATTCCCCTGTGAGTTGAAAAACCAAAACGGTATTTTTTAAAAAATAATTAGCTTTTTTTGCGCATAGCGCTCAAATGGCTGCTCCAATTTAAATTAGATTTAATAAAATGTGAGTGCATTAGTCACTGATAAAACACATAAAAGAATTAAAAAAATTACCTCGGGGAAATACCCTAAAAAGAAAGATTTTTTTCTCAAATCATGATTGTGACAGGCATGGCTTGTGGCTCCGACATCTACTAGAAAACGTAATGGAATCGCAATGAAACTTTGCCATTTGTTAGACAACAAGGCCTAATTATGCGGAAACCAAAATTTTGGGTAATATACCCAGGGGAATTCCCCTGGGAGTTGAAAAACCAAAACGGTATTTTTTTAAAATAAGCTCTTTAGGGCATAGCGCTTGGTCGGCTAAAATGTTAGTCCCCTATCCGACGTTGTACCATTAAGAAAAAAGAAATACAATATCAGGGAAATACCCTAAAAATTACGACTTGTTTCAAAACCGTGATTGTAACAGGCATGCCATATCGCGCCGACATCTCCAACAAGGAGTCGCCAAAGCGGACTAAAACTGTTTGTTAGATTATCTAACAAACATCTAACTTTGATAACATTACTCAGATATGTAAAAACAGAAATTAATGTAGGCCTACTAAGCCCAGTGGAATTCCCCCGAAATAATGAAACTCAATCGGGCTGTTTTGGGAATTGACCTTCATTATACTACAGCGCGTGGCAAGAAGCTTAAATTAAAACATTTGTGGTAAAATGTTCGAAAATCTCACACGCGTATTATTTTTATAACTGCACATGGAAAAGAAGTTTGGTTTAATAAATATGGGACCCATGCGTTTATGCTTGCAGAAACAAAACTATGACAGTCCGTTAAAACTTTCTGAAATGTTAATTAACATGGACCTGACGTGCACATATCTAACATTAACATATATTGTGTGGGGAACAATAATATCAAGATCGGATTGTTACCTTAGGGACCCATGCGTTTATGCATGCAGAAACAAACTACATACCCGGTGTATAAAATACATATGGTAGTTAGGGACCCTGCTCGCATATATATATACATATGGTACAAAATGTGTTTTACAAATAGTGGTGGTAAAATACGTGGTTGACACTCTCTAGTTTTTCATTAATTTCTAACGAAAATCAATAAAATAAGGTTTAAGAGGGTAAGGATTGCATAATATGACTTTATCGTCAATAGTTACTTTAGTTCTCTTCATCTTAGTTTGGCATATATGCATTGACGTTTTCCCAATACTTCGGTTATAAAAATAAATAGTGCTTTGTTTTCACATGAATAGAACAATAAGCACACTTATCCGTATACCCTAAAACAGGCATGGGCAACCCCTGGTACGCGTGCCGAACTTGGCACACGAGCTCGTATTTCTGGCAGGCTAGGCCAAGGAAATTATATTCTTTTCTTCAAAGATAATAACTTAAAAGTTGTTTTATTATTTCAGCTTTGACCTCGTGCATAAAATGTTTATTACCGTAAGACGTAAGTTATGAAGTAAAGATTTGATTATTTATTACCGTGTTGTTGTTACTTAACAAAGACCAAAGAGTACAACAATCCGCTTGCAAATTTCGCAACCTGCTGCCACAGACGAAGGATCGGACGTGAGATAACTTTGTACTTTTCAGACAAGCAGATGTAGTTAATGTAGTTAATATCAGTTAACCTTTGCATCCTTATTTACTTTTGTTAGCAATTTGAGATACAAAATGTTGTAAGGCTAAACATAATGTACCATGTACCGGTAAGGTCATTCGGTATCGGTAAAGGTCATACATGCATATTTCGGCAAGTAAAAAAATTAAATAATTTTTTCACAACAGGCACCTTTAAGAATGAAAAAGAAATATATTCTCACGAATTGTTAGTTGGCACACGAAAGGTTTTCGCCATTTTAGCCGATTTAGGTACCCAGGCCGAGAAAGGTTGCCCACTCCTGCCCTAGAACAAAACTGCGAATTGTTGTTTAGCACTATAGCTCTGAGGTTCGACTTTATTAAACGATTGAAGTTTTGTTACTGGCCCAATTAGTTTGCTGTTTGACAAAGGGTTTACCTTGCCCACGAGAAAGCTTTTGAACGCTATTTTTGTTTTGGTCATTTTTTGCATGATATTGTGTATTTACCAGCGTCGTTCGGTCAGCAACTCAAACCGCGTCTTTTTCCCAACTCTTTGGTGTTGACCTAATTATGGGTCCCATTTGGAAAAAT
The DNA here is from genome assembly GCA_000149265.1 of Ciona savignyi. Lineage (NCBI taxonomy): Eukaryota > Metazoa > Chordata > Ascidiacea > Phlebobranchia > Cionidae > Ciona > Ciona savignyi. The sequence continues at coordinate 515,049 of CH002951.1, forward strand.
GGGACACATATTGTTTTTGTCCGTTTTTTTTCGTTTTTTTTTCATCAAACGCTTGACAGGCATGGCTTGTGTACCCAATATCTACCAAAAAGGGTAATGGAATCTTAATCACACTTGGTAATTTGTTAGACAACATAGTCTAGATATGCAGAAACCATAAATTTGGGTGATAAATCTTGGGGAAACCCAGGGACGTTAAAAACCAAAACGGTTTTTCTTTCTAAAAAATTAGCTTATTTGGGCATAGCGCTTGAACGCCTGCTCCAATTTAAATTAAATTTGGTGGAATATAAGTTCATTAGCAACTACTTCACCACTTAGAAGAAAGAAAAAAAATTACCCTGGGAAAAACCCTAAAAATAAAGATTTATTCCTAAACCATGATTGTGACAGGTATGATTTGTGGACCAGTCATCCACCAAAAGGGGTAATAGAATCGCAATAAAACTTTGTCATTTGTTTGACAACATGGTCTAGATATGCAGAATCTAAAATTGTGGGTGATAAATCCAGGGGAATTCCCTTGGGACATTAAAAACCAAAACAGTATTTTGTTCTAAAAAAATGGCTTTTTTTGGGTGTAGCGCTAGAATGGCTGCTCCAAATTTAATCAGATTTGGTGGAATGTAAGTGCATTAGCTACTAATTTAACTATTGAAAGAAATAAAAAATTATCTAGGGAAATATCTCAAAAACTAAAAGTTTGTCTTTAAATCATAATTTGACAGGCATGCCATGTCACCCCGATATGTACCAAAAGGACTACTAGGATCGCAATAAAAATTGTGAGTTATGAGACAATATGGCTAAGATATGCAGAATCCAAAATTTTGGGTCATAAATCCAGGGGAATTCCCCCCGGTACGTTAAAAACCAAAACGGTATTTTTTTCTAAAATTAGTTTTTTTGGGTATAGCGCTAGAACACGGCTGCTCCATTTTCAATCAGATTTGATGAAATGTAAGTGCATTAGCCACTGATTTAACTCTTAGAAGAAATAAAAAAATATTTAGGGAAATACCCTAAAAAATAAGATTTTGTTCTTAAATATTGATAGTGACAGGCATGCCATATTGCCCCGACATCTCCAACAAAGAATCGTCAAATCGGATTATGACTTTAAAAATTGTTAGATAACATGACCAAGATATGTCAACACAGAAATTTATGTACTGAACCCAGGGGAATTTCCCGAAGCCATGAAAAACTAAAGCGGGCTGTTTGGGGAATTTAGCTTTATTTCAATACAATGCTTGCTTGACAACAGGCTTTAATTTAAAACATTCGTCGTAAAATGTTAGTAAATCTTACACGAATATTCTTTTTCTAACTACGTTTGGTTTAATAACTATGGGACCCATCCGTTTATGCTTGCAGAAACAAAACTATTGCAGTCCGTTTAAAACTTTCTGGACTTTTGAAAAACATGGACCTGGCGTGCACATATCTCACAATAAATATGTTGGGTAATGAACATGGATAATAAGATTGTTACCTCAGACACCCATGCGTTTATGCTCGCAGTAACAAACTACAACATCGGTGTATAAAATACAAACTGTGGTTAGGGACCCTGTAGCATGAATATATGGCATACAACATGTGGTTTACAAATAGTGGTGGTTAAACACGTGGTTGACACTCACTAGTTATTTTTATGTGGTTTATATAGTTCTGTTCGTTATCTTTTACGTCGTAATTCTGTTGTAGTTTTTGGTAATATTGCAAGTTGATGTCTCTATGTTGGTGGCATTGTATTAAACTAAACATTGATAACAAGTTCGAATATATTACTCAAGGAATGATCAATTAAGGGTTGAAAAAGAAAAAAAAACTAACATGCTGGTTAAACCTGTGAGGAATGTTTCATAACATGATGATTAACATGTACGAATCTGAAAAGAATAAATAGGTTTTAACTTGCATTGCACGGGTCGCTTTACCGAAACAATTTCTTTTTCAGGCTTGGTGTAATAATTTTGTTAAACATTCATTTGTCCGCCCGGTTGGTCTAACGGTTAAGTGCGTCGCCTTTCAATCGAAAGGTTGCAGGTGCCAAACTGATCGCTAGCTAGTTGGTTGTGTGCCCTAAATAAGTTTTTTTTTAATTGTTAATTAGTAGGTCATGCACTCACATTTCACCAAATCTGAATCAGATTGAAGCAGCCGTTTAAGCGCCATGCCCAAAAAAGCTACTTTTTTAGAAAAAATACCGTTTTGGTGTTTAACGCCCCCGGGGAATTCTCCTAAATTTATCATCCAAAATTTTGGTTTCTGTATATCTAGACCATGGTTGTCTAACAAATACCAAAGTTTAATTGCGATTCCATTTTTCCTTCCGGTAGATGTCGGGGCGACATGGCGTGCTTGTCACAATCATGATTTGAAAACAAAATGTTATTTTTTAGGGTATTTCCCTAGGTAATTTTTTTATTTCTTTTAAGTGTTAAATCAGTTACTAATGCACTTACATTCCACCAAATCTGATTCAAATTGGAGCAGCCGTTCAAGCGCTATGGCCTAAAAAGCTAATTTTTTAGAAAAAAATGACCGTTTTGGTTTTTAACGTCCAAGGGGAATTCCCCTAAATTTATTACCCAAAATTTTGGTTTCTGCATATCTAGGCCATGTTGTCTAACAAATCACCAAGTTTCATTGCGATTCCATTATTCCTTCTGGTAGATGTCGGGGCGCCATGCCATGCCTGTCAAGCGTTTGACGAAGAAAAAAAAACGGACAAAAACAATATGTGTCCCATTTTTTCAAATGGGACCCATAACTAGTTTGGTTTGTTAAATCAGGGGCCCATACGTATGTAACTAGTGCGGTAAGGAGATCTTGTTAAACTTGCGATGTTTCCTATATATATTTTGATTGTCGTCGTAAAACTATCTCGTATATTTGACGAGCAGTGCAATGGGCAAGTAGTGTCTTTTAACTTCAGTACGTTAACTTTAACAGTAGCCACTAAAACACTTGTTCTGTCCCTTGGTTTCAACATCAAGCTTTTGGTTTATTAACGCTGTTGTTAGTTACGAAGTCGGTATGTTGTGGAGTTAGTTCTTTTTATGAAACGCGGTATATATAGTACACAATTACGTGTCTGTGGGGGCAATTACAAAGCCAACAGAGTTAACGATTTAATTGTTCCAGGGCAATTGCTTTTTACCCTTAACAAGCAGAGAACAATCTTTTCAATTGCATCCCGGAAAGCAACCAATTAAACAAGCATATGCTGACGCTGTCGTTACACAGGTTTGAACTACTGCTATACATTCCACACGATTATTTTGGTGAAAATTGTATGACTTACATGGCTATAAAATTGCTTGCATAGAAAAACATTAATATACTATACATGATATATATATATATATGTGTGTGTTACTCATAGTATTTGTCCATGACTACTAAAAAGTTAAAACGTAAGCTTACATACAGCATAATTAATAAAATATAAGACAATTCAAACACCTAAATCCTGAAATTTAGGATTTTAAAATGGAAAAATAATCTATCAGGGCATCTCTTAATTTATAGTAATCCTCTTTGCAGTTGTAAATGTTGGCGGATAAACGTAGCACCACTTCACCCATAACGTCCAAGAAACCAACAGTCATTCCGTTGTACTTTTCAAGAAACACCTCAATTAATTCATTTCCACAAAGAGCTCTGTAGAAAACAAACGTGCATTCAAGTTTAAACAACACTGCTTTAACCTCTGGGACTTATTGCAATATAAATATTAAAATAAAATCTCTGTCATATACAACATACTATAGTTAATAGTTATCATATATAATGTTGCTTAGGGTTGTCGGCCACATTGGTTATATGTAACATTTGTATCCTTTTCTTTTGATGACATATTTTAACAACTGTTCGTTTCAATCTTTACCCTGTAACTATGCCACGATTGTTTTCATTTGCTGTTTTTAATACTAGGGCAAAATAACTAAATTAAACTAATTATCCTTGCCCACTTTTGAAGATAAAGAGAATTAAATATTCATGATTATCTTGGTATAAAAAGGACAATCATCAGATTTACTTGTACCCAGTGTGGAACTATTGCAATGTATTAATTGTATAAGAGACAGGTTTTCTTAAATCCATTACAACATAGGGTTAAGGCAAATTCTAATATGTGACTTGCCCAACTGGTTAAACTGAAGAGTATATAATTAGACCTTAAAAACAAAATAATTTACACTGACTTTCCAGGTTGCTCAGGTAAGTAAAGCACAGCCATATTAGGAGCTCTCATTGATGAGGGAATCTCCAGAGGTTTTGTGCCCAAAGCATCACACAGCATTGATTGAGCCCATGTCACCAAACTACTGTTGTATTCAGTGATTGCCTTCTGTAAAAACATGGAATTAAATAATTTTTACCAGAAATATGTTTGTTTACCTTAAACTAGGTTGTTATTTCTACTAGCACTCGAATGGGCCAGATTAAACAGTACAATGGACCCAAGTGTTGCAATCTCATGACCAGTTGGGAACAACTGCATTATAATGTAATAGCTGTGGCAACTGTGGCAAAATATAATTCTAATAAATGCAAAAGTTTTATGTGGTTTCTGCACTTATTCAATTTAGTAATAAACATGATTAATACCATTATGTTTAAAACTAACAAAATTTAAAATATTAAAAGTTATAAAGATAAAACCTCTTTATGCTGGTAGAAACTGGAAAAAGATGACAAACAACATCATGTAGTTTACACAGCAGACAACACTGATAGTATTTGAATATACAAAACAGACAAACCAATCCCCCAACATCGTTATAGAACTGATGCGCGGTGGCAAGAGTAAACTGAGAAGAAGTGTCACGAGTTCCCCAGTAACAAAATCGATGATGCATTGAGAGGTCACTGTAGTTTGATGTCACCAACGGTCGTATTTGATTCTTGTGTTTTGGGGAGACCCAGAGTAACCCACAGGAGCGAAATGTATAATACCACTTGTGCAGATTTCCTGGAAAACCACGATTTTTAAAAAAGCTAAATGTGATAGAAATTATTGGTCGCCTTTATCATATTTATTATATTAAAATCCAACAGATTTAGTCTGGTGGTTTAGTGCTCCAGCCAAAGGGATG
>CH002951.1:547184-598742 GCA_000149265.1 Ciona savignyi
CGAGCCATTTCATAAATTATTCAGCATATTCTTTAATACAGCATGACAAGTTCACCGTCACACTGTTATTAATCACCTATTGATTATACACGAGTCTGAAAATAAAAATTATAAGCTGACTGCAATAAGCATAAAACAACCCCAATAGCACATTTTAGTTTCACAATGGGTACATTATTTTAGGCAAAAGTTTATTCTATTTATTGAAAATATTCAAATTTTATTTAAACAAAGTAAGAAAATGTGATTGAAAACTAAACAACAGTTAAAATTAAATTTAACAAACACAGAATTCAATTATCTTTTAATTATGACGTCAAAGTAATAACCGACCAGTTAAGGTTGTTCGGTGGCCGCTAATCAAGTCCTGTTGCAATGACGCAGTGTGATATATAGAATAAATTCTCTTGGGTGGGCTAGCAAGTGATTACACCAAGTTAGTGTCACCGCCTCATGCTTTATAAGTTCATGCCACGTCAGAGGCAGTCCCAGGGGAATAAGAATGCTAGCAACTGTGCAGAGTTCAGTGTCACTGCAACCACTCGGCAAACAGAACAAAGAAATTAATAAACCATGGTCGTACAAACAGCTAAGGGCAAGGAAATTTAAAACCCACATTAATAAAATGTGGTGAAAAGGTAACAATATCCCATGAGAGTTGGACTGCCGAACCCCTCAGACCACTAATGCATGATCTAATTAATAAGTTGCACATTCCAGGAAAGAAAATTAAATCTAAAATGTACAAAAATATACCAAACCAAGCTGGCTGATATGCTAAATTAACAAATTGTATCTTAAAATGGGGATGGAAAGAAATGGGGTATAGGTATAATTAAAACATACATACAGTGGCTACTTTAATTTTGCATTAAAATTCTTTCTTCAGTATATGTTTATAAAACCATATGTTGACATCTTAAACATGTATATTTAAATATTTTAGACTTGATATTATTAATAGGGTATTGCAAGAGCTTTGTTTTATTAGGCAAACTAACTATGTTACAATATTACATCTAATTTGTATAATCGAGCCTGATACTAAATACATTAAACCAATGCTGATTTGTAATCCTATACTATCACGGTGTTTTGGTTTGTCATATATGCAACAGCACACCTTTATGAAGAATATATACCATTTTCTAATAAAATAACATTTTTAGGAATGAATAATAGTTGTTTTGTAATTCAGTTTCTTTGGAGATATTTTGCCAAATACTGTTTATAATGAAGTATTTATTGGTACCTTGTATATTCATCACAGCTAAATAAATGGCCTTTCACCCCAAGCAGTTTTAAAGAAATTATACCTGATTTGTTGTGTTGCTTTCATCTATTGTTACGCTGTCCGGTTCAGATATTTCCTGAGTATTGGTAGATTCCAATCTTCCATTTTGCGATTGTACATTTATCTGCGTGAAATGCATTAACAAATTAATAGTTTTTTTTATTTATATGAAACTGAACTTTTAATATAATTAGCACAAAATGATCTCTTAGCACACTTGCCACATATCAAGACCTTTTTTAAGCATACTTGCAATAAAAAAAAACATTTTTAAGGAAAATTTTATATATTGTTTAAATAAAAAGTTGCATCAATGTAAAGCTGTAATCGATTCCTCACATATTAATGACTACAAAGTACATGGATATCATTTACGATTATTTGTTTTAAAACATTTCTGCTGTACATGGTGACGTAATAATTCCTTAAAACATTAATCATGCTTAAAATTGCAGCAAGTGACATGTATATTGGGATCTCTGAATGTACTGATCAGTGGCTATTAATCATATATTTCAGTACTAAGTTTTTTCAGTGCCGTAGTTATTTGTTAGAAAGCAAGACAACATAGACACACTCACGTGACAACATAAACCTGCTCTTTTTACTCCGTTAAATCAAATTGTACTTACGTTTGCTTCGCAGGTAGGAAGAGAAATGTTTGATGCAGAATGAAGAATGGAATCTGATGAATTTGGCATAGAAAGAGCAACAGACATGTTAACCTGAAGAATACAAAGTATTATTGAGTTCTAGCACAATCATGAATATATTATAACAAATTTTATCATCACAACCAATTCAACTTTCCTCGCATACGTTAAGTATTGTGTAAAGGCAAATAAAAACAAGCAAAGAATAAATATATGAAAACAAACCTTTAATCCTTTAAGACTCTCAAGTGAATAACGATATCCGAAATAACATTTCAGTTTTAACAGCACAAATGGAAAAAAAGCAATTATACTTAAAATTAAGTCATGACAAATCAAACCCAAGATTTCAATTTTCAAAGCTGACAAGCTGAAAAAGTGTGTCATTATAGAACTGTCACTTATTACGAAAAAAACAAACAAATAAACTTTTAAATATTTTATTTTTTTAAATATTATTGCCGTTTTTAACAAAACAGAAGTTTTTAACTTTTTAATGTACAAAAAGCCGTTAAAAATAGGATTAAATCTTTGTGAAAGATGAAACTGGCACTGAAGTCATGAAATGAAACAGTTTTAAAGAACAACCGGAAAATTTACAAATAAAAGTTTGTAATCATAAAACATGTTTTCCCTTATCTTTCATTATGCAACTTTAAGCAAAAAAAGCGATAATGAAGTTGATTGTGTGCTCAACTAATCTGAAATTTATTTGTAAAACCTAGCTCTATTCCTTAGCCAAAATGATTGACAATAAATAGTACGTTTTAAATGCTTGTTAGCAAAAAATAATGGAATCATTAGACTGTTTTAATAATGTAGTTTTCCTACATCTACGATATTGGCCCGCTACCAATTAAAACGTTCACACTGATTGATAAAATTTTAATCGGCTGTCTTTTTGTACATTACAATCAATTTTTTTGTTTTTTGTTGAAAGTGTCCAAAATATACTAGAAAAATATTTGGGGTCAAAACCAATTTTGTTACGAAAAAAAAGAATGTTTTAATTTGCTTTTACCTGCGGGGTAGCATGCCATTTATAGACATCTTATATAACATTTATACAAATATCATTTAATAAGCGAAATTTTAAGTAACTAGAGTTAAACAAATTTTATGGGATTAAAATAAACTTAATTACCTCCATTTAGATTTGATAAGGTGCCATTTAAAGTGTAGACTTTATTGTAATTCCATTATAATGGCATAAACGTAATGTGTTTTTTTATTTAGTGAAGCCCCTTATTTACGTATGATAACAACTAATTACGCTATGAATGTGTTTTCTGTCATTTGTGTAAAAGAATTTTTAAGAAAATTTGCTTGCGTTCTGACCAAATTCTAAATCTATTTCTGACTCTAACAACACTTATCACAAACTTTTAGTAGGCAGGTAATCTCCGGTACCTTTATTACTACAGGATCACGAGGAGGGTTAGGGTTCTAAGCGCTCCAAGTGGTCCTGTAGTAATTAAATGAACTCGGTAATCTCTAATATGATAGTTCGCGTTAGGGATAACGGTTAGTTTTTTTTTACTTTTTACAGTATTACTATGCAGTTTTTTTCTATTGTTCAATTGTAGTGTGTCTGCTTGGTTATACTGCGCAATTTCATGTTTGTTGCTGCTTGGTCATAGTACCTCACCTGAAAACGATAATACATTTTGATCGTTAACTAATTTGAAACGACAGATAGAATAAAATAACGTGCCAGGGTGTTGAGACAATAGTATAATAAAGAACTAATGTTTTATAACTTGCTATACCTTATTGAAAAATAACGTCATCTATTTTAATTAATTGTAATCGATACAACACTTTTTCGGCGTAACATTAGTCTGCGACTAAACCTACACTAACCGAGCGAACATCCCTGAACACAACGTTTGCTCAGCGTGTACTTTGTCTGGTTGAATTGTTTAGATGATATCCTTGTACGTGACATTTTACCCGCGCTTCAAAAACGGGTATTAGAAATAATTACATTGCTCATGAACATAACCTTTAACAAGAATTAAAATAGTAAGTTACCTATTTTAAATATTTTTTTTTGAATAAATAAGTAAGCGATGTATAAACATTGGGTAGTTATTGACCATAATTTTCGGTTTAGCGGCCACGTCAAATTATACAGAATTTTAATAGTCGTTTCCTTTTTTTAGACGTGTTCTAACGACTGTCGTTTTGCCGTTTTTTTCCGTTTTCCAAATTTTTACCGATAGTCCCGCTTTGTGTTTTCATGTGGAAACAAAAAATAAACTAAACTAAACTATAATGTTGATTTTTTATATTCCATCGAATCCTGCGGTAACGTAGACGCTCCGAAACGACTAGGTATTGACGAATGGGGTAACTGAACCCAGAGGTTTAATAGCAATATTTCATAGAATTTTGCAAATGCAATAGCTCTCATAACCTGATCTCCAAGTCAATAAAAATTTTCATTATTAAGTCAATATTGCTAAGCGTTGGAACCTTTTCAAGGCAGCTATTTAATAAGTAACACACGGATTTCTCCTGTGTTACTTTTAACAAAAAGTACAGGGCATCAATAACTTAAGCTTGACTTCCTATTAGAAACCATGGTCACACTCCTTGGGCAAGGCACCTAACGCACATTGCCCGAACCCTATGATTTAATAGGTTCTGCCAAGTTAAAGGAACATGTGTATTATACAAAACATACTGCAACTCCGGTAACTCGACGGTGGGCGCGAGGTGATCTAACGATAACCGTCTGTTAAACTATCCGGCAGGTTAGTCTGGCGGTTAAGTGCGTCGCCTTTCAATCGAAAGATTGCAGGTGCGAAATTGGTCGATAGCTAGTCGGTTGTGTCTTTGGGCAAGGAACTTTACGGACATTGCCTGACCCCAGCGGATTAATGGGTTCTACTAAATTGAAGGAACAAATGTATCAAATACAACATACTGCAATAGCTCCGGTAACCCGACGGTGGGCGCGAGGTGATCTGACAATTGCCCGTGTGTTAACCCCCTTGGTTTTCCCATTCACGGGGATAAACATGAATATTCTACCTTGACCCCCTTGTTATTTACATTCACGGGATAAAGATGATTATCCTATTCTATCCTAATTTTAACAAACAAAAAATCATTATTGGGCGAAAGTTGCCATATAACCGAACACTGAATGCTCTCTCTGGGGTGGGCGTCTAATTACCGTAGAAAAAGAGTGCGAATCTTCTAATTATACCATAACTGAAACAGCCTACACAAAAAATAATAATTATTAAGTTAGAAAACTAATAGTAGGCTACAAAGAGTTACAACATAAACCATAACAATGCCTCATAGATGGAATTAAAAACCAAGAAATAGACGTCTAACGCGGGCGAAAATGGCATGCCACTCTGTTTTAGTGATGGTATTTAAATGAGTGTTTTGCTAAGTAACAATGGTGGCGATTCCCCACTGTTTGTTTGGTTGAAAGCAGCATGGGCTATGCTACGAGACGGTGTCCTTGTTTAGCTGTAAAGTTTTGTTATAGTGAAGCTGTGCTTCGTGAAATAAAAGTTTTGATCGTGCATCATCTAGCCGATGTGCTGACAAAAAGACATCGATATACGGAGGGATGCAAGGATTTAAGTTGCAAATCTAAACTTTAATTTTAAACAGTATAAAATCTAAGACTCCCTGTGCAATTTAGCATCGTCTATTATTGGCTTTACAAGTTTGCTTGCCTGACCATTTGGGTGGCGTTCGGTCATTTGATTTCTTGAAATGAAAATGGCGTAGGGGGAAAACCATTAACAACATTTCAATAAGGTGGGAACAAAGAATATATATATATTGAGCTTAACATGTTGTCATACAATGAATTAAGATAATTTTCGATTTTATTCAAAAAAGCTTTAGGTGAATAAAGTTTGTTCAGCACATGTAAATATCACCAAAATGGGAACAAATGTAAGGCGTTTTACATCTTTAGTGGGTATGGGTATTCAAATCTATTTTGGTTGCCTTGAAATTCACCATCGATTTGAAATGGTTTTAAAAGTTTAGCTGATTTATGTACGTGGTAAAAGGGTACTACTATATGGTAAGTTATGAATTTTATATTTTAACAGACTTCCCGTGCTAACTTGCGTTATGCATAGTGTCCTATTATCTATTCTTGGGTCCTTTGGGAATTTCTCTCTGGCGCAATTTATCAGAATTTGCCACTGTAGATACAAACCATATTATCTAACAACGCCAAAATATTTAACTGGATTGGACATTTTCTTCCTTGTTATATAAAGCGTAAATTTTACTAATCACTAGTTTCTCTGGAATTTAATAAATGTGGATTTCTTAGAAAAGGGTTTAAGATAGGTTTGCGTCATACCCAGCATTTTTGTTGGTATTCACATATTGTATATATTTGTCCGGCCGGTTAGTCTGGCGGTTAAGTGCGTCGCCTTTTAATCAAAAGATTGCAGGTGCGAAATTGGTCGCTAGCTAGACGGTTGTGTCCTTGGACAAGGCACTTTACGGACATTGCCTGAACCCAGCAGATTAATGGGTTCTACCAAATTGAAGGAACATGTCTATCATATACAACACATTGCAATAGCTCTGGTAAACCGACGGTGGGCGCGAGGTGAACTAACGATTGCCTGTGTGTTAACCCCCTTGTTTTTTCCATTAACGGGGATAAACATGAAAATCATATTCTAGAGCTCAATTTTGAACAGATAGCCCCCTTTTTGGTCTGTTTTTACTGTGACCAATTTTGTATGGATTATTGCTTACGTTGTTTACGTCATGTTATAATGCTTAGTACAGTATAGAGATTTTGCGTACGTGACAAAGAGAGGAAATATCATCTTAAAGTATTCGTACAGAATTCTGGTGAAATTAAAAGGAAATAAAACCATGCTGTATTTTACGTGGTAATTTATTGCACGATTCTGCTGTGAGAGCAAAAAATATTCCGCACCTTTCAAACAAAAAAGATCCAAAACGAAATAAGTACTTTAAGTATTTAGAATATTCTGTTGTCTGCATTTCGGTCCAGCTTGCATTGCCTGTGAAACGGCTCACCAAGTTCTCTGATCCATTTATTGCTGGCTGCAAAACAATATATATTTCACTATAGAATATTGCTAGCGCTAGGTTGGGACATTCTTGATTTAAACCAGTGAATGGTAAATGCAAGAATATGATGACACGTAGGCAATCGTTACGTTTTGTCGTCCCCAATAACGGAATATCATATAGCTATTAGTATATTGAGAAAAATTGACGTTTTTACGGTTTTAGTCCAACCTTTCAAGCCTTATCCAAGTAAATATCCAACCAAGCAAAAGGCTAATTTCAATCCAACCAACTTTCGGCTGGGTGAACACATAAACAGACTGCGCAATGGGACTGGATGACTGCTATAGCTTAAATCCCAACTGCAGCAAACCAAATATTTACACAAACACTTCCTGTTACCACAACTTACCCCATTTGTTTCCAATTATAACTGGACAAGCTCCATGAAATGTACGAATATCTATATCGCCAGACGGATACATGTTGTACCAAAACACCGCGCTTCCTTTAATTGGTTTTGCAGCCACTCCTGCCCTAACAAATGCGGTGCCTCCACCTTCCTCTACCTCGCTTAACTGTGATGGATTAGCAAGTAAGCATTGCAACAGTATACTACTTAATGTATACATCAATGTATTACAAAAGAAGGATAACATGTTTCATTGAAAAAGAACATTAATATTTTGCATGTCAGACCAATGAATCACTAATGTTAATTAAATAACTTACATATATAAGAAATGTTGCAATCCTTTCACCATCGGGGTGATCGTACATCCGCTTTCGATGATCGTCCTCCTATATAATATAATAATCGTGGAAAAGACTTTGAATAAAGTTGCACATTTGAATAAAGTTGTGTTACTGACCGAAGCTACATCTAGATGCGGTGGGTATTCTCCCCCAACACCGTAGTTTGCAACCTGAAATGACAATAACAACCTATTGTAGATTCCACTTAAAGATTATCTATTGATGCTGTATTGCACATTTGCCATGAAAATAACTCTGCACTTGCAATGTATCAACATATTTTGTAAATTGTTCAGGTTATCATTCAACAAAACCCATTATAGATATTCCCTTAATTTATAACATAGCCAATGGTCAAAATTACAGCAACTCTTAGTTTCAATACTAAGTTGGCACTGACCTGCAATTCTTCAGTTGTGTTCATAGACAATCCAGTTATTTCAGATATCCGTCGAGTTAACTTAGCAATGACTGGACCACTTGTATCATTAAGCCACGATACTTTGGTAATCCTGTATGCTGCTTTTTGAAAAACCTCACTGTCTTCTTTGTCTTCAAAGTGTATGGCACGGAAAAGCTGTATGAGCATATTTTACATCATTTTTGTGAAAAAAACATTTGATATAAGATCCTTAATATGTTTAATTTTTAAGATCCCTATAAATTCAAATAATTTTTTACTGGTGCAGATAGAAGTTACTTCAAACACCAAGTGTGTGAGTATCAATTCTAAATAATCAGACATAAATATAGAATTTTACGATGATTAATATATATATAAAAACCGGAAATTTATCATCAATATATTTTTATAAATTCATAGAAAAACAAGCTCACTGAAATTAGTAGTCAGTCTACTTTACGCTTTATATAAAAAAAAAGAAATAGTTAATCAAGTTGAAACTTATGAGATGTTAGCAAAAATGAAATATATATGGACTGGTCAATTTAAAGATTAGTGCCAGGACCCAGGAGTTTAAAAGAACTTATTAAAAAGCATAGTTTTTAACCCGTTTTTAAGCAGAAAATATTAGCTATTGTAGTGCACAAATCTGAAATATAGTTCCTTAACTGAACATCAAGGGACCTATGAGTTTATGCTTGCCGAAACAAAACTGTAACACAGAAGTTGAAACTTAGAATACATATTCTTTGTATCAAACATACCCTTTATGGTTAGGGCTCTGCTTACATAAATATGAATACCGGTATATAGCACACAAAATGTGTTTACAAATGTGTTGGTTAAAAACACATGGATGAAACTTTTGGGACACATTTATCACATTTCCTATTACAGCACTGTACTCAATGGTGTTTTAAATCATGTGCTATGAACTAAATTTAGAATAAATTTCTAACCAAGCAAATCTACAATAATAATTTATACCGGTACTCAAATAAATTTTAAAAAAATGAAGTGATAGATAAAACAACATCAACTGTTCTTTTAAATTAAAAAATGTTAAACGTTTCAGCTAACTTCACATTTACAAATTAACAATTCCCATATTGGGTATTTAGAATCTTAGGAGGATTCGGGCAGTACACTAGTATAGTGCTTAAACAAATTATTTCATTGCCTTATGATAGGACTTAAATAGAAGCTATCAAATTATATATGACCACATCCATTATTAAGATAGATACCATACATTAACCCAAAGTACAAAAAGAATAATTTACACTATAAAACTATAAAATAAAAAAACCTACCCGTGGTTTTGCCAGTTTCTTTATCTTATCCACTTCTGCTCTTGTAATGACATCATAGAACTGAACAATATGAGGGGAATCCCACAGCTCTTCAACTTTTACCGGGTTAAACATCAGCCAGGGATTTCCATTGTTGGTATGAAGGTAACAGTGAAGTTTTCTTTCCACATGTTTCGGCTGCAAAAATGTTCAAAAATAAATTACCTTCAGGACCGTTAATAAAATTCTCAGCTTAAACATTGGTTGAAGGAAATTGACTACGAAGAGCAAAAGTAGGTATATTTGGGATTTTACGAGCTGCCTGATTGAATTAAAATGATTGACTTATTTAAATGTCCAATGTTCCACCAAACAGGATCAAAGTACACCAAAGATGCAATGCTAGAATCATTTTTCATCCAGGCTTAATCTCAATCACGAAATATAAATATTGGTGCCTGGTGACTAGCAGTTACACCAGACTTGATTTCCATATCACATAGTTGCGCCAATGTGTATGGCACGTGTTTCTCCAATGCAGAGGACTAGGAGCTCAGTGGGTGTACTGTAGTAATGATGTAATTTTTCAATAACCTTATTCTGGGGAAACTAGGTTGTTGGATCATTTTTATATTCAGAATGTAACCAATATATAGGTAATTTTTAATATAATATTTTAACTGATCTTTTTAACTCACAGTGATTTTTAATAAATTTAAATTTTTGCATATTGGGCCAGAATTAAAACAAATCCTAAAGTACAACATTTCTGTAGTTGTACATTTAAGGTTTCCAATAAACAAACACATTTTATATTATATGTTCACCCATTTGTGATTGGGTTTTACTCACTATTTTCACATCACCCCTGCACACTTTAGGAAACTTTGAATTTGCAGAAAATTTATATGACTTGTCATCCGAAGAAATTTGTGCCTTTGTCGCAACGATTGCCCCTCGCCTATAAAATGTAATTTATTTATTTTCTGTTGTTCATAAGAAATGCAAAACGACTGCTCACCGAAAGAAAATCAAGTTTGCGCGGTTTCTTAAATCAAGTAAATCTGTTTTGTTGTATGCATCATCATAAACTTCACTCAATCCCTGAGGTTAAATTAAACAGCATTCAGTAAAAAAAATAATTTATTGTATTAGTGATTACAATACAGAAAAATCATATTGTACGTCGTCCTATGAAAAATCCGAACAGCATACTAACAAAATCAGCAATCAAATTCTGCATACACACTGTTCGGGTACTACAGTTATTTTAGTGTGTTGTATATGAATATAACAATCCTTTAGATTTAGCAATCCATATTTCACTGCCTGTAGGCAATGCACTCACCTATTGTACGCCGTTCTATGAAAAATCCGAAAAGCATAATAACAAAATCAGCAATCAAATTCTGCATACACACTGTTCGGGTACTATTGTACGCCGTTCTATGAAAAATCCGAAAAGCATAATAACAAAATCAGCAATCAAATTCTGCATACACACTGTTCGGGTACTACAGTTATTTTAGTGTGTTGTATATGAATATAACAATCCTTTAGATTTAGCAATCCATATTTCACTGCCTGTAGGCAATGCACTCACCTAAGTGACTGTCTAGCTAGCATCATGTTTCGCACCCATAAATTTAGTTAATCTGACTTAGTTATAATACACAATTGTTCGTGAATTTACCAACAGCCACTTATATTTTAATAATATTTTTAGTACTTATTATGTTATAAACTTTACATATTGGTATAATTTGTAGATATTTTTCTTTGTAAAACATCCATTTTTTATAATGATGTTAAATCAAAAAGTAAGCAGTTGTATAACAACATATGCTTACCATTTTACACAATTGTAAGTATTCCTCAGCATGTGCCTTGCTAAAATTTTGCTTTCCTTCTTCAAATCTTTGCAAAGAAAATTGCATCCAATGTGTGCAGGGATCATACAAACCGCCATTAAAAGCTGCCTTGCCAATGTGATAACATTCATCTGTCGTTAACTTTTTCAAGGAATTGTGACCTAAACAAAACATTAAGTCTAATGCAACAATGATAACAAGACATCACTGATTAATATATTTAAATAATTTATAATAAATGTGTAAAATATTTTATGTCAAAAGGTATAGTATTTCACTTCTATTAACTGGCCTTGCCCTTGTTTTAAGGAAATCTTGGGAATTTTACCTTGCATGTTATTTTTTTTACATATGCAAACACATTAAAAATACACCCTTTTCACCTGAGATATTTCCTTCCGCTATGTCGCTTGTGTTCAGATTATATGTATCTTGAATTCTCAATATTCCTTCAGCACTTCCTTTAATGTCTTCTTCTTTTGGAAACAGTCGGGTGGCATTTTTAATGACTTTGTGGATTTTTGTACCTAGATGTTGCAATATATGAATGTGTGAACAAAATTGTTTTTGGATTTAATTTGCTGTTTTAAATCAAGAAAAGTCCAACACATAAATATATAAACTGGCACCTCAAAAATTATATTTAAATAATGCATGTAAGATATCTATTCTTACACATATAAATTAATACTATGAGCTATGACAATTACTATTACAAAACAATCGGTTTTCTCACCAGTCCTATTGAACCGGTCTAGCAACTGATTGACCTCAGTCCATTGTGTTGCGAACCTCTTAATCAGATGATACTGGTTGATTGGATGTATGATATATTCTTCTTTGTTTGCCGATACCTTGTCTGCTATTTCGCTTAATTCATCAGCATACCTATTAAAAAATGTAAACTATATAGTCAAGGAGGATAAGTTCCCCAAGGTAAGGAAAAACTGGATTAATTTAATTAAAATTGTATTTTTTCGCGTTACACATCTTTAACTTGCCCAAAAATTTAAAATGACTATTTCTTTCCTATCCAGAAATATCGTCGATGTTGCCTAAACTGCTCAAAAATATGCCTCCTTTTTTACATTATTTTCGATCGGGGGAATTTCCCTTGGTGAGTTTTATAAAATAAAAGGGCGTTTTTGCAACTCACCACATACGTACCTGCCACGAGCGTAGAAAAAAGGAAAGTAAAGAAAAAAGAAGTAAAATCAAAATATGTTTCCTTCAAAAGGAACCAATAAATATACTGCAATTACTGTATTATACATTCTGCTTATGTGGACCGTTCACAGTCTGTTCACAGATATTTCACATACAAAAACGGTCCTAGTGACGATCCTATCAAGGGATCGAAACTTGCCCAAACCCTAAAAAAACTCGATCGCTCTGGTGGTACCAAAAAATGGCCGATAGATTGATTGAGCAACATTATCTAAACAAATTAAAATTCTCTATATACCACACTGCAAGAGCTTCGCCTAATCGACCAGTTAAAACTGAACTCGTCACCAACCCAGAAAACACTGAAACCTAGCCCGGTAACAAAATATTGCAGTGAAGGTAAGTAAAAAAGTATTTCAGAACTATAAATACTCCATTATGATTGGTCGAAACTTTTTTATTTGGATTTATTACTTACGTTTTCAGTTTTAGTAAAATTTCCATTTTAGCTTTAATATAATTTTGTAAAGTTGGAGCTAGCAGCGATTCATGGCGTACAAGGTCTATTATTTGCTCCATTGACGAAAACCACTCAGCCTGAACTTTAATACTGGATATCAGGAGCACCGATAGTACACAAAGTAACTTTAAATACATTATTGAACGAACAGTTTTCTTTACTAGAGAACAAACATAACCTGAGAAATTATTTCAACATATATATACATATAAATACTAAATTAACCTCAGGCCAGTCAAACAAAATTGGTACGCAATTAAATTAATAAGTTGAAAGGCTTTCAGTTAGTTATATCACTTTTCATGGCCAGAAAGTTCGTTTTCCTGTGCGTCATACAGTTAAATAAACTTTACGCTATGTATTGGACTATCCACTAATTTATGCCTTCAGTCATCCACCAATGGAAAGCGAAATTTACATATCTGCTGTAAAGCACACTGCTGAGTAACCGGGATGCAATAGTATGACATTACCATATGCGATATTATTTTCCGGTTTCTTTTTGAGGATATTTACGAAACAACTAATATTACTTGGGCTAATTTTTATACTGTGTTTTAGCTGAGGTATAGATACTGATAATGCCGGCTTTCTGTTTTTCTTTGTAAACCTTTACACGGGTGTATAATCTTATGGTCGGCTTAAAACACCATACTTGTTGAAAAACTCACGGAGAAAACTATAATCTGCAGCAAATTAAATGTTTGTATTAATACTGTTAATACTTAATTAAATATCAACGTGTTAAAAAATGCGTGAACAAACTAATAAAATTTTCCCTCTATTTAGACAAATAACATGCTCGTCATTTAAGACAACCTGAATATAACTGTTCTGTTGAGCAGACTGTTAATCAGCTGAATTGTTTCCTGTGGAGCGTTGTCTAACTCCTAGAATCCTGGAGAAATACAGGAAAAGACTTTAGGGAGGATTTAGTATGCATCTGTTCAGTTACGTGAAAATTATTGCTTATATTTTGTCCATCACCGAGGAACAGAAATCACTGTACAAGTTAAATATTACCGTGAGTTTGCTAAACCAGCCGAAACATACAGAAAAACTAGTTACACAGCACCTTGTAACTCAGAAGAACATGAATATTTATCTAAAATGAATTTACGTCATTATGATTTGTTATGTCTTGTATGTTGCTACACGATATTTTACTGGTAAGTTACAAACACATAAATATCCGACAGAATAAAAACTCGTTTGTGATACAGCACTTAAATTTTGCATGAAAAGTGGGAAAGAAAGGTTACAGTCACGTAACGAAGCAAGTTCCTAAACGTGTACGCCAGCTGAAATGTTGTTTATCAAAGCCTGCCGCTTGCTTATCTGTGTTTTGTAGACATTTAGAAGAAACCTAAACCCACAGTTTTAATGGACTAAACAGAAATATGTAGCAATATAGGATAGGATATTCATGTTTATTCCCATAAATGGGAAACCTATGGGTCTAACACACGAGCAATCGTCAGATCACCTCGCGCCCAACGTCGGGTTAACGGATCTATTGCAGTATGTTGTATATGATACACAAGTAGCTAGCCACCAGTTTCGAATCTCTAATCTTTCGATTCAAGGCGTTGCAAATCTTGAAAAATAGCTTAAACTATAAATATTTGTTTTAAAATACTGGCTGTGACAGACAGGCTCGACACATACCGAAAAACATTTATCGAGTCGGTTTGAAATTATAAGAAATTTTAGAAAACATAGATTGGATAGGATAGTATAGGATAGGATATTGCTCTTTAATTATCCCCGTGAATGGGAAAACCAAGGGGGTTAACACACGGGTAATCGTCAGATCACCTCGTGCCCATCGTCGGGTTACCGGAGCTTTTGCAGTGTTTTGTAAATGATAGACACGTTCCTTCAATTTGGTAGAACCCATTAATCCGCTGGGTTCAGGAAATCTCCGTAAAGTGCCTTGCCCAAGGACACAACCTACTAGCTAGCGACCAGTTTTGCACCTTCAACCTTTCGATTGAAAGACGACGCACTTAACAGATCTAGATCGTAGGAAAACTAAGTGTTGGGTTAAAATACCTAGGAAATCCCCTATGTAATGTAAAACAAAATCTTAGTCCGTTAACTGATACGGAAAATTACCGTTAAAAAATCAAGAATTGTGTCTGAATTATGATTGTGTGAGGCAAGCAAGCATTGTACCTCCGACATCTCCCAGAAGAAGTTTTGAAAAAAGAATAAACTTTAAGAATGGTTAGATAAACCGATCTAGTTCTGCTTAAACAAAAAAATCTGTGTTAAAACCTAAGGGATTTCATACGAGTAATCAAAACAAAATCGGATTTTTTTAGCTATTTAGATTCCTTCGAGATGTTAGCCGACATCTTGGAACTGGGTTAAATCATTCACTTATATTATACATGATAAACCAAAAAAAATATATTTTTATATACCCATCTTTAATGGGTTTCCGGGAAATCCTTATTAGCACAACCCCACTTAAATTAGAATTTGGTATAGTTTACGCTTCATATATAAGCTTTAAATAAACACAGGAACAGATCAATAAAGTAGTAAATTTACGATATGTTAACTAATACGAACTATATAATAATATATAATAATACGTTTGTTCATGGTGCGTATGTGGTATCGATGTCTATTTTCTTAGCATTAAAATTTGTTATTAATTTGTGGTGGTTTTTAATTTTTTAGCTGCTTTATATATGTGGTAATAGTATATTACTATCTTCTTCGGATTATTGGTCCACAGCAACTTACCATCATCACACTAGTATTTAACATTAGCTATTTCATCCGAGACTTCATAAATAATCTGGTCTTTTCGGGCGAGAAACTGTTACACTTTAAAGGGGAAGTTTCAAACTTTCTGCCGTTCAACGTTGGTGAGATTTTTATTTATCTTAGCTCCGGACTCGATAAACACCGAATATCTACGCTGCTATAAAAAGAAAACCACAAAACATTTTTTTCTTGTATCGACAATAGTGCCCAATAAATTAGATTTATAATTTTGTAGTCGTCACAAATGTCACCTAAAAGATAAGATATTTATTTTAGATCCATACCAGCTATTAAAATGCACAGTTTCTTGGAAGATTGCCGCTTTTTATTTGGGAATGTTAATATAAGATGTCGGTGGTCGTACAACGAAGTTTCTAAAGTATCTAGGGTAAATTCAATATTTTAATGAAAACCGGAAATCAACAACTTGGAACACATTATATAAAAATAACCATACAGTTTATCCATTCAGTTGTGCGACTAGTTTAACCCCTTAAATAGTTATCTGACTTCTTACTTTCTCATTTTTATAAACGAACAAATACGATATCTAGCTCAACATAATGTTATTCGAAACTAAATTGTCCATAAAACTGATACGATAGCCTTACTTGGCCTGTGATAATCTAAAATAAAATGAACAAATTAGTTGACTTAACGAGTCCAACGTAAACTAGAGAGTGTTAACAACGTGTTAGTCCCTATGATTTTAATCCACTTTTGGGGGCCGCCATATTTTTCTGCAAGCAAAAAAGTAAAAATATTATATTATGTTTATATTATTGCGGGCTTTGGGGATATTTTAATTATAGTATTTTTATTGTAATTTAATAAAATTAAATGACCTTTAGAGTTTTTAGATTCCACCTAGATAATTAAGCAAGATTATACTATGTGATTCCACCCCATATGTCAAAACTTAGCCTTCCAGAGCGGCCTATAACAGTAAAACGCGGTAACGTGAGTTACAGACTGGATCCACAAACAAGTTTTAATTCTGTCGGACTTATGTTTGTAATTTTATAAGTAAAAATCCTATTGTCATTTAAGATTTATTGGTGATGTCAGTTTTAAATCTTAAAAAATGACTACCAGTAGGCTACTGCTGGCTGTCACATATAAGCAGTAATTCTCATTTAACTGAGCAGGTTTATACTGGATTATCCATCAATAATCTTTCCTGTATTTCTCCAGGATTCGAGGAGTTATAGAAAACGCTTTACAGGAAACAATTTACCCAATCGACAGTCTGCTCAACAGAACAATTAAATTTAGGTTGCTTTTAAAGATGAGCAGAGTTATTCTTCTTCTGAAAAAAAGTGATATTATATGTACGCATTTTCTAATCGGTTAGATTTAATTAAATATTAAGAGTACGTAAATGCACATTAAATTATAGTTTTTCTCGTGGGTAATTTAACAAGAATACAATTTATTTATCTTTATAGGCCAGTTATCAGCTTTGGTTTACACACAACAACAGAATGATCTTCATTAACTACCCTAGCTTATGTAAGGTATCAAAACTACCGCTAGTAATACTTGTTAATTCGTAAAAATCCTCAAGCAACTAGAGAGTGCCACGTGTAAACCACCAGTATTTTTAAAACCCCTGTTGGGTGTACGCTTTATTTTCTGCATGCAGAAACAATCGGAATCCCTGGCCATCTCATCCTCCTTGGAACATCTCATACAAAGTAAATAACGATGGTTTTCCGAGTTACCAATCTAAACTTGTTGCCTATATTTTCTAAATGAACCTAACAGGTGACTAACCCTCCATTATATATTATATACAAGAAGTACAACCCTACTTTTTTGCAAGCAGAAACTAATGGGTTCCCGAGACACCGATCAAAATTTAATACCCATGTTGTGAACACAGTATTCAAGTTACGCAGTTTTTCCAACACGGTAGAGCCACATACCCAGAAACATAAGTCCGAATAACTTCTTTTTACAACATTGTTATTAAACGTCGTTGGTGGTAGGCTGAACGTTTAACGCCGTATTGCTTAGAATGATTTTTATCAGTTTAGCCTAAGAACTGGTAACAATATAACGTCAAATACTTAAGCAGTAACGGTATAGTTGAAACAGCAATTTTAAACACTGAGAGGGCAAGAACTGTGTTTATTTCGCCCTTACCTGTACAGACGACTCGTTCACCAGCTTTGTATATTTTGCTGTGCTTGCGTTTGACCAAGAAAAAAATCAACCTTCCGTGACGGAGCTAGGTTGAAGTCATTTTCTCAGTGGCTTCAAGTCATATCTAGTGCTAGTCATAGGCACTAAGCGAGCCCCCAAGTCCCCCACAAACCAACCCCAATACGCCACGCTGATATTCTTCATTTTACATATATAATAAACTATTTATTCCAGAAAGTAACATGTATAAACTTTAATGAGCTATGCATATTTGAAAAGACTTCACAAAATTCGTCATTTTTAAATGTTTTTTAACATATGCCACATAGAGTCAGTTTTTTAGTGCTGAACGCCAGAATTAATTGCTTAAGGATGGTGACCCGGCCAGAACTAATTGCGGTAAAACTAACGCTGAGTTTCTACAAAATAATATTGTCTGCATTTTGATTAGTCGAACATTTTCTTCTGAATTCTTGTCCTTTCTCGTGAATCCAAAGGTTTGATGCTGTAAAAGTGTAAACAGTCATGGATTTTTCCTAAAATTAATTCTTATAACTATTGAAAAAATATCACTTACCCCATTTATTTCCTAATAAAACTGGACAAGCACCATGGAAAGTTCTTTGGTCGACATCGCCAGACGGGTAGATATTATACCAAAACACTGCACTTCCTTTGATGGGTTGGACTATGACTCCTGCCTTGACAAATGCAGTCCCGCCACCTTCGTATACTTCACTAAGCTAAATGAAAATGGTTGGCTATCAATGGCAGAATTTAAGACACGACTCATTGGTAAAAAGGTTATTTACGGGTATGTTAAAATCTGTGTATATAAATCGGTCGCGCTGACCATGAGGCGACCCGAAACGTCAAAATACCTGGGAAAGTTATATATGTTTACGCGTACATAAATTATAAACCCCCACATCTTTGTCAACCATGATGCCTCAAGCTCACGATGGTCGATGCTTTTTCACCATACAATAACACAAACTAAATATCCAACATTGTATCATAAATACTTACATAGATCAAAACTGTCGCTATTCGATTCCTAATAAAGTTTCCATCAATCGTGTATTTTTCTGTTGTATTATGCTGGTCAACACAATGAAATTAATTTGTTGCAATACGTTAAAAATTAAAATGTACATCTACCTCTGAAAAATCGAAATGAGGCTGGTATTCTCCTGCAAACCCATAGTTTGCCACCTAAATGAACAACAATGAGTTATGAGGTCGTATTTCTTAGAAATTAAATTTTTATGTATGAACGGCTTTAAGCATACCTTTTAGTTAGTAATTACTGCTTTTCAGTAAGATCTGTACGTAATTTATTAAAACTAAAAACAACATATATTTATTTACGTTTATTTTTATTTTTGCGTCACGCATGCCATGCCAGGTTATTAATAAGAAGGGGTTATCCAATCAGGTTAAAACTTTCAGGACTCCTAACAGGCATGCTCTTATTTTGCAACGACTTCTAATTTTACAAAAAAAGGATTTTCCACCATCGGTGAAGAAAAATGTGAAGAAGAGCCCCTTATATTTCAGCAATTTTGGCGTTATGCCCGATATTTCTGGTTTAGAAAGAAACAATTTACTTTCAATTTTTAAGCAATTCAAAGATGTACAACACATATCAAAACACATAACTAAAATTTAAATTATCCAGTTTACCCTATGAAATTCCCCGAAACAAAATATGCCTTATCAGTTATAAATACAATACTAGAGAGTGTAAACCACGTGTTTAACCACCAATATTCTTAAAACACGTTTTGTATGCTATATATTCATGCAAGCGTAACAATCCAATCTTGTTATCCATGTTCATTACACAATATATGTTATGGTCAAATATGTGCACGTCAGGTCCATGTTATTAAACATTCTAGAAAGTTTTAACCGTACTGCCATAGTTTTGTTTCTGCAAGCATCTACGCATGGGTCCCATAGTTATCAAACCAAACTTCTTTTCCATGTGTAGTTAAAAAATAATCGTCTTAGACGAACATTTCAATACAAATCTTCAACACAAATAATCATGTTAACGAACATTTCAACATAAATGTTTTAAGTTAAAGCCTCTTGTCAAGCGCTGTAGTGAAAGGTAAATGACAAAACAGTCCGGGTTTTTCATGACTTCGGGGAATTCCCCTGGGTTTAGTACATATATTTCTGTCTGGGTAATGTTATCTAACAATTTATCCAACAAAGTTGTAATCCGATTTTACAAAACCATGTTGGAGATATACTAAGGGTGATGAGGTAGCTAAGGAATATAATCGTTTCTGCACGCAGAAAAATAAAGCGTACACACAACAGGAGGTTTTCAAAATTTTGCTGGATAATACGTGGTTGACACTCCCTAATTATGGGTCCCAATTGAAAAATTGGGACACATATTGATTTTGTCCGTTTTTTTTTTCTTTTTTTTTTTTTCTTTTTTTTCTTCGTCAAAGGTTTGACAGGCATGGCATGGCGCCCCGACATCTACCAGAAGGAATAATGGAATCGTAATGAAACTTAGCCATTTGTTAGACAACATGGTCTAGATATGCAGAAACCAAAATTTTGGGTGATAAATCAAGGGGAATTCCCCTGGGAGGTTAAAAACCAAAACGGTATTTTTTATAAAAAAAATTAGCTTTTAGTGGCATATCGCTTAAACAGCTGCTCCAATTTGAATCATATTTGGTAAAATGTAAGTGCATTAGACACTGATTTAACTATTGAAAAAAATAAAAAATTTACCTAGGGAAATACCATAAAAATAAGATTTTGTTCTCAAATCATGATTGTGACAGGCATGGCATGGCGCCCCGACATCTACCAGAAGGAATAATGGAATCGTAATGAAACTTAGCCATTTGTTAGACAACATGGTCTAGATATGCAGAAACCAAAATTTTGGGTGATAAATCAAGGGGAATTCCCCTGGGAGGTTAAAAACCAAAACGGTATTTTTTTTATGAAAAATTTAGCTTTTTGTGGCATAGCGCTTGAACGACTGCTCTAATTTGAATCATATTTGGTGAAAAGTAAGTGTGTTAGTGACTGATTTAACACTTAAAAGAAATAAAAAAATTACCTAGGGAAATACCCTAAAAAATTCGATTTTGTACTGAAATCATGATTGTGACAGGCACGCCATGTCGCCACGACATATACCAGAAGGAGTAATGGAATCGCAATTAAAATTGGACATTTTTAGACAACATGGTTTAGATATGCAGAAACCAAAATTTTGGGTAGTAAATAAAGGGGAATTCCCCTGGGATGTTAAAAACCAAAACGCTATTTTTTTCTAAAAAATTAGCCTTTTTTGGGCATAGCGCTTGAACGGCTGTTACAATTTAAATCAGATTTCATGGAATGTAAGTGCATTAGTCACTGATTTAACACTTAGAAGAAATAATAAAATTATCTTAGGAAATACCCGAAAAATAGGATATGTTCTCAAATCATGATTGTGACAAGCATGCCATGTCGCCCCGACATCTACCAAAAGGATTAATGGAATCGCAATCAAACTTTGGTATTTGTTATAGACAACATGAGTTTAGATATGCAGAAACCAAAATTTTGGGTAATGAATCCAGGGGAATTCCCATAAGACGTTAAAAACCAAAACGTTTTTTTTCTAAGAAATTAGCTTTTGGGGGCATAGCGCTTGAACGGCTGCTCCAATTTTGATCAGATTCAGTGAAATGTTAGACCATTAGACACTCTGTGCCAATTAATAAATAGAAAACATTTACTTAGGGTAATTTCCTTGAAAACGAAGATATGTTCTTGAGTTACGATTGTAACAGACATGCCATATCGCACTGACATCTCTAATAAGCAGTCTACAAGTCAGATTAAAACTTTAAGAATTGTTTTATAACATAAGTCACTTATAAAAACAGAAACTTATCTACTAAACCCAGGGGAATTTCCTGAAACCAATTAAAAAATAAATCGGGCTGTTTTGGAAATTTAGCCTTATTTCACTACAGTGCTT
Organism: Ciona savignyi; assembly: GCA_000149265.1. Classification (NCBI taxonomy): domain Eukaryota; kingdom Metazoa; phylum Chordata; class Ascidiacea; order Phlebobranchia; family Cionidae; genus Ciona; species Ciona savignyi. The sequence continues at coordinate 569,128 of CH002951.1, forward strand.
GAAAATAAGCTTAAATTTAAAATATTTGTGGTGAAATGTTCGTAAATTTTAGACATTTATCTTTTATTTAACTGCACATGGAAAATAAGTTTGGTTGGTTAACTATGGGACCCATGCGTTTATGCTTGCAGAAACAAACTATATACTCGGTGTATAAAATACAAATTGTGGTTAGGGACCCTGTAGCATGAATATATGGCATACAACATGTGTTTTACAAATAGTGGTGGTTAAACACGTGGTTGACACTTTCTAGTTCATACCTGAAGTTCCTCTGCTGTGTCCATGCATAGTCCAGTTATTTCACCGATTCTACGATATAAATTGTCAACAGCAGATAGGTCGCCTCGTTGCAACCAAGTCACTTTGCTAGTTCTTTGGTTATTTACTATAGATCCGTTTGTTTCATCGTACACTTGAGATCGCATTAACTGTACAGAAAGACAAAAAAAATGCAGTAAAGTATAACTCCTGAATAGTTTATAGAAGAAACTCACACGAGGTTTTGACGCTGCCTTTATTTGATCAATATCTTTATCACCTATGACGTCATAGATTCGTATTATCTGAGGAGAATGTGATAGTTCTTCAACCTTTTCTGGTTTAATTACAAGCTGGGGGTCGCCATTGTTGGTGTAAAGATAGCATCGAAGGGCTCTTTTGATGTTATTCTGTGTAATATAATTCGTATAATCCATAAGTCCCTTAAACAGTACAAGCATACATAATGCGCGTGACTTACTATAGGCGTGGGAATATTTCCTCGGCACAATTGATGATATTGGTTTCGAGGTTGTTGTGAATTTTGAATATGTTTATTTAGTTTTTGCTGATCCATTCTTTTCCTGAAAACAAATTAGTACACTTATTTTTATTACCCAAATATGTTAAATACATAGTAATGCCTATACGTCATTTAATATTAATAAAATTTCTAATATTTAAAAAAAATACCTGTAATCTGCAAGATCTTTCAGTAACTTTAAGTTGTGTGGCTTTTGTTTAAGCAATTTAATTGTAATTTCTACGACTTGACTGAACTTTCCAACCTAAAACCGGTAATCCATTATTCATAAATCAGCAGATCATGATTCTGACCAACCTTTCTATAACATTCGGCTAGATGACGTAGTGCTACCTTAAAGGTGAAGTTTTCTTTCTTTGTGTATTTATGTGCCTTGTTTATCCAAGTATTACAGACACGGCAGTCGAATGACTTACACGCTTCAATGCCAATCGAGAAGCAATCCATTGCAGAAAGTTTAAACTGAGATTTTCTACCTTCCAATGAAATTATAAGTTTATTTGGCAAAGGGGGAGATAAATTGTTTGTGAAATTTCCCTGAATCATGATTGTAACAGGTATGCTTTTTGCATCGGATTGAAATTGATCAAATCGGATAAAAACAGCATGAAATGTTAGAAAACACGATATAAAGAAATCGACATTTTGGGTGATTTGTCCAGGAGAATTCCCCGGAACCGTTAAAAACATACCGTTAAAGACATTTAGAATTAAACTTTTTTCTGATTGGTAGCCTACTAATGCAAATAGGCTGACGAACGAACATACCTGTAACCAGCGTGACCTAGAATAACAAAAAAAACTAAGAAAATCAAAATGTGTTTACTTCGCAAAGGGAACTCATAAATATAATACAATATAATTAGCACGCATATGAAATACTTGTGTTGTATCACACATGTGTCTTACAATCCTTGTTAAAATAAGACAGATTAACGTTCGGTGTAAGATCAAGTATAAATACTGAACTTAACAAAGATTGCGATTCGGTTCACCAAATGTAGAAACCTTAAACAAATACAAATTATACCTTTAATATTCCCTATAATCATTTCGGTTATGTTGAGGTCATAAGTTTTCTGAAGTCTTGCTATTCCAGCATATGCTGCATTTACATCTTCGGTGTTTGGGAAGTATTCAGCGATTTTCGACATGTAAGTGTGGAATTTGTATGCTGTTTGATAAAATTAGAATATGAGAATCACATTTTAAAGTAATACTTTGTAAATAATGTCAACCGACGGTATGGGTATGTATTTGCATAATCCCATTGCATTACGGACTGTTAAAACACATACATCTGATTTATACCTGTTGCATTAAAGACATGTAGTAACCGATTGAGGGCAGTCCACTGGGTAGCGAACCTCTTGATCAAATGATATTGGTTTATTGGGTGTGCAATGTATTCTTTTTCGTTCATAGATACATTCTTCGTTATTTTATCAAGTTGATCAGTTAGCCTGAATTAAATTTTATGTAAGAATGATAGTTGGATTACCATAAGGCTAATTAGGTTGTGTATTTGTCTGCTCAGTTAGTTTAGGCAGTTAAATAATAAGTCGTCAGCGGAAAGTCGGTAGAATCGAAACCAGCCGCCAGGTGTAAGTTAGCTTTCTGCTTATAAAAGATGTCTACATAGGAAAGTATACAAAATATATTGCTACAATCTACAAAAATACCTAATGCAAAGTAATTATCTGAAGATTACCCGCGTGAAAACGCCCCTTTTGTTTATCCATTTTCGAGGATAAATATTATCTTATATCATATTCTAAACTTGAATATCCTTTGCTATGCTAACCTTTCCAATTCACTGAGTTGTGTTTTCTGCAGCGAAATAAATCTTTGAAGTGCGGTTATTAAAGCGGGTTCTTTCGTGATAAGATTGTTAAGTTCTGCAACTGAAGATGTCCAATCCCCAAGTGCAAATTGTATGTAGACCAAGAAAACGGAAAATGATGTGAAACGCCTTATATTTGTTCCCATTTTGATGGTCTTCACATATGCTGAACAAGCTTTATTCACCTGAAGCTATTTGGAATAAAATCAAAAATTATCTTAATTCATTGGGTGGCAACATGTTAAGCTCACTACACACTTTGGGACCACCATATTGAAATGTTGTTAATGGTTTCCGCCCTGCGCCATTTCCATTTAAGAAATCAAATTACCGAACGCCACCACAATGGAAGACTACATTGAAGCCGCAACACAAATAATAAGGCAAGCAAGATACTCGTAAACTCAATAATAGACGATGGCAAATTGATATTTTTAACCTCACAAAAAATGCTCTCACTCAATATCTTACCACAAGAAGTCTTAGATTTTTTACTATTTAAAGTTTAAAGTTTAGATCTACAGCCTAAAATCTCGCATCCCTCCGTATGTAGGTGTGTCTTTTTGCCAATACATCAGCTAGAAGATGCACAATCAACACCTTTATTTCACAAAGCACAACTTCACTGTTACTAAACTTTACAGCTAAACGAGAACACCGGCACGTAGCCTAGCACATGCTGCTTCCAACTAAACAAACATTAGGGAATCACCACCATTGTTACTCAGCAAAATACTCATTTAAATACCATGACTAAGAGAGAGAGCAACATGTCATTTCCGCCCGCACATAGAGGTATATTTCTTGGTTATATATGCATTCTACACATGAGGCATTGTTGGTCTATGTTGTGAATCTGTGTAGCCTACTATTAGTTTCATAACTAAGTAATATTAGTCTTTGTGTAATCTATTTTTGTTAGGGTAATTAGAAGATTCGCACTATTTTCTACGGTAATTAGACGCCAACCCCGGGACACAGCGTTCGCGACGGGACCGATTTTGGCAACTTTACCCATGTAGGCTATAAAAAATTCAAAGTGCGGTTATTTGGCAACTTTTGCCTCATAAGGATTCTTTTTTTTTTTGTTAAAAATAGGATAGGATAAGATATTTAACTTTATCCCCGTGGATGAAAAAAAATAAGGGGGTTGACAGACGGCAATCGTCAGATGACCTCGCGCCCACCGTCGGGTACCAAAGCTATTGCAGTGTGTTGTGTATGATACACATTCTTTAATATGGTAGAACCAATTAATTCCGTGGGTTAGTCGGTCAGTCTCCGTTAAGTGCCTTGTCCAAGGAAGAAAGACGTCGCACTCAACCACCACTAACGGTCGGACTAATAGGAAGTCAAGCTTAGATTGTTGGTGCCCTGTACTTTTTGTTAAAAGTAATACAGGAGAAATCCTCGTGCCAACGCGCGTGCAGACAGAAAAAAGTAAAACAACTGGATTAAAAGTTTCAGTACTGAACCAAATCCCCTTCAGCAGAATAATAGGACACCGACGATGAGTTATAAACGACGTAGATTTTCATTATAAGTTTTTAAAACTTTCACCAAACACGAGTCAAAATAATAGATAGACACTCCAATTTCAACCATGTTCAGGAAAAACTCTAATCCACTGAAATATTTAACTATTCTACTTTAAAGTCATACATATATAGGAGAGCAAACGAAATAATTAGTCGAAGTTTTAACAAGTTAAATAATACGTTGTAAATGTGTTTGCATGTAGATTGGACCTGTAAACGTCGTTGTAAGAGACCCTATATAATCTTTCAAAATTAAATGTCGATCAGGTACTCAGACGCTTGCGATGCGGCGTGTAGACGACGCTTAGGGAACAAACCAACGTTGTGTCGATTTACGATCGTGTTTAAAATGGTAGAAATGGATGGTAATTAACTATCCCCATGAGAGTAAAAACGCAATGGGTGTCACATGACCAATCATCAAAGAAACTTGTGCCCACCCACGGATTATCAAAACTTTTCGCAGTGATGAGAGACATTTTATAGGTTTTAGTTTAAACCATTAGTTCATTTCCCATATATTTAGTGCGTCGGGTCATAATTCTGCAATTGGTAATGAACTTCCCATCAAAATTACAGATTTAACGACCTCAATGTTATACTATAGATGTCGTATATGTGCGGCAGGATGTGACCAGGGCAGGACAACACTAAAAGGCGGAAAAGAGGGAAACTGCTTACTAAAATAACGGAAAATAATTTAAACCCTGCCCTAAACACTAATCTCAACCCAAGAACTAACCCTAACTCCAAACCCGTGTTTAAAACTAACTCAAATGTTATAGTCTTTATTTTAAATTTTTGCCCACAGGGGCATGGTATTTAAATGAGTGTGTAACAATGGCGGTGATAACCAATGTTTGTTCGGATAGAAGCACCCTATGCTAGCCTGCGAGCTGGTGTTCTCGTTTAGTTGTAAATAGTTGAGCAGCGCTTTGGAAAATAAAGGTGTTGATTGTGCATTTTCCTGCTGTTATGTTGAAAAAAAGTTCCCGATGTACGGAGGAGTATCAGCTCAAAGTTTTAAGTAAAATTTTGGAGAGTTTTCAATTTAGGTTGCAGATCCAAGCTACAATTTTAAATTGTGAAAAAATCGAAGACTTTCCGTCAGGATTTTTAGAGGCATCTCTTTTTGTAAGGTCAGTTTGCATTGGAGAGAATAATTTGTTGAACGCCAATTAAAAATCTTATGTAACAGGCCTTGTTGCAAAATAATTTAACATTTATTAATTTATAAATGCAGAATTAATATAAAAGATATACTTAAAATAAAATATATTATTATGTTGGAGAAAATCCTTGGAAACGAGCAACATAATTGGTTAAAATATTTACAATCAAATTTATCAATAAAATTGGAAATAGGATTTCTGTACGATTGCACACACAGCATTAAAACAATTATTAATATTGCATCAAAATATAAATTAACACTGATCAAAATCATCAAATAAAGAATATCAATTGACTTTCTTAGTCTGTTTTTCTTTAGGATGAAGTTGATGAATAGTTATCAAAAGGAATGCAGATGAGGCATATATAGCAATCACAAGTGATATTAATACTGAAGGAAGGTTGTGCGGTTGCTCTATGTTGTCGCGGAATATATAGAGTAGTACGGCAGAGAAAGTGCAACGTAGAAACTCTATTGGATATGCGAACGGCCTGTAAAAATGTCCAAAAAGTTATCGAAGTAAGATTTACCTATTAAGTTCACTAATTGTTTATTTAAAATACGAATGTTAACGGAGGATAGTTTTCAATTTGTAAAATCTCCATCAAAAGACATGACGTCACACTGTCCTGTCACAATTCAAACCCACAAACTTAAAATATACGAACCCAACACTAAATAATTGAGCCATGTTGACTCCTCAAGTCAGAAGCAGTCATTCTGATATCAGTCTACCACCAATATTTTCCCAAGCAGCACACTTCAACGGCATCGGGTAGCCACAATGAGATAAAATTTGAAACCCAGTGATTTATTGTAGCATGGCTATGATATTTTACTTGTTCCATTAAATTTAAAGTATATGACGTGGTATCACATGTTAGATTCGAATCTACAACCTCTGGTTATAGATACGCACACAACGCTCTAACTGAATCAGCCTCTATGGATCCAAACGAGTCAGTTTTAAAATGTTGAAATTAAATTAAAATTACTTACTTTTTATCAAAGAGAAATCCAAGAGAAGAGAGAGATAAAAGAAAGAAGGCAACATCCAATACTATGATATAGCCGGGTAGTGTGAGACGATTGTGCATCAAACATTCATACATCGGTAAGAGCACTAAGTAATGAATAACGCCGTATACATTAAGCCAATGTGGAACTTTTCTGTCGTAGATCTTCATAGGGCTTTCGATCTAAAAAATAGTATTAAGATATTTAATCTACAGGAAAACTTATTTATCAACTGTGTTAAGGCAAGGTCCTTACCGTAACTGAACCCACTGCCTTTTGACAGAGGATCTATTGCACCTGCGCTACTACTAAAGGACTGTATAGGCAGGACAGAACGAGTACAGAAGAAGTATTATAACAACAGTGGAAGCTTGAAAGAACGCACATAATACTATGCTGTGGGTATCTTGTCCTGTCCTAATGGGTGAAATAAAGCACCATGTAAGTCATACCATTAATACAGGTATTAAACAACCAGAAAGTACGCCACAAAGTTGTAAGGCAATGTTCAGATCTGTGAACGAATAACTAACTTCAACCTTATAATATATAATTCATACCTGAGGTATATCTTCAGGGTTACCACACCAAGGTGATCCAGGGTTCCAACCAGGTCCTTTAATTACCACACAAATCTTGTTCCACAGTCCTTTGATGTTCCAGCATCGTGTTACAAGGTTTCTTAAATGACCAGTCTAAAAGTTTGAAAGAATTTTTTTTAAATTAAATAGATTAGTTTGAGAATAATACTATATCAGATAGAACTAAACTACATATATCAGAAACATATTACTATCAAGTTGATAGCAAAATTTATAAAACAAACATTTGGCAATGAAGTATAAATATAACAAATCACCTGCACAAATATAGGGTTGAAAGTATTAATTGGGTGAACATGGCCATACGCTATCACTTCATCTGGTTTTTCCTTCACAAACGTTCCTGACATATGTAAATGTGCTTACTCATTTAAAATAAAAAAAATACAGCTGGTAATTAGACTACCAGCTGTTTTAGGGTCACAAATAAAACTTTAGTGGAGGTCAATATCACTGATATTATATCAGAACTGTTTATCAATAATTGTTCCCATTCATGAGGTGATAAAGCAAACCTACCGAACATTCGATCCCAGATAATGAGTGTCCCCGCATAGTTACGATCTATACAGTAAGGGTTTCTGCCATGATGAACTCTGTGGTGACTTGGTGTGTTCAGCACATACTCAAGAGGCCCTGGCAAAAAAAAATTTATTTAAACACCAAATATAAAAGCCCTTTGTGCCAAATCAAATGTTGTCAAAAACCCTTAAGCCCTTCTATAATAATACTAAGCCAAGCGTGCATTTTTTATTTCCTTGAATCGATATTTAAGTTTCACCTCACCTAAAAAGGACAGAGAAAATATACTCTTTATTAATTATACTTTAGGCTTTGGTGTAGTCAAAGGCCTAATAATGAGACATTACAAAAACTTCTAACGAAATATTTATTTGTACCCTGTTAAATGACTTTTCAAATTTGGTTGGTTCTTAATTTTATAGACCTATACCTTATGTTTTGTTGTTACTATAGCACATGCATGGCACATTTACTTTGTTAAAAAAGCATAATTAAAATGTTATGTTTTAACAACTGTCTTTATGGGAAAGTGAAATAAAATTAAAAAAGACAACACTTTGCATTTAGCTTTGATAACCCAATGTAGGCCAAGACTACCCATTAAAAAATGACTGTCCTTTTCCCACCCAAAGGGTTAAAATAAGTATTCCATCTATCGCTTTGTCTATTGGTAACAACTTAAAAGTTCTAGGATAGGATAGGATATTCATGTTTATCCCTGTAAATGGGAAAATAAAGGGGGTTAACACACGCTTGATCGTAAGGTCACCACTCACCACATGCCCACGGTCGGGATACCTGAAGTAATGCAGTTGTGTATGATTAACAAATTCCTTTAATTTGGTAGAAACCCACCATTCCACTGGGTCTAGGCAATGTCCGTTAAGAGCCTTGCTCAAGGACACAACCGACTATCCAGCAACCAGTTTTTTACCTGCAACCCTTCCGGTGAAAGGCAACCACACTAACCCACTATACTAATCTGTCTATCTTTGATATCTACCAAATCTTTCAGTTATCCAAAACTCGAATAAAAATAACACAATAAAAGTATTACCAAGGTTATCAATGAGCTCGGTGTGAATCCAGAATTGAAAGAGCAAGTTGAACTGTTTGTGCACCAAATAGACTGGAGGTGGCACAAATAAAGCAAGCGGTAAGTAGAACAGCTGAAATTACATTGAATTGTCATCATTTGCAATTTCTGTTACAAAATAAGTTACTCCAAATTCCCATAAAGAGAAACACACACATACATGTTAATGAACCGGCATACTTATGGACTAATAAGCTGGTAAGAGGATGCCAAGTGTAAAAAAAAACAAAAACATGTCTACCAGTACAATAATTGGTGCGAAACCGATCTTACAGATTTTTATATATGTCAAAAAACTGTAAAGGACTTTTCTATTTAATTCTGTACATAAGTGATCAAATGCCTTCCGGTCATATATACATGACAATGTAAAAAAAATCTAATTAAACCCTGCTTACAGCAATAATTGGACCAGCAATAGCAGACTGCCTCAATGCTGTTGTCAAATTATAATCCTCGGAGCTATGATGAGTTTGATGAGATGCCCAGAACAAGTTGATTTCTGTTAAGTAATAATTACTTTAATCCTTAGGATTGGATTCAGAATTCAAGTAAAAGAAAAGTTATTTATGAACGTTTAGCTTTAAATTAAAATCAGTTTAAATATTTATAATGAAAAATATTTTGTACCTAGACATAAAAGAATGGTAAGGAATGTGGATGTCAAAACTCAATAATTTTAGTGTTAATTTGATCCATTACACTTTATTACCAGTCAAACTACTGTTTGGTATGCAACATTTATAAAAAGCAATTAAAGCATGAATTATAAATCATTATACCAACTAAGTGCACAACAGCGCACCATGAGATCCACGATGAAACCAATAGTAAAAGAAATCCACCCCGAGGAAAGTAACTATCCATAACACACTAGAATCCCATGGCAGATAAGCGATGCAGTAATTCTCGTACACATAAATGTACAAAGATAACTCCATAGATTTCTTACTCACTAACCTGTGCAAAATGTTCTCTGTAGTTAAATTCACCTAACCTAGTGAACACTTTTAGTCAGAGATGCCTAACCGGGGTAGACTGGGTAAATGTTTTAGAAAGTAGTAATGTTTAAATTAAATGTTCTGTTTTAAAATATGTGTTGGTAGTGGTATAAGCTAATATCATGGGCATAAATTAATGATTTATTCTTAATTGTTTAATTGAAAGTGTGAAATACACCAATTACCCATCTAATGTCTAAAGCAGGGATGTCCAACCTGCGGCCCGCGGGCCGCAGTGCGGCCCACCTGAGATTTTTGTGCGGCCCGCTAGTCATTTTTACTCCAAGTAGTATTTTGAACTTTAAATCTTGGCCTAATTCAAATGTATCAGTCAGCTTTTAGGGACGCAGTAAACATCAAAACTGCAGAAAGAAACCGACGGACGACAAACACTTATCTCATTGACTTTGTATTGCAGAAATAAGTTTTTGTTTCTTTCTATATGTGTGTTATTTGTTCATTTTTTCAAAGATGAAATTAATGCTTTTAATTGTTTCTTTATGTACCATTCAGGGTTGGAATTAAGGGATCGCGAATCGCTATTCGCGAACCGTTTTCTAAAGTTCGCGAATTACAAAGTTTAACAAAATCGCGAAAATATAAATTACCGGTACTGATTTCGCGCACTTTTAATAATAAATCCTCAACACGTTAATACAACATCGTTTGCCTTCAAAATAACATTATTTATTTACCTTGGCTTTACTCTGCATTATTAGCGTATAATAAGCATTGCTATCACAAGGCAATAAACGCCATTATGCGTTAATATACCTTGATTCCTTTATTTATGATTGGCGAGATGCGACACACCCCTTTTGAATTTACGTTTTTTGCAATTTATCATTACTGTACTACTAAATAACGGTACTGTCTGCTTTATAAAATAAATATCTTTCTGGTCGTTTAAGGCAATTTATCATAACCAAAAATTTTTTCTCGCGCTCCTTATCCGCGCATTTCGCAAATCATTTCAAAACCATTAATTCGAACCCTGCCATTTTTATTGAAATTTAATAGGTTCTGCGGCCCATTGAATTATTTTAAGTGACAATGCTGCCCATTACAATAAAAGGTTGGACATCCCTGGTCTAAAGGCTTTGTGTTAAAATAACGTTATGTAGACTAAAAATGACATATGTATTATATTCAGATTATTATATCATGCCCTTTTCCAAAAAACATATACGCAATATGTAAATAAGAATATACTTAATAAGTTGAGAAAGAGTTCCAGCACTTAAACTTGAAATTCCATCATTGATTCTCATAATTCGGTTTCCCTTCAGTGCACCAAGACACAGCTCAATAAAGATTAGCGCCAAGAATGGATGCAATGCCTGGTTTAAATCATTAATTGGAAGAGAGCCAAACAGGCACACTGTATATTTATATACATTATTGGTGGATTAGTATGTTGCCTTTTAGCCGAAGGGTTGCAGGTTTGAAACTGATCACTAGCTAGTTGGTTGTGTCCTTGGGCAAGGCAATTAACAAACAGAACCTAGTGGATTATTGGGTTCTACCAAAATTAAGAAATTTGTGAATTATTCACAACACACTGCAATAGCTCTGGTAAACCGATGGTGGGCACGAGGTGATCTGACGATTCACGGGGATAAACATGAATATCCTATGTTACAGTGCACTAATTATACACAAACTTAAACAGAAACCTAGTGAACACTATTAGTCATAGGCGCCTAACCCAGGTGACCAGCGATGTTACCAAAAATGTTAAAAAAATAAATCATTTTAATGTTTTCTTCCTAAGGAAAAAGGAGCATGGGTAATTCTTATTTAAAAAAGACAATTTCATAAAAACATTTTACAGAAAGTTTAGCTTCTTTTTTTAATGTCCGGCATGCTGTTCAGTGTCCGGCATGCCCTGAATTCCGCCGATTCAACTCCTCAGGGAATGTAAGTGATCAGAGAAAGTCGAAATTCTTTTGATTAATTTGTGTTTGAAAGTTTTGCCGTTTAGCATCGTGTTTATATTGTTCATTTATAACTTATGACACCACACAATAGCTTTTTGCTTTCATCTTATTTTATGAAGAGCGCTTTATTATTGGTGCATCCATGACATGAAAAAACTTCTTTTTAATTTATTCTGCAAACATGAGCTATTAATCGTAAACTGTAAAACACAGGTCGCATTTACAAACGTCTCTAATACGATTTACTCGGCATTTTACACTTACAGGCACATGCAGTTTTCTAAGTTAACAAGAATTGTGTTTTCAAAAACCTTTCTATTGTGTAAAATGCTGTGAGTTGAGGAATAAGAACTCTATATATCACGCGTTAACGAAAAATGTTCATTTCTTTATATTTCTTTACTATTCCTTGTAATAGTTAACACTTAACATCTTTTAGTTCTAATATAAAGACTCCATCAGTAAATTTTAGAATTTTGCTGTATGATCCAGTTACACAATTACGAAAGTGACGCGAATCACAAACATGACATCACTTTATCTACATTGGGTTTCTTTAGTCAAAATGCTCATGGAATGAACAAATTTTAAGTCTACGCCTAATTTATGAAAGTCAAACGCCAATGAAAATAAGCATATTGTATCTATAAACCATACCCAACACTAATCTGATAAAAATATATTTTACGATTGGTATCCAAATCTCAATGATTAGGATAGGATAGGATATTCATGTTTATCCCCGTGAATGGGAAAACCCCAGGGGTTATCACACGGGCAATCGTCAGATCACCTCGCGCCCATCGTCGGGTTACCGGAGCTATTGCAGTGTGTTGTATATGATAGACACGTTCCTTCAATTTGGTAGAACCCATTAATCCGCTGGGTTCAGGCAATGTCCGTAAAGTGCCTTGCCCAAGGGACACAACCGACTAGCTAGCGACCAGTTTCGCACCTGCAACCTTTCGATTGAAAGGCGACGCACTTAACCGCTAGACCATCGGGCCGGACAAATTCGTTTCATTAGATAAAAAACTGTTTTTTTTTAAATGTAATTTTTCCATTTTATTCATTCTACTTACTGAATCAATGTAATTTGGTACTTTGCTGACATCTTCAAATGACGATTCACTTGGCAAGACAACATAAAATATGCTTCGAAAACCCTCAATAAATGATGGTTTGTATGTATTGGTATGAGGATCTAATAAACTGTTGGTCACATTCATATTTTTTTCAATCTGTAAATGCCACCTATTCAATTTAAATTTTTAAACAGAAATAAAAAAAAACAAAGTTTATTTCTGTTCAGATATAGTTATCTTTTATATATATTAACACTAGTGGCATAGATAGCTAAGCGGAAACACAGACAATGTACATCGGTAACTTAACATTTTAGTCCATATATATTATATATGTACTGGTAAGCAATGGGTGGTAGTTATAAAAATTGAATGTTCTTATTTTAAACAGTTGATATTTTTACAATCATTTACACATGGGTAACTTATAAGTGTTTTTAAAATGAATGCAGGGGCACACGCAGAGTGTATAACTGCATTAATGCACATTTAGTTAATAAAATAAATTTTTAGTCATAATTATTAGCAAAATTGGACTTAGAATTGATGGAATCAGAGATACATTATTATTTTTTTGTATTTGACTTCTCTAATATACATTGCTAGGTAAACATAAAAAATAAATAAAAAAGGATAAAATGTACTGCCAGTATATATTTAATAATTCAATAACAATATAGACTATTTGTGTACATGATAATCTATGTTTAGTTTCCGATTGCCCAGATCTCATTTCACATTGCACATTATATTACTGCACAGAGTAAAACATTAATATATAATCAAACATTTGCTTAATGTCATGAAGTATGGTAAAATTAATCTTGTGTAAACTATTCCTCATGTTTCGAGAAGCTAGTCATTTTTAAATGCTAGCTACTTGACATTATAGTTTGTAGCTGTCTTCCAGTTAAACCAGAGTTTGTAGGTTGGCCTTTCTTTTCAGATTTCGATAGCGCTTTATTTTCGGAAGGCATATTATTGGCACTTCGAGAACTGTGCTCACGAACCATGCAAAACTCCATTGCACCAGTGCTATCTAAAGTCTGGTCTGTATCAACACATACCCCAACCTTCTCCTGGTATTCTAGGTTGTACTTTCCAAGATACTTGTGACCTTTTCTACGTTTTAAAGCCTTCTTAAGAATCTCTCCCATTGTTACATTTAGGTCATCAACTTGGATCAAAGAAAATCCAGCATAATCATTAACCCGAACAAACACGCTTTCGCAGTACTTTCCGTCATCCTCACCAGAGCTAATCATAGCATGCTTTTCTATTAGTGCAAGAGTGGGAAAACTAAATTTTACAACCGGTTCATTGTTTTCCAAGGCAGGGAACCCGTAATCCACCTCTCCGTCATCTTCAGCAATGTTCAATGTAAATCCCTGCACATCTGAACGTTTAAGTGGAGGAGAGTATTTTTCTGTGAAGTACTGCCAACATGACAAACCAATAAGATCTATAACTTTAGCTCCGGACAATAAAATTACCACTTTTATTGGCTCTATAGGAGGGGGTTCTCCATATACATAAACATACATGTTAATCTTTTGAGTGGATGTTGTACCCTCATGACCTCTGCCGTCAAACTTGTGATAGTCTTTAAATGGATTATCAGCTATTTTCACGGTCTCATGAAGTTTTTGTGACAGTACAGACTTCGTACGCGTGTGACTCTTTTCACTGGACATCACATTGGACTCCTCTTGTGTTACAACATTTTCATCAACATTAAATCCAACATGGGTTGAAGTAAGTTGAGATTTGACTGTTAAATTGTTTAGCTTAGAACTGACATTTGAAAATTGCATATCCAAACCATCATGAACTTTATTTCCATCTGTAGCAGTTTTATTTTCATTAAAACCAGGTTCCACCGTCTCTGCATTTTGTGTTTCATCTGTTGCCAACTCAGAGGTTGCTTTTTTGGGGAACATACTCTGTTTGCTTTCACCAACTAGTTGCGGCGGCAATTGGCTCCAATGGACAGTTTTAATTTGTACTCGACTCTGCCGCTCTTTACGGATTCGTTCTAATTTTTGTGCAGTGTTGGATCTTCGACGTACACCAAAATCCCAACCAGACTGAATATCCGGTGATGGAGCTAACGGTACAATCGGAATGTCATTTTCTGGCAAGCTGCTAAATAGTCCATCTTTGCAAGAAACCGCACCAGGAGACTTTTCCAATGCACCCTGTTTTGAACTGCTTGCGCTTAATGTTTTTGATTTATTCACTTTTTCTTTAAGTTTCTTTCTATGCTCATCAAGTGTTAGTAAATCGTTCTCTTGTATCACCATCTCACACATCCCAGTATCATCACTAGTAATAAAAGAATGACGAATGTGACTTAGCAACCATTCAGGACTATCTACTATAGCCATGTTTGCAAATTACTGAAACCAAGTTAAAATATTAAATTTACCGGTACATTGCAATGTTAAACAACAAAATCAGCCATATGATATTTTTAGATAAAATATTTTAATCGACAAATTCAGACACATACATGTGATACGAATTTCTCCAACCAAATAACATAAAAAACTGTAATAGAAGGGACATTAGTTAGCATGAAAAATCTTTAAAATACCAGTACATGTACAATATGCACAAATATTCCAAAAACAATTGGTTTCTCTTTTCAACCTCAACCTCTTGTAAATCTTATCAAACCTTACACAAAACTAATACATTACATGCAAAATTGCATTTGTATAATACACATAGAATAACATTGCAAATCACCTATGTAATTATACAACAAGATAGTACGAATACCATTATTCATATGATGGAAAAACAGTACCACCTACGTTTAGCTGCTTTTTATCTTAAGATTATTAAAAATGAAACTCATAAAGCACAAATTATTTTCTTTTCCCAGTCTTTCCCTTAATTGCATTTAAACTTGCTGTTTTAGAAGCATTAGCAAGTTCTTCTTTTGCTTTTTTCTCAGCTTCCCTCTTCTTAGCAGCTTCTTCTCTTTGCTTTCTTATGATAGCGAGACGTGCAAGGTCAGCCCTGGCCTCATCAGTTTTACCTTGCGCATGTAATTGCTGGTAACGCTTTTGAGCCTCCTGCTTTGCAATTTGTTCCTTTTCCCTTCGTGAAAGTTCAGCTGGGGCACTGGTTACAATTTCATCAAGTTGGGATGCTTTTTTAGTCTTCGTTGCAATGCGATTGGGGTTGTTTACATTAATCACGGGTTGTTCTTCATCAGAGGACTCTTCTTCCGATGATGACTCTTCTTGCTTTTTTCTCCAGTTATCACTTTTTTGCTGAGACTCTAACTCAGCAACACTGGTGAATTGACGGGTCCTGCCCTTCTGACTCCTTTTCCCTCCACGGGGCATTGTTCACAAAGTTATAATCACTTAATTATTATATTAAACCGTTACCGGTACTGAATATCCCTTCTATGTCGATATTAGAACAAGATGATATCAAAAAGGACTAGTTATAAGATGAGCGGGAGAGGGTATATCATTAGTGGGAAGAAATACTTTCATCACTAACAGAAGCGGTACAGGTTATATAATGATATACCCCGTCCGCTCATAATATACCCTGCCCCGCTCATGTTAGTGACGAAAATACTTTATCCAGTTATTTTTTTGTCATTCTGCCCCACTTCTTTCCTATAAAACAGTGTGTGGTTCCGCACAGCTGTCCCGCAGATTAGTAGAGCACCATATTATACAAGAAAAATCGGTACCTCTAAATACTACAGGATTGCTTGAATCGCTACCTCTACTTACTACAGGATCGCTGGGGAGAGATTACAGATACTTTATTATTACAAAAGTCTTGAGGAAAACTAAAATAGGAAAACTTTCCACCAAATTTCCGAAAACCACGCTCCAAGCGGTTCAAGTGATCCAAGCGCTTCAAGTGATCCTGTAGTATTTAGAGTCACCCAGTAAAGTTAAACAAGTTCAGAGGGTTTCTTTCTTAAGATAAAACTTATGAAGTAGGATAAATAACTGTGCACAAACTTTTTAAATAATTAGGACAAGCAAAAACTAACTTTATGTCTGTACTTCACATTGTTTTAGTTTATCAAGCTGTACATCTGTGGTAAACATGGTAGTTTTGAAAAGTATTTTGTGTGCGAACAGCAAACAATAATGCGTGTATTTGAAGCGTTTTTTACTAAATCTATCATTTTTTGGAGTACGTCATTTTACAATTATGTACTGGCGTGTGTGTTTTGGTTATCGTGTTCGTGCTAGCCCATGCTTTTGACTGACCTCATTTATCTACATCTGAATTTAAGCACGATACGCTGGGTACAAAAGAAGGATGATACATTTTTGTTATACAGCATATGCTGCATGACGTGAGCTGTTATATAGTTTACCCGAGTTACTGAGGTAGGAATTTAAAGACAAATACAGTACATTTTTAATCGATTTTATTTTCACTAAAATTTCAGCACTACTTAAGCAATACAACCTAAAAAAAAATTATGTTTTATGTACAACCGTTTATGTTTTTAATTTTACCGGAATATGTTTCCAACCTTTAAAACTAAACTTGACACGAGAAACAACAACATTCATAAGCACATTTTTGCCACTCGGGTTAAGCTTTAGCCATAGAGAACATGTAAATATTAGTTCTTGTAAAAAGAGGTTTCGTGAATTCTCGGTTTGTGTAATATCTTTTTGCGCATTATATTAAGCTTTGTTTAATTTGTTATTAAAAGCCTTTAACGCATGCACGGCTGTGTCTGTTTCAGGGACTTTTGCCACGATTTCTCCTGGCTTTTCAATCAGCGTTAATATCCGCACCGATGGTTCCTATAACCTTCCGACATTATGCCATACGTCGCGAGCTAGTTTGTTTTGTGTGAATATTCCTTTGATTAATCTGTTATCAGAAACGCGTTCTGGAATCCGGACCTAAATATCGCCTGTATAACGAATCAATTTAACCGCATGTATTTTACTGTGTTAACTTAGGATAGGATAGGATATTCGTCTTTATCCCCGTGAATGGGAAAACCAAGGGGGTTAACACACGGGCAATCGTCAGATCACCTCGCGCCCATCGTCGGGTAACCGGAGCTATTGCAGTGTGTTGTATATGATAGACACGTTCCTTCAATTTGGTAGAACCCATTAATCTGCTGGGTTCAGGCAATGTCCGTAAAGTGCCTTGCCCAAGGACACATCCGTCTAGCTAGCGACCAGTTTCGCACCTGCAACCTTTCGATTGAAAGGCGACGCACCTAACCGTTAGACCAACGGGCCGGACCTTATAAGCTACAATAAAGAAACCTTTCGAGTCGGAGTCATTTGTAAGTCTAAATAGCTGGGGAGGTTGAGGACAGATTTATTGCAATATATAGGCACTCAACTAGCCCAAACAATCCATTGTTAAACGGCACACAGGAACACATAATGCTACGGTAGTGTGGCCATCGCGACAGATTCACGTATCGAATTATAAATATATTTAAAAACATCCAATTTTTTGTATTTAACTTTTGTTAGCCAATTTCTCGGAACTAAAAAGCACAACTAACTTTAAACATAACACTCTATTATCCCACGTATAAAACAGCTGGAGACTCAACACCAACTTATACCGAGTGCCATGAGGAGCATGCAGTGGAAAATTTAGGTGTTTAGTAAAAATTTGGTTTTGATTACGAGAAACGACTATACAGCAATGTTAAACACGTTTGTGAATAAAAAGCACCTGGTAAAAATATCCTGACCGTATACTGCACGATCCTCCGATCACTTATTTCCTGTTTAGAATTTTATCACAAAACGTTTTTTAAATACGAGACCTGTATACCTCAGCATTCAGCTTAGGTCCAGTCCAGGACCGTGCAGGCCTTAATGACCGCGCTTAAAGTAAGCTGTCACCATGTACATTGGTTCAGTAAGACTATATGACAAGTGTTATGCTAAGTATCCATAATAAAAACAAAAATACAACGCTCCTGTAGGCGCTTCTGTTACTAATTCACCTCTAAACTGACACATGATTGTATACAATGCATATAGGCACGAAATCTCAACAACGTCAGTGACGTAATACGGGAAATCCCCTAACATAAAATGAAATACATTTTTGCTCATAACTCTTTAACCAAAAAATATTGGAAGAAACTGATTTGATTTTTAAAATCAGCGTATTTTTTTCCATTTATTAAGATATTCTTAAAATTGACTTCAGTTCCCCTTTAAGATTCCACATAAAATGAGACATCCATCTATTTATTTCAATATGCTTTTTGGTTATACCTTTTAAATTAAAGCAATGTTAAATGCTTAGCCATTGGCATAATCGTGAATTTCATTGGTTAGATTATTTATGTAGAGTAATAGAACCGATGTAGGGGACACCACAGTAGGTTAGACCATCGGCTTTGAGTCGAATGGTTTGATCGAATGTCACTGACTTCATTGGCTGAGTGATTGGCCAAAGCACTGCGAACATTACTTTAACACATAAATAAAAAGTTTAACTAAAACAGTAGCCTTAATCTTGTACAATACGCTATAATATCACGGCGGAATAGTTTGGTGGGGTAGTCGCTTTTTGGCTAAAATGTTTTTTTAAACGAAACTGGTCGCTCGCTATTCAAGTCTTCGGGCAGAGAGGACATATCCTGGACCCCGTAAATTAAACGGTTGCGCCAAAACTGTAAAAAAGTCTAAATCATATGCAACACACTGCAAGGTAAGGTAATCCAATGGCGGAAGATAATGTTAAGATTGTCCATATAATAAATAACTCTTCGATTTTTTTCACTCACGGGTATATATAACAGTAGCATCTGGTAAATATAAAGTGGACAGAAGACGATCAAAATTTTGCACCGTTGATTTTGGTGGACCTTATGTAATCTTGAATATATAACTCATGAAAGGAATTGCAATATGACATGTATACACAACCTAAACAAAATAATTGATTCATTTCTTAATGTTTTAACTCATGTGTATACAATATGCTGTAAAAATTAGAGTTAATCCCCAAAGTGTAGCCTAGTTCGGTAGAATGTAAAAAGTAAAATTTAAACGTAGAATGTAAAAAGTAAAATTTAAACGTAGAATGTAAAAAAAACTAATGGGTTCAGGCAATGATAGCTAATTCCGTTTACCAATAACACAAGCAACTAGGTATCGGGTAGTTTTAAGTCTGCAATCCTTCGGTTAAATGGCGACGCTCTAACCAACTGACCTATATTAAGTCGGCCTATTTTTTTTTGTTGGAGTTTTTTGTTTCGGTTTATTATACTATTTTCGGTAGATTGGCATTTCTGTTAATTAAATGTGCTTGCGCAATAAGAAATCATCACGCAAAATGTCATCTAATTATTAGCTTTAAAATATTGGCATCATATTTTATGTTTAAATAATTACTGCATAGTGTTAAGCATTTTGCTATGTTTTACCACCTGTGACCCATTTTAAATTGGTCGGTCTAAAAATGTCATTTGTTTAGTATTTATATAATATTTAATACTATTGTTGCCTCTACTATACTATTTTTGATCAGAGTATCTTCGCAAGTTTTCTGTCCCATGGTTGATTTATTGTTGTTCGTCAGTCAATTAGAGTAATGGTTCGGAACAAAACCAGTCTCTAGCTATCGTTGGTTATGTATCAATGCACTGTAACCACATTGCCCACTGACTTTTTAAGGCCCTGGTGTAGACTGGTATCCAATGCTTACCTATGTGTGGGCGGCAAACTTAAATTCGCCAGATGTCGCCCTTCAACGGCACATGAAAAATAAAACACTTGCATTACTTCATCATACACAATAGTCTATATGTATCGTAACATTCTCTACAAATCCATATAAATTCTATACTATGCATGTTTTGTTTGTTTTAGGACAGGCTGTGCAAAATAACCCACTGGCGTTTTTGCCTGGTTACACTGGCCAGTCTGCAATTGTGTTAGAAATCTACAATAAACTTAAAGTGGTCTACAACCATAAATGTTTATTAAATGTTCAAAATTTAAAAAAATGACTTACATTCATATTCGTAGAACAACTAGTATTGTTTGGTGTAAGAGAACAAATACGTAGACTGACAATAATCGCCCTTTTTCTCGCTTTTCTCTCTGCAGCGAGATTACGCAGACATGTGATGCCATGCCCAGCACTTTACCAAGGTTGTCTGGTGGTGTGTGCGTAGGCTAGGATACGGACGTACGAGTATAGCTTCTTTAATTCAAAGACCAGTTACTATGTTACGTAAACGAGGATAATAGTATGACTTAGCAGCGGTAATGGGTCCATATCAGTTAGAGCCTCCAGATTACGCCCCCTAGTCAGTTTGTAATATATTTAATGGATTTACCTTCAACACCAATGTGTTGCTGAAGGCGGCGAAGTCCATATTTATAGCCTGCTCTTACAGCATTAATTGAATTCATTTTAACAGAGTTTGTTGCTAAATTATTATTGTACAAATATGTTTACTTTTTAATAAAAACATTTCTTGTAATTACATTTAAAATAAGACGAACGTTTGTTCTGTAACGGTATTTGTTAAATTCTCGAAATTATTTGTTAACACTTGGCTTCTGTATTATAACGACGTTTGTTTGTCTGTGTGCCTGTTAAACAGCCTTTCAGATAAGCAGTTATCGGGTTAAGTGTGCTACCAAATCAATGTTAAGTGTACAGCAGCTGTTTTTTTGATACGGGAATGACAAAATTAAAGTACCCTCTTACGTTCAGATAATATAATGGCCTAAGAATCTAGCGTTTTTTAAGGTTTTATTTAAAACTGTATAAAATATAAAAGTGTATTTTTAAAGTAAAAGTTACGGTTAGGTGCAAAATAATGTATTTATATTCGGTACGTTACGGACATAGTGAATTATATTATGTTGGTAGTCATTGGTTCGATCGATGTCGCCCGCGGTAGTCGGGCCCTTTATTTTCGGACGAATGTTTACATTCACCCGATGTCGTTTGAACAAAGCGGCGCGACTCCGATTACGCTTTATGGCTGACCCAAGGCTATTGATGGCTCGTACATGTGCTTAGCACATCGCTGTCATTGCATGTCATAATTAAATGGCAATTAAACTGTTTTTTTGTCGTGTTAATATGGTAAATCGGATGTCGTTTATGTTTATATAAGCATCGGTGTTGTTATATTATTTGTTTGATTATAATAAATAAAATGACATTTTTGTGACTAAGCAATCCAGGTTTGTATGTAATTTTAGGGAAATTCTGATGTGTATAGCGGGTATTGTATTTTGTTATTATAATCAGATTTTGGTTGAATTAAAGACTTTGGCTGTCAGGATGCCGGTTCTACATAAAGGGCTACCACAGATCGGCATTCAACTTGCTGTATCGCAAGACACGCGGTAAATTGAATGTCATGCTCCGTGTTGGCGATAATAACATGAGCATAATTAAGGGACTCGCTGAGGTTTTGAAAATTAAACAACGCGTTTCGGAGAAAGAGTTTGTGGGTGCTTCGGCAGCATGCAAGGGCATGGGAATTAAATCCCGTCGTAATTAATATTCTCAGCTTGCTTCGCGCGGGTACTGGAATGTAGCGGTTTCCCTGGTAACTTACACGTCAGCAAGCTTCAGACTTTGATAATCTTAACCTTCAACCAACATCTGAAGCTGGAGTTATCGTTTGTCTGTTGAAGTTTAAGTTGGTAGCCAAAAAAATTCAGACGTTGAAACCGAATCCCCAGTTCTATGGTGTCAACACGGTTGTTGTGGCAAGATAGTCTTACCGCCCAAGCTTAACCCCATAAACGGCTTTTCAAACGTGACACAACTCCTAATAGTACGCTTAACCTTTCTTGGTAGTAAAACTAGGTGTTTGGTGCAGGTTGGATTAGACATTAAGTCGCATAGTGTGTAGCAATCGGAGTGAATCTTCGCATGTTAAGATAAAGGCTTATTATAAGCATACATATTATAACCTTTATAATATGCCACACAAACATACAATTTGCGCCAAATCGGGGTTACTAGGCCTACCGTCGATACTTTCATTTAATCATGACTGTTTTGTTTACTTAGTTCAATCACGCTGTACTCGTTAACCAGTATCAACGTTTTATATTCCAATCCAACCACATTTGTAACGACCTGAGAGTTCCGGCCTAACGACCTGCTCAAATATTTGGTTTCTACTTGCCCGTGTCAGACTTTAACTACTGTCATAGAACAATTTCAAATTCAGAGTACTGCAAGGCGTACGTATATTACATGACCGTTTAGTACAGAAAACGGACGTTTAATATTGATTCAGTAATTCCTAACGCGCTCCAAAGCCCTTTGTGACGTGTTGTGTCAATTAAACGCCTAAGCGAGGCAGCGTTTTGACTGCCGAGAGTTTTAAATTCTAGAGAATATTTAACTTTCTGTCAATAGTACCCTGCCCTTCCGGTAAGTGATGCCCCACACCGCAAATACTCGGAGCCAATCGTTGAATAATTATCACTCTTTGAACTTACGCAATTACTCAAAGAGTAACTCGAGTTCCATGCTTGATTGAGTTCCAAACGAAAGTAATTTCAATCGAATTATCTACTTGTTTATGACGTTTATTTTCTTGTTTTATTGTATGATGAAGTTATTATTTCTATTATTCTAAAGTAATCGGATAAGTGTACTTGAAAAAGTGAAACATTCTAAGTAGGAACAACAAGATTATGTATACTGTTGATTATAAGGTAAAGCTACTTACATATGTTTTTACACGTCGAGGTTCTTAGGAATTCGACATCTGACGCACAAAGTGTATGATTAGTGTTCCCAGTACAATGTATATTATTACGTCGGTCATTTAATCACTTGTATCATGAGAAAATTATGCAATGTTGGTTACGGTCTTTCAACCAGTGCTGAATAATTTTCAAATTGCAGTACATATGCATATTCTTCTTTCAAACAACCGAGCATATATTAGAATTGGTAAATTTGCCTGGCTCTGTTGGCACGAAAGTCAAATCTCGTTTTTATCTGTAATACTAATCTAAGATAAATCGACCGCAAAGACAGTATGTATCTATTCTGCAAAGACCAAAGGGAATTAAATTTTAAAGCATAGGTAAGCTGTGCTGCGGCCAATCTTATTGCGCAGGACGAGGTTAATGCGGTTTCATGAATAATTTATTAGTTTATTGTTGCTGCCACTTTAAACCGTGTAAACAGGAACATATGTTCACGTAATAAGGGTAAATGAAGACGTTATTGTGTTCTATTTTTTTCATAAACGTAATAAATGAAAGAATAAAATGCGCTCGAACATTTTAACGATGTATTATTTAAGTATGTTGGTAATTGTAATAGATCACATTTTTTATACCAAAATGTGCATTTTGTAAAGTATTCGACAAAAGTTGTATATTAAAGATTCACTTCTTTGCGTCCAGTATCCCAGAATGATTAGGATAGAGTTGATTGTAAAATCATAATTTTAAATATTGAGTGACTAAACACGTGGATTTTATAATGAAAAGTGAAGACTATTATCCTACATGGAAAGGCTACCGTGAGTTGAAATTATACTAATGTTGTAGTTTTTTTTATCTGATTTCACCTTATTGTAGTATTAACAAATAAACACTAAATATACTACGTCAACAGTATTAAGGAACAAAATATATATATGTATTAGTTTTGACATTAATGTCTTGTTTTTCAGTTTACCGGCTCCAGCAAGAGTCGCCCAAACCAAGACCAGTTTTGTGTCAGACTAATAACGTACGTAACTTTAAATGTATTTTAATGTGACATGACTAGTGCAAAATTTACAATGTGTTGAACTATAACATCTTTGTTGTGATTTAAATATTGGCATTTAGGACGTCAGTTTTTGTGCCAAAAAATGTTAAACAATGGTAACTTTAACGTCTATGGTATATTTGGATTTTACTGTTTTCGCGACCTTCTTATTGCTGAGAAGACTCGACCGCAAAGCTAGCTATTAACACCAACAAAACAAGTAACCGGCAGGCTAAAAACAACCTCAACGGTCTGTTAAATTTACACTTGTAATTACCGTGTACGATTACGATTTTGTTATCGAATAATGTTATTTTTTGAACTTCGTTTACATTCCTTGAGGACTTAACAAAAAACGTGCTGACTTATATGATGCATTTCTCCCAAACTCCTCAATGATTTTGAAAGGTAGCGGGGCAACAAGTTGTAATCTAGGGCGTAGTTTACTACTACGAAGTGATCTTTAAATAGTTGGCCAAACGAAATAACGTATTTTGTCAATGGTATATTGCGCAAACGCCTGGAAGGTCACAGACGAGCTGTTATAAAGAAAAGAATTGCTTTTCCTTGAGCGAGAGATTTTCGTGTTGCCGAAAAGAAAATGTCAATTCAGATTGCATTTCAAGTAACCCGTGACCAATTTCACACGCAGCAACCACACAGTATTCCTAAATTAAAAAAAATTGCGCCGTAACTCCCTAATCCTTTAATGTGTCTCCTGCTTGATCGACTCTTTCACAGCAAACATTGAGGCGATTCGAAATTGAGTTTATTACCTTTCGCATCAACGTGTTTCAAAACTGCCCAAATAACATAGTCATAATAGCTTTAATTTTAAAATGAGATCGATCACACAATACACCCATCGTGCGGCCGATCGCTATTCGAAGTATACAGTTTAAATAATAATGTTCATGGAAACCTACGCTCATAGGATTACATACGCGCCTGTCTGCTCATTTTTAAACAACCATTGTCCTGAATTCCAACTATTGTTCCGGGGCCGTTACATTCATACTCGGGCCGATTTTAATCGGCCCTCTGTTGTCGTAACTCTCCGACATATACGTCGATCGCTCTATTAATTCTGTCCCGCACAAAAGCCTGGCAGTTGCCGACTAATCCACACTCATCCGCACACAGTGGACCCGGATAAAAGACGTGCCGCTGATAGAGAGATAGGACGGTCTTTGTTTTCTTTGTTTACTTAAAAAACTTAGCGATTTCTAGCAACGGGTAAAGCGGAGATGGGCACGCGAGAAGGGTCATAGTTGGGGTGAGCTTTGCAGCTGTAACCCCCTTTCCCATATACACCCCTAAAAGGATTAGCGAGGCAACGTCGTCTCAAGTAGATTAACTGATTGCGAAGTCCCTTCGGGCTTAAATAAACTATAGTCAAGGTTTGTGGTAAAGAAAGACCTTTTAAGTAAGATTAGTGAATCCGGTCGGTGCAATACCAACAAACAATAAATCTTCTCCGAGCCTCCGCTCCTTATGTTGTTCCTATATTCCTCGTCTTCTTGCTCGTAGATCCGTTACAGAGATTCACGAAAAGTCGTACAATCAATCCAACCCACAACCCTGATATCAAATGTTATTTTATTCCAAAAGAGATAATGTTTAAATATTTTGTTTTTATTGTTTAGCAACAAATTTAAAAATCTCTTAGACTGCTTTGTAGTCGTTGCCATCCAATTACCCGTGTTAAAACACTGCGTTATTGAATTCCTGCGGTCGCCGTGAAACACTGGTTCGGAGTTTTCGCTCCAAGCTCACGGCGCTTTATTCCACCAATCTTCGGTTTAGTCTCTTGACCTTTTTGTATAGCAAGTGTCATAACATGAGCCCATTTATCGTCATTTAATTAACTACCAATACGAAGATATGATTGGTATGGTAATGTGTGCCCATTAATACGTCACTAGCCAGTTTAATTTTAAGAT
This sequence comes from Ciona savignyi, assembly GCA_000149265.1. Lineage (NCBI taxonomy): Eukaryota > Metazoa > Chordata > Ascidiacea > Phlebobranchia > Cionidae > Ciona > Ciona savignyi. The sequence continues at coordinate 595,448 of CH002951.1, forward strand.
GAATTGAAACGTAATTGCTTTTAATTTCCGTACTATTTTACCACCGGCACCTGTTAGGTCAGATTATAGCTTACTAATTTAGTAAGTTTCTTTCATGCTTCTGTTAGTTTACACTTGATAAATCTCACACGTTGAACGGACAGTTTGGGTTCTTCCAGGGATATGTCGGCTCTTGATTTCCATGACGTCATTTTTTGGTGACGCATGTGTTTACGTCACCCCTAAGTTGATAATCACCGTTCGCATGAGGTTAATGTTTCAAAAGGAAGTTCAACTTTGCAACTCAGTGCATGACTCATATTTGAAGACTAATCTTTTCGTTATCTAATCAAGGTGCGAGACCACCGTGCCCATAAAAGCACTTAGCTATAATGTTCACCGGACTATACCGCTAAATAATAACACATATTTACGAACCCTTTCATTATTGTAGTTAGGAAAATTCCGCCACTCGTTAACGTATATTATACGACTGTGTATATACAATTATATTACACACAAGTCTAACTTTAGAATGAGCCATTATTACATCTATTAGGAGCAAGTTTTAAAAGGGCAAATGATCAAACAAGGTAAATATTTGTAAAAACCAGACGGTTTCTTTAGATACTTTCTTCCCACCCCCGTACTACACTAAAAGGTTGTTTTTTTCTTTATACCAAATCAAGCCATAAAGTAAACAAAACAGAATGTTTCTAAATATTAAACACTTTCTCTTTGGTTGTAGAAATGTAGGATACCGGTCCAGTTAGCACGTGTCTGTTATGACAGATTATTAATCAGTTGACTGGGCACTTGAGCAGACGCCCTCAGTACTATGAGTAATAAACTCAATGTCACAAGGACGCTCAACACAGAAACACCGATTTTTATTTTTTTAATGTGAAGATAAGACTATTTAAGGCGCATGTATAATAATTTAATTTAAATAATGGTGAAATATTACAAGATGGAAGTTATTATTAGGGACAAAAACTTTCAAAATCGAAGTTTAATCCAAACACCAAGATGGGAAACTGTAATGCCAAAATAGCATAAGTCCAGACAGCAGCTGACAATTACCGACAACTCAAGAATTCCCGAATCCGTAACTGATCGAGTTACCAGAAGCGTCTGTCGCGCAAACCACTGGTATAATTTATCGCTTGACCCCTAATAACAAATTCACGCCCTAGTTGAAGTAAAAGAAGAAAATTAACAAAACGGCATTGACAAGTATCAGATAATTGATGAAAACGTTCGCATAACCATGGGCTAAATTTATGGCAACTAAGAAATTGTTATTACTCCGTATCGTACGTATTTATAATTGAAGGGATTGAAATAATCACAAATGACTCAGGTGTATGATTGAGGATTTTTCATCGGATTACAAATATTCTTGGAAACATTTTCTCGGGAATTTGAATTAAACACAGCTGGCAAGGTTTAAACAATGGGATAATAGATTTCAGTTTGCAGTACGTTCTTTCTTTTTTGGTATATACTTGCATGTAATTCAGCGTTCGTGTGTATTACCGTGTATAATTAACTGAGCTGGAAGGCAACGAACTTTATTTTTGTTTGGATACAAAATACACAAACCAGTTCCGACGCCCTCCAAAACTTCGTAGTTATTTCATACATCAGTGGTTTTTCAAGAATATTTCGGAACAACTTATATATAGCTATAATATAAAATGGACAAAACTGTAAATCGTGTTGTCTATAGATGTTATCATTTATTGGTAAATTAACATTTAACAAATATCATGAAGTTCAAAAGAGTTTGCATAAAATAAAATAGTGGTGCGCTTGCAATGCACTTTACAGGTTAAGATTGCTCATATACTGCAGTATGTACGGTCGTGTGGAAAGGTTAGAGCGACCGATGCCCAAATTCTATACATCTAAGGTCTTCGTGATCCATAATCTGTTCGAACTTTAGGTCGCTTCAAAAATTTACATATACCGTAAACAAAACATTGCCAGCGTTTTTGCTAACAAATGTTGTTAAAATTGACCAAACAGGTACGAATAAATGCGTAAACGATTACAGGACAAGAATATGTTGACAAAATCGAGTTGCTGGGTGTAAACCGCACGTCCTATCACCCTCTATTTACATTGTCGCGACTTAATTATATCTGACAATCCCCTAAATTCCGGCGCCATAACGTAAATACTTGAAATATGCCACAAACCATTTTCGTCCAAGTGGTGTTTGTTCAAGTAACTGTTTATTTAAATAACAATATTAGACAGTTGTAGATACACTCTGCTGAAACAACGTTAACACTTGCGCTATGTGGATTAACAAAGATCTTGATAATAACTCTATGGCAAGGTGCTGTAAACATTTTATGTGGAATTTTATAATCTTCAGTAAAATGTAATGTTGCAACAGTGTAACGTTCACAACGTTTTCCTAAAAAGTAAAGAAAAACGAAACTTTTGTTCCGTCTTACGAACGCGCACACGACGGCGAGTAAGCTCCAGACAGCATTGCGCCATAGTGCACACGTTGAACTGTTTGTTAAATAAACATTCATTCGTTGGCGTTTCCCCCAATCAACCCGGTACCTGATGCTCGCGCGTTTGAATGTTCAATAAAATTGCGCCCAAAATTCCGTAACAGCCTATATAGACCTTAACATTGCATCATGATGATCCTATGATTGATTTCTACGCCCAGAGCCGTATATTAGTCATATTCTGTACTTGCCTCACGTGTCGAAGAATTTTATCGATTTCGTTGGATTTTATGGCAACCACGGTTACAAAATATTATTTTTAAACCGTGATGCAACGATAAGTTAACCACCCTGGCGCGGTATATATTGCGACAAATATCTGCCGTGTAGCTCATTCGTGTTGTCGAATATAGTGAGTGTATCGGACCACGACGAAACACATATTAACGAGTATTTTACATTGTCTACACCCTTGCTTTGGCTCTTGATTGATTAAGGTTTGTGGTTAAAATATGCAGTTACGGCAACTTTTACATTTCCCGGGCTTTGTAGATACGACCTCACAAATTGGCCGTAACTCCTGCCTAAGTCACGCTGATTTCATGGTGGCCTTAATCTAGTTTGTGCCAGTTTCAACCGGAACTGAACAAATTGACTAAGAGGACCATACCTGTGTTTGTAACTAAATAGAATTTAACTTTGGCATCTTTCACCAATTCGTTAATAATTCATTTCCTTTGTTCAACATTTATCGTTAACCATGAACCAACACTGTATTTCCATAGCTTTATCACTAGTCAATAAATCAAGCCGTATAAAAATGCGATTATTTGCGTATTACA
>CH002951.1:598842-624635 GCA_000149265.1 Ciona savignyi
AACCACTTGACAAGTATTGAACGACGCCTTACAAAACTACTCTGCGGATACCGCTGTAATCCGCATCTTTAAAAACGATTGATCCGAGAATTTGTCATATAATCGAATTTGTTACGTTTGTAAGTGATGTGCTAGTAAGTTTGTAGTCATGGAATGGTGTTATTTGTATCCCGGATCTTGAGCCGTGTTCACAAGCGGCCTAGTTCTACCGTTGGTTTTAGTTTGATTTCCGAGTGATCTATAACTCCGGACCGTACCACCACATCGGCAATATCATTATTGTAAAATTGCATTATTAGTATAAAAATGTTTGACCAATAAAATGATTATTTACCATAAACAAAACGGGGGACCCTTCAGTATTTCACACCCACGGAAGTCTTCATCATTAAAATAGTTTTTACCGTGTCCATCAAATCATGACCAATTGGGTTGTTTTGTGTAGTTTGAGTCTACTTTCCACCGTGTCATCCTCGTTGTTTAGTTCGTTAAAACAAACCTTTAAAAAGCGCAGGTTGAATGGGTGGTCTTTTTGCGTTGTTCGCATCATTTAAATTGTTGACAGATCAACCGCACTGGGATTAGATTCAAGGTATTTGAAATCCCTTGTAAAACAAGCAAATGATTTTTGGATTGCTATGCGAAATTTATATATTTGGGTGGTCTGTGCAAATGGCACGCGATTACGACATAAACGATCCAACTAAAGTCCCGATAATCGACTAAGCTGACTTATGAAGTCATTATAACTTCGTACAGCAACATAATACATGTAATGAGCGTATCTTTTTAGTTTGTTGTCGGTAGTGAAGTTAACTCGCATTTAGTGCATGCATAAACAAACAAAACCTTCTAGTACCAAAGAGTAGAGCCCGCTCCTAATTTCTGTCAATATTTTGATGTTTTCAAACGTGATGATAGCTGCCTGCCAAAATTCTGTCTTCGAGTATTTTAAGTAAAGATTATATTTTATAAGTTGTGCCAAAATAAGACAGAAGTGAAAGTCATTTGAAAGTAAACAACCTTTATACCATCAAGGAACAGCAAATAACTTATAATCATTTTTTTCTAACACACCGGCAGGAACTGTTTACAAAGGCGCGCTTTTTTTTATAATTAGAGACTTGTTTACACAATATGGCACGTTCGGTATGAAATTTCATCCATTTGTGTATTTTATGCTTTAAACAGTTTTCTATTTGTACAGTAAACGCCTTTAAATATAAATTCCTAAAGGAAAACAAGAGATTTTTTTTGTAAAACTTCCGAACAATGCAACTCCGCGCAGTCGCCTGTTTATGCGACACAATGTTCCAGTTGCACAGGTGTAGTTTGCCCTTCCTGTTGTGTTTCCCAGTGATGCGTGAAGGAGTTGCTTAATGCTCAATATATTCTGGCCTTACAACAATAGCGAGAGCACGTCGTGTGTATTAAAAATCACTCAGCCCGAAACAACTATTTTAAAAGCAATAACGTACAAAGTAATTGTATTGGTATATTAGTCACGCCTTTTCACCATGGCTCGTAAAATCTGTACTAGGAATTCTAACGTTGTTTCTATACCAAGCTCCTTTGGTTCATGTATAGCGCGTGCTTTCGTTTATTTTTAAAATTGTGTAAACTGCCAACTCGTGTTTGTGTTTTAAAACTAAAAAGTTAAAAGTGGATACTGGAAGAAAGAACGGAACAATTTACCGGCTTTGGTTGCCTCACTTTCCCACCCCCACACAAAAGCCCATTGTGTTCCACACGTTAATCATTGCGTCATCATTAAATCGGACACCTTGAATCAAATATTTTCAGCTCCTGTTTCCGTTCCCACGTGTCCCAGGGATTTCACACAGCAATCCCGTTAATTAAATGCAAGTCTGGACCTGTCCATGCACCTTGCCCTGGTTGGGAAAACCCAAATACAAAGCTTATCTATGAAGTACATTGTACACAAAGACAGACAACAACCCTTGGCGCGTCTCGTGTTTATGCAATTATATAACGACGACACAAACAATTGTTGCACAAACGTTGCAACACCCCTTCTTATCATTTAAATATAGAAGTCATTGTGAGAATTCCAAAACTGGTGAGCTCATTGCAATCTAATGAGCTCATTGCAATACATACACAATCGTAAAAAGCTCTTAGATTTCGTTATTCCAGTACTTAACACCGTGTGGGAGTTTTTCGTCGCAAACTGTGGTTAACACGCCTGCATTTGTTGCTTTTATCTATTAAACAGAGCGTGTCATTTGATGCTTTTTATGGGGCTGCTGTACCAGACAAAATGTCTAGAATTACGTTTTCTATGGTAAACCGATAGCAGGATTATCCACAGTTAAAGGGACCGTTACTAAATTTATCAGTTTGCTTTGCAGCAATGAGCTGTGCTTGTAAATTGAAATAAGATAAAGTTTACGTTATCTATTTATTTTTATATGAACCATTTTTAATAATATACACCGAAGAATATAAACCATTTAAATCCCTGTACCTTGACATTTCTAACCATTGTTGATGTGAACGTGAACTCTACGTCTAAAAATACAATTTTCACAGCTCTTGGTATATGTAGATCAAACATTCCGTTTCTAAGCTTTGCGGTTTGTATTTCGTGATGTATGTTTATACCATATATACTATCATCCTGAAATGTATCAACAATGTCATGATATAAAAGACATGTGCATGACTAGGATTAACGTTACATAAGCAGTCTTTAGCAAGCTGTAGGGTTTGATGCTCATACAAGGCTACATATAAGAAAGCATGTTTCATGTGAAATTTTGGCATTGGATTTAGCCTGTTGACGAGGTGCATGTGACTGCAGAGTGCAAAGCTTAACATTTGCAGCAATTTATGTTTCTATAGTCCGCATTTATGTGTTTGTTGTTTCTGACATTAATCCTCGACAAACGTGTCTCCCGAACACGTTGGATTAAGTGATGCCGTTTGCACATTGGCAACCGATCATTAATATATAACTATACTATTTTTCGGCAGTCCTGATTTTTAAGGGTTAAGCACCGTGCCTGGGCAGTAATGTTTATTGGCCCTGTTGATATTTCGGATCGGAATGTTAAGCTTGTGATGATGATAATCTATCGAGGTGTACCACTGCATACCCAACTTTGCAGTACACTATCGTGCGCCCGCGTACAGTCCGAGTGTGTTGTGGAAACAGATTGAATTAATCTTGGCTTAGTGTCACCGTATGTCTACGGAGTTAATTCCGTGATTAGAAGATAAGAAAGGTACCGTCTACGGCGACGTCACGTTGTAGACTGGAATTTAGGCCGCAAAATTTATGGAGGTCAACTTTTCCATCCGAGTCCTTGGTTTAAAACTTTTTTGTCTCATTTAAATTTTTGCTGATCTATATTCGGTATCCTCGGCTTTGTTTTTAGTGTTTTGTATTTATATGTTTATAGGTTTAAGCTTGTACACACGATTGAAAAAAAAATACTGTATTTTAAGTAATTTATTCGTGTATTTGAGGTGCGCGTTTGTCTAGTTTTTCTCTTTACCCTATTAACACACTGGGCTCTTTAAAACTATTTTCGATTGCCGACAAAGAGTTAAAAATATATTTATTAGGTAAAGACTCCTAATAAGATAAAGATATATAATAACGTGCAACTTAGTGTTGACAAAAAATACATAGAAACGGATGTGAACCAGTAAACTTGGTCAGCTAAGTGGTTCTTATAAGGTAGCAAGCAGCATATGGCGCGATGGTTGCAGGAAAATTCTGCTACGGGTGGAATTGCTATGTTTAATATGATAATGTGATCGGCGAACTTTTAAGTGATTATGATCCTTATAGTGGAACTTTATGATTTAGGGTTGATTTCACGAAGCTTTCAATGCGTGAGTCGGATACTAACAAATTCTAATCAATCACAAAATCACATAATGTCTTGTGGTCGACCTTTTTAAGCGGGGTCAATCGATATAACTTTGCTGAAGCAACGTAATACGCTAATCTGCAGCAGCGCCGTCGCTTCTTTTTTTGGATGAACCCTAATTAAGCGCACGATTATGCGACCGGCTGTCGGAAAATCGATTTCCATTGACTTGTAGGCGAAGGTAAAATGTCCCCAATGAATAAATGCACATGCCGATGATGTAGCGCACCATCACCTGTTTCTAAGCCGCAGTAATGATTTGTTCGAAATCCAGCAGCTGGACAGTAATATGATTTATCGACATGTGTTATTAAAATATCGACCCGCAAGGTGTGCTAATTAATTGTCCAACTCAACAACAATAGGCCGAGCTGGTGCTGCTGTCTTACTAAAATCGATTTGTTGAAGCTTTTCGTTTAAGGCTTTTGATACTTCCCATTAATAAATGCGACAAACGAATACCTTATCTAGACTAGGTATGTGTACTGGTCAGTCACACGCCAACACATTATTGTCTTTGCTATTGTGGTCTTCCGCCATACGCGGACAATGTAATTTTACACTGAGATTCAGTGAATGGTAGACCACCCACATGGACGTCTGACATACCCTTTTCATAACTTTTGTTAAACCAAATTTGTCTATGTATGTCTGGTTTAAGCTTCGTGTACACCGTTGTTTCAGTGATGAAGATAAATGTATTTATTAGGCCCCATTATGTATTTGACTGATCTCCGCTGTCCAAACACTCAAACTTTACTTTGCCACCTTTGCGAAGCTGGCATTGACTAACGCCAATTTGGTCCTGAATGTATTTAATCATGCCAAATTTTACCCCGTCGGTTTTAGACCAAACGAGCCGTTTCAATGACTACCATTATAGTTCCGTCATCAAAACCCAGACCACAAATTTGCACACGTATCAAAGACTATTTGTTTTAAAACTTTCTTTCTGCGGAAGTACTACTTTTGTAACTATTGGGTATTTGGATCAGACAAAACAAACCTATCATTGATGCCACTTAAGATAACAGAGTGAACTTAACTCTTTGGAAAGACGCCGCTGATAGCATCACAGTAACAACACAATTTGCGCCTGGTTAAACTAACAGCTGTGATAAAGGTTAGCGCAACACTTCGGTATTTCGGATAACTTTCTAAGTATTTCGGCAGTTTTAACCCTTTGTTTTTTATAAATAAATGATGTTATAAACTTGAAACGATTTTTATACGGTTTCCTGTTTGTAGTAATTTGCATTTCACGCTTATACAATAATGCCTGAAATGTATTTTTCATAAAAAAAACTTATTATGCAAATGGAATGCAAACTGTAGTAAACTTTTATTTTACTATAAATTAAAGGTGGTGACTGAACGTTTATATCACATGCTTGTAAAAACATGACATAAATTCCAGTTGTCCATTTACCCGTGGGATTGGCTACCCAACATGTATATGACATCACAATCAAATTTGTAACGTCGCCCCATAGACAAAAGATTAAAGCTTCCTAATAACTTTAATCTCGTACATGAATATTAACATTATTACCACGCACATGTCCAGTCTAGCAGCTGTGGGTTTATCTAATATTTCTTATTACATTTTTCATTCCACGAATCGACCACGTTGGTGACTTCACACATCCAATTTCACTGTCACCGGTCTAAATACCACTTTTTGTCACTATATGCACAATTGTTTTCGTTAGCACCATCCATTTTGCTGGTTTATTTATTTTGTATTTTTAACCTTTAAAAACTGGGATCCCTGTGTCCTACTTATAATATAACACACAAATTGACAATAACATTATTTTCTAGTTGCAGAGTCGACCGCATTTCTACGGACCGGAGTGTCATGGTCTGGTCAGTAGAATAGAAGGCGGAGCATTATGCAGAGAGGATGGGGACTATCTCATCCGGGAGTCACAGAACGATCGTGGAAGATTTACACTTGTCATGAGGTATATGTTTTGTGTATAATTGAAGTCCAATCGCAATTTGTTATTTCATTTATTTGAAAGATAACATACCTATTTATTTTATGCATTGCCTGCCTTAGACTACGGACTATGCATATTTGGTACACTTAGTCGGAACACACATTCCGTATTTATTTGCGCGTGGCATGGTACTACGAGCAACATTTACCAGAAACGACAAGTATTAGTTCTGTGAATTGCCCAAAATGAGTGACTTGTTTTGGAAATCCTTGAACGTGAGATGGATTACTTTACTTGTAAGATGTAGCTTTATAGTTTAATCGCAGGACAACTCGACATTTAAATGCATTTATACTAGATTGTTTTAATCCTTATGTTTATCGTTGTTTGGGATAATCCGCACCATCTGCGTATATTTCGACGGTTGTCAGTAAAATTGATTGACGTAACCATGCGTCCGCGACGCTACGCGTGAATGAAGCATTACCTCTTATGATGTCACAGTCCCTCCTGAATTTAGCGTGTTACGTAACTGTGGGACCGGTAGCAAGTAGGATGTGTGGTATGGAAACTATGGTAACCCTATATTGCAGTGTTTCCTGTTTTGAAAATGCTAAGTTGTTTATCCTGTGTTGCGGTTACGATTGTGCAACACCACAGGTAGAGATGACTGAATAGGATCATACGGATTTTTGTGGCTAAAGTAATGAGCCATGAATCACCATTTTGGTTAATTAACAACTTGTGGGAAAGCTTGTTTTTCAAGCTAAAATCACTTTGGCATGAGTCGTTCGTTGTCTTGGCGTACACACGGTCTTGCACATGACCTTACCAGCTTGCACCTTGTGATTAAATTGCATTGCACTAAAAACCATTTAATTACTGAAACATTAATGACTAAAAATAATTCATGCGATCAATTGAGCTATGACGAGAATGAGACAGCTTCTAAAAATCTCAAGCCGCCTTTCGATTGGGCACTTAGTATCACGTGTTTATTTGAAGACAAGGTGCTCGAAATCTCTCACGTCTTCAAGGCGGATTCTTGTTTTTAAAATTCCGGTATGATTCAACCTAAAAATACGGTCAGCTACTTGGGAATTATGGGATATCAATTAACTCAGTTATTAAAAATATCGCAAAATTATAAACAAAGTTGAGCTAAATTGTTGTCAGGTTCAGCTGTGTTTGATCGTACAATAACTAGTATTGAGATTTTGCAAAAGTTTTAAATTTATTGTTGTAGTATTCGTATGTATAAATTAACTTGCAAAAATAGCAAACTGTCAAAGCCGCGTTAAAGCTTCTTACATTTCATTCTTACACCTGTCTCTAAGTACCCAAGTTAACCTGGACGAAGAAACAAATGCTTGAAATTTCTTCCGCTGTTTGAAACCAAACACCAAACTTCCTAAGCCAACCCAGTCCATTGATTATCAGTAGAAGCACCAAGCGTTGTTCATTTAACACCAACAACGCTTCAACCGTGAGAACGTCATGGCTGTGTTCGTTAATCTCGGCTCACTTTTCACTCTTAAGTATTCTTCGTTTATCAACTGCAAAATGGGATGGATTATCTTTATTTTTAAATTTATTATCTGATATTTACGGAATGTTTGTAGCTATCAAACTATCAACATATTGGGACTGTGTGTTTAAAACTGGTTACACTGGACAAAGGAGCCAGATGTATCTATTAGGATAAGTAGATTTGTAGGCGTTTCAGTCACAAAGGTCTTCGCGAAGCACAAAGGTTGTACACGCGTTTTCCTGCTTGAGAATGTCCTCTAGTATCTCTTAGATTATTTGCTTAGCCGGTGTCCCTGGATTGGAATGTGATGATGAAACAGAGGTTTCGACACTAATTTCTTGCCGAAGTGGCCAAGTTCCTCTCTGATCCACTTGTGTGATCTTGAGTTTCCGGCTCGCTGGAGAAACGAGTCGTTCTTTGTGGGTACAATATCCCAAAAATGCGGAAGACTTACTTGTTCGTTGTCACAACGTTTAGCTTCTATTAAACAGGAGACCACAGAAAACCGAAGGTACAATAAGATATTTCTGGTTAATGTATCGTATCCTTAAGGATATACCCAATGACCCATGGTTTAAAAAAAAAAGAGTATGGAAGGTGTCTAAATTAATTAGTTTTTGAGCTTTCGTAGGGTAAAATCTTCCGCCCCTTCATGTAACCTTTTAATGATAAAATAAATTCCTCATTTTTTACCCATTCAACTTCAATATTTCCACATCCGACATAAAACGTTATCCGTTAGTTTCAATTCATTCATATGGGGCATTAAAATTCCACTTAGTGCTATTCTATTATTTGCTAGCTCGGTCGTTTCAACTTCGTGCTACTATATTAGTTGATATGCAACCGACCGAGAAGACTGTCTTGTTCGTGCCCCACCTTACCGTTTAAGGCGAACACAATTTCACTTAATTTGTATCCATTGAAGTTAACTGTCCCAGATAGTACACGTTACAATCCGTTTACTCCATTTTTTATATAATTTACAACAGTTAGCCTCCATTCATCATACAACATTTTTATTTCGTCTGTGAAGTCTGTTATTGTTACATTTTCTCTAAACATTACTTTTACTCATTGTAAAAATTGATTTGTTGTGATATATCCAATTTTAAATAATATCACAATTCTATCCTATAAAATATAAAAGTGAGTGTAGACTACGTAAACACAGAAACCGTTTGTTCTGCAGTGAACTGATTGACCTAGGATCGACCTTTCTACTGTTCTTGTCATATAATCCAATGTGGGTCGTGATTTTGTTGTTGATTTAACCCCGGGTTAACTACTGAGCACTGTGTAACCCATGGTGCTAGACTAGCAGTGGTTGTTTAGAGTTCAACCGCAATCGGTGTCCACTTCCACGTTCCAGTTCGGCAAGCGATTTGATTACAAGCCTGTTTGCTGATACTCGATCCAAAACACTGTAGATAGGCCTGATAATGTTTACTATTTTAATGCTTATTAGGTATACGCCACATATTTATTTTTCCGATTAAACCTCTGATATGATGTCATGGCTTTTCGTAATATCTTTGAACAAATAATTGTTTGTATTGGATTTCAGACACAAGTGTCACTAAAATCACTTTATTTTTACCAGACAACAAAAAAGAATATTAATGTGGGTGATTCATGAATGTCTCAAACAAATTTCTGTTTTATTTTGACAAACGACTTTTATGACAAAATGTCACAATTTATACATATATAAATATTCCGTTGCTTTTAGGTCTTTTGTTAAATGCAAATATTAAACAGCTTACTTTCCTTAGGCCGGTCTCTAAATTGAAGTGCATTCGCCGTAAATTAAATTCTTTCTGCAGCGAGCTGGCACTTTTGATCCAATTTACCCGTTAAATGAATTAGACGGAATTTCCTGATAAAGCGATCAAACTTCCAACATAACGTGCATCGAGTGTAACGATTTCTTGTCACCTACGACTCCACGTCTAGGGTCTAGGCAACCTTAATAACTCTGAATGTTGGCACCATTGGTCGCAAATCTAATTAAATTCTGGCGAAAAACACACGAAGAGTGAGGTATGTTGATCCGTCAGGAACAAGCATAATCCAGTTAGCTGCTTCTAATCATAATCCTGTGTTGCCATAGCCTTTCGTTGTGCTTTTTGAACCAAATACCAAAGTTATCACTGTAGCCGATCTTTACAACTATTCGTGTAATTTGTACATGGCTATTTTTTTTAGCTTTGTTGTCAATTTGGGTGCAATTTCTCCGGATGTTAGACCATTTGTTCGACTGTATCCGCCTGCCATAACCCCTTGTCGCTCTCGCCCATGGTTGATCTCTTTCTAGCTGTGCAGTCAAGCATAGCGGTGTCTTGAACCCTCATTTGTTATGGTTAGTGTCGTGATAAAAGGCAAGTGCCGTCATTGGGCCATGTAGTAGTGACGTGCTGCTCATTTAAGGATTTTGGACTTCTAAACGTTCTCACAATTGCCGAATTCATCGGTTTAATTAGTTCAGTTTTGAGTAAACGCGATGGAAAAGTAAGACTTTTATCTATGAATTCGGGCAACGATTTTAATGAAAAATTGTTGATATTGTCCAAATACCGTCATTCAACAATAGCTTAAAATAAATATGTTGCCTTTGTAAGGGCTTTGAGAGACGAAATCCTAAAAAGTACATTGTAAAATTACTAATCTTCCTTACTACAAAATTTCACCCGGAAGCTTTGGTACGTACCACCATTTGCTCGTGATTGTGGAAATCTATAAAAGTCGGCACAAGCAGCTTGACTTGCCTCCGTAGCCCGTGATTATACCATTTTACCACGTTTATAACACGCCGGCGTTAAGGCAATTACACGAAGCAAGTAACAATGAGCAACGAGCATACCTGCTATTAACATGGCATGCGGACAGCTTCTTGCTGTGACGCCAATTTAATTGGTAACGACATACTTGTCCAACAGCACTCTTTCGGACACAACTTATTCATTGTGGGTAATGAAAGCTGGGTGTTATAATAGGCGACCAACGTTTCCATCTAAAGTAAAACTTTCCACTTTTGTATTGTATTATTTGTAGCTATAGAAACTTGGATTATGTATTTAACATTTCGACAATTTTTGTCATTTTAGGGCCAGATAGTGTCGGATGCAATCTTGTGAGCGCCGTTTCCTTAAAATGTGTTGGTTATAAATCACTTTTATCGATTCAATGTACTGGATTAGGCTATGTCTACCACTAACACCAGATCGGGGATGTTTTCTTCACAACCTGTTTAAATATACAGCGTTTTAATCTCCCATTAAACCCTTTGTAACCGCGATTATTCAGCCTATTATGTACAGCGATTTACGAATGTAAGTTGGGCACAAACGTAGTGATTTTAGCGTACTGTGGTTTGTTCCCATCATTGTCTAATTGTTCTGCGATAGCTTATCATAGAGCAAAGTATGCAGCTCCACTTACGATACCCGAAACTGGTTATTATCATTACCAAGAAGTAGATCAATTAAAGCAATATTTGATGCAGATGCGTTGACTATATATGGCCAGTCTGATACGAAACTTAAGTCGTTTATCGGAGCGAAAATCTATCCCACGAAGGGTAAAAGAGAGAGATGGTATATTGAGGTTCCTTTCATTTTTGTTGACTTGAGCTGCCTTTTATGTTCTGTTCAAATATGCCTAGAATTTCTCGCTGTTCAATAAATTCAAGCGCTACCAATACGGCGTTGTGACGTAAACGCTTTGTTTCAGAATAAACAAATTTTATTTTAACAAGTAATTCTTTGAAGTAATTCTTTTCACAAAAAAGGCACCTTCACTATTTTTAAAATGTCTTGTGTAATAGGTTTCGGAAATTCCGATTCGATTATTCAAACCGAGTTCAACCTTGTACCAAAATTAATCCAAAGATTAAATTCGGATTTTAACAGACCGATGTTTTGCGTGCAATTAAACGCAAGTTTCATGTCATCCGACTTTATACTTTATGTGCAACAATTTCAAACGACCCGCAATGAGATAAACCAGGTTTTCGCATACACAACTTACTTGACTTTTAAAACTGCTGAATTTGCAAGTCCAAATATTGCGGTTGTTCAACGTACACGATTCCCTTCGACAACCGAAATGATTTGATTTACAACTGCAGTTTAGCAAACAGATAATTGAAACGTTAAATGAAGATTAGTCAGCCTACAATGTGCTGACTGTCATGCTTAGTTGTGCAAATCATGACACCTTTTAGTTTGTCTTTAAGTTGTTGCTGACACCTACAAATACTTCGTCCAGAAACAAGCAACGCCTTGCTTGCAAATTCATAACCAGTAGTACAGAATCCCTTTTATTCTGTAAATTATCAAGTTTCCAATTACTAAATTGTTGTTTTGACATGTCGAGTCAAGACCTTATATATCATCATGGTTGTTTCCACAGAGTACTTGGGGTTGTGAAAAACTTCAAACTTTATTATGAAGATGGAAAACATTTTGTTGGAGAAAAACGATTTGACAGGTAAATATTTAATACCCACTAACCGTATTCTCATTTAGTGTGCATTAGTTTCAAGTAAGAACTTTATTGTGTTGTCTGATTACTGTTTTTTTATACTACCTAACACACGATTATCATTTTACAAATGGCTTCAGCGATCCGCCAAAATATCTGTATTCAAGTTATATGTATATTCAATACACACGTTAAAAGATATTTTCTTTGGCGTTCAGGATTCTATAGCGCACACTACGTATAAAAATATTTATATATCTTCAAAATAAAGGATCGTGTTTACTTTTCTTTTATGAATACTTTTCTTTTATGAATAAGTGAAAATACATTAGTTCTATCTGGTATGCGGAATGATACGAAACCTGGCATCATTGAACTGAATGATTAATGATGCATTGATAAGCTGATACACTAGCAGACCTCATTTGAAGTGGACTTTTAACAATTGTATACTAAACCTTACATAAATTTCAATTAAAACGAATAAATAATGACCGAAGTAAAGATTGTCCTTAAATGTTCATTAAAGTATTATGACTAACGTATTAGAGTATAATGATTCTGTTTAGAGTAAAAATGATAATACAATAGCAGTTAAAATTAATACCTTTCTTCCTATTAAGTTTAATTATTATTTGCAGTGTGTACGATTTGGTGGAAGACGGGTTGATTACAATGTTTGTTGAAAGCAAGGCCCAAGACTACATTGAAAGAATGGTCCATGAGCCAGTGTACAACAGTCTCAGTCGGTAAGCCACATACATCACAATATACACTATGCTTTTTCATTAACTAGTATCTTAGAGGTTTCTAGCCTACGACTGTGGCCTCATGTACAACCAGTATTTATATGTAATAGATACTCGGCGGCTGGGAGCAGAGCCGGCACACTGAATGGCAGAAACCACACAACACCACAAGTATACTCTGTGGATGGCATGGAGACCGAAAGAGCTGCAGTTCCACTATACATTGAGCAAGCAGGGTATGCACCAGGTGTCAGATATCCTGCTAATCCAGCGCACGAACCGGCGGAATACGGAGTCGGTTACGTTCCGCGAAACGCGTTGGAGCAACTAGATTTCGTGGCCTCAGAAGCGGACAACTATCAACGCTACCACAATAATGTACCAGACGATCTACTGCTACGACGGAATGACTCTGGGGGAATGAAGAAAAACTTGACTCCAACTTCCTCCGACGAGCGGAAGCGCACTAAAAAGAGGTTTGCTACTGAAAACGACATGCTCCGTTATCCAGAGGAACATCGAATGCAGCAGCAACACGATGTTCTGCATCATCAGTTCACTTCTATCGCCCCTGAAATCTCTCGATTTGAACCTAAACCGCGCAGAATAAGCCATGGGGTCACATCGCACCCAAACATTGTAGCAAAAGAAACCGTCCCACGGCGTATGTCATCTGGTACAGTTATTCACCCTGCTTACCACCGTCCCACATTACCCCAACACCAACCAACCACGGTTGCCCATGTTAAACAACTCAACGGAGGACTAGATGCAAGGCTGAGCCCAATTCAGCAGGTATATTATAGTTTATTATGTTTCCTATTCCATTTATGCATCTAATATATACAATCCCACATTAAGATTATTTTTAATTATATAAAGCTTAACTTGGTCTGTTTTAGACTTCACCACGACGAGAGAACGAAAGTGTTACTCGAAGTACAAGATTCGGAGCCTTACATTGTAAGTTATTTATTTAAGCAACCCATCACTTATTGTATTTCGGTAAAAACACAACCACAAACGATATGTGATTGTAGGTTAGCCGTAATAGTCATTAAACTTTGTGTTCTTTCATATTTAGCTTCTTTCGAAGAGCAATCGAACCCGTACAACGCATCTCGGGTAAAAGAATCACTTCCCGCAGTTCGAGAAGGAAATAGCCTCGAACAGATCATGGCTGTACACCGCCACCTTGAGGGAGAATCCGTCCAACATAAAGATAATATACATGTGCGGCAAAGTTCAGAACCAACTGAGCTTTTATATCACCACCAACAGAAAGAAACGTAAGCATGCATATTTGTATTTCATTTCATCGTAATCTTAAATGTTTGACGTACGTATAATTGTTTTGAATGACTGTCTGTGTCTG
This sequence comes from Ciona savignyi, assembly GCA_000149265.1. Classification (NCBI taxonomy): domain Eukaryota; kingdom Metazoa; phylum Chordata; class Ascidiacea; order Phlebobranchia; family Cionidae; genus Ciona; species Ciona savignyi. Next base: position 612,831 of record CH002951.1, read on the forward strand.
CTGTGCTGGTGAAGTGTAGTTCAGTATATTTCATCATTTTTTTCAGGTTGTTCGACACTCGAATACACGAAAGCGCAATCTACCAAGAAACTATGCACAACAAAGATGCATTATTACGTCACAAACTAAGACAAAGGCAACACGGGTCAAACGACAGGTAATAAAAAATCAAAACGATGTTACAACTTTTCATACAAAGAAAACGTAAATTTTGTTTAAATAATTTTATGTCTACATTTCTATTATTTTGAAAATATGATCCAATAATTATGTATACTCAAAAAATATGTCCATAGGATGTTATTTTAATTAATGCACCGTTAAACTTTGAAACTAGATTGGTATTTTGCTATTTCAGGAAATGGCAAAAATACATCACATTGTCATAACGGCGCTTTGCTGTTATGCTTAGTCGAGTGTTAAGACTCGCCAAATCTCCAAGCTTAAATTTGAGTTATATGGTCATTTCCACCGTATCTCCAAACCGTCTCCAACCGATTTAGACTCTATTATTGTTGTCCCAATCACCGTAACGGTATCACTTTCGTACCATAAACGTTCTAAGACAAATGTTTCTTTGAACTATTTCCATACATATTATCCGCATCTAGAGCAAACCGCGCGACGTGTTAACTTTACTGTTTAAACAGTATTCTGTCAAGCTAAAACGGACGAAATGCTTCGCTCAGTCAGCCCATGACCCCAAACGACCGTTCTAGTTTATCTTTATACAACGAGACGCACGTATGCCATCTATTTTGCCTTGTGTTTATAAACATCCATTGTCTCTACTTGCACCTTGGTTTTTCTTCAACCTTTTTGTTTTGACAAGTTTTCGTCAGGTATTCCAAATGTTGCAGTACTTTACTGCACGAATTGCGTAGTAGTGCGTCAAAAATGCATGGTATCCACAACGTAACAGGTTCTATATTATACATGGCTGTTTCGGAAACCAGAATATCGACCAGTGTGTATCTGCATGCAAGGAATACGGGGCAACTCTTAAATGTTATGTAGTATTTCGCCATTATAATGTAACGTTAATGGATTTCCCTGTATATACTGTCCTGACAAAACCAGAACACCACACTAAATATATGTGGATTAAGCAATTGACCGCGGTTTATATTGTCGGATGTGGACGGAGACGAGTAGCCCGCCCATGTTGCGAGTTGTATGCCGACGTCCACAACCACATATTGTACAACCGGGCCGTACAATGCATTGAGGCATTACATGATGGTGTTTAATGCGCTGGCGTCGTTTCATCTACATATTGTTGTACGCATATCTTCCGTCGAGATTCGCATTTTATTTAAGTGTCGATAATACTAAAATTCGTTTGCAAATATACTTATCCAAATATACACTACATAATCATGCACAACTAGACCACCTGAGGCAACGCTATTAAGGATACGTATGCACTATGTCACCGAATTTATTTAAGCCGATCTTATCTTCCATTTCCCTTTCCCAGACAATCCATTTTCGACCGAACGCGACGACCCTTAATAAGCCTACGGTTTTCTAAAACAGTCTCGACATCTTACACGCAGCTGTACATTAAAAAGACACGCACATGTCAAGAGCTTTATTACACAATAATGCAGTTATTATATATTTTATGGCCGGCGAAATCGCCTGGCAGCCATTCTATATTTATTACCTCCGCTATCGCTCGCGTTCATATCAAATTTGATGATGTTATATTACTGAAATCAGATCGTATAACTGGGAAATATAAAATTTGATGGGCACAACTCAACCCCGAGCGTCATAACACGTGTATTTTGTCCATCAGAGCCGGAAGCGTCGGTTCTTGCGAATCAGGAATAAGCAATTCGTCCAGCAACAGCAGCGTGCCGATTCATACAGATCGATGCGACACCAGCAGCAGTCACTACACCGTGAGTTGCCATGACGTCATTAGATTGAGACGTTTGTGTGAAGTCACCTGTAACTTATGTTTGCACCACACAGGACTCCGGCAGTCGCATGTCATCTGAAGACGATAGAAACACCCCATCTCCTCGTCATACCACTGGTGCGTATATTTGCACAAAACAAAAAACCTGGAGCAACAAATAACTGCAGACGACGTTTTTTAAATTAATATTAAAATGGTGACCAATCAGTTGACCTCTAAACGGCCTGAAAAAAATTCCTTCTTTATTAAACATTTAAGGTATATATCAATAAAATCTTTATTTAATGAGATCATCTTAACACAAATTAATAAAACATAGGAATACAACGCCGTGCCAGTGAGTCACCAAAATTGGGATACGGCCAAACTAAGGTTGCTAGGCAGCGCCAGTTGACACGCCAACAAGCCACTACCCAAGTAGAATCACCTTGGCAACCCCGTGATGATTTGGAGCAAAAATCAGCCGTCAGGAGCAGGTCGTCTTCCTCTGGCAGAAAGCGACCTCCACTCACTCTTCACAATCCCAACTACAATGACGTCATAGAAGCAGATGTGACCTCACATCAGAAGGACAGAGATCGTAAAAACGAAGTAATTTGGATAACATTGCAGACTGTAGACACAAATAAAAGTTACAACTATTAATCTCCTTTACCTTGTTTTCCCCAGAAAAATTCTGACCGAGTGAGAAATGATGCGAATGTAAACAAAGAGGACCTTAACCCTGCATACCGGAACGTAAGTTGCGATGTTTAATGTCACTCCCACTACTACAAGAGGATTGTAAAGAACAACTTCCAAACTATTATTTCTTTTCTATATAGTTACGGAAAAAATGTGAGCCTGAACCGTCACCCGACTCCCAAGGCGCAACATCGGGCGACGACCCCAGGAAATTGGAAAGGGTCCAGTCAGCCCCGTTGAAGGACAAGCGGCGTCCGAAAAACTCTATTCCCCCTGACTCCAGCAACGAGAAGCGACCTATGGTTCGAAGGGCCACAACTAATGACCTGATCTCGAAAGCAAAGAACGCGAACCCCACAGGACCATCAAAAGACAAAATGACTTCACATGTGGGTTGTTTCTCATTTTGTTTTTATTTTCTTTATTTGTTTCTGTTTTATAATTACCAAATAACTCATTGAATATAGGCTGTCGAAAAAACACCATCTCCTGTAAAAAGCAAGAAATCCGTGACGTCACCAGTGATGTCACCATCCCCACGTCATCGTAACGTGACGTCGCCTTCAAAGAAATCTCCATCAAAGCTCCCGACGCGGCCGAAGTGCCTCCTCGCCCAACAGTACGAGAAAGAACATCACTACAAGGTTCGCTTTTTCTTGGAATTCCTAATCCTGGCGACTGGAGTGGTTAGGGAGCTCGCTATTTTCGGATTACAAACTGTTTAAAGTATGATTTTCTACGTAATAAAACCGCAGAAGGTGACGCAGCACGTCCATTTATCAAATAGTGCGCCAGACAGTTAGCCACCGCTTTTTTTACAAGTCGGTTCGCCGCAAATAACTGGATCGACATAATAGTAAGTATCGGTATGCTGTGGGAAGTCACTGCTTTCCTAGACTATCGGGCGGCTCGGTTGAAAGGCGCGGCTGGTGGCTCGTCACGTTTTAAGCCACGGGAAACATAGCAATGCCATCTCAAACCACATATAATAACTAGATTCAGTTACATGTAATCGGACCTACATGTTCACTGCAAACCTCGGCGCTAATAACCGATCAGTGTTAAACGTAAATCGCATTCTGTAGCAGAGAGTTAAATGTCGTTTTAAATATCACAACGCGATAAGTGGAGTTTGGTTTCCAATTGGTCCAATTGGTTTGTTATTAAGAAAGGGTGAAATGCCCCAACTCGTCTTTTTGCGGGAAGTCTTGGGCGAAGTTCTTTTTCCTAAATATAATTTTCTTCAACAGTCGCACACATACCGAGGTCTCCAGTGGTGCGAGTATTGCGGTAACTTCATGTGGGGAATCATTCAACAAGGCGTCCAATGTATAGGTATGTTGGTATATCACTATATACTCATAACTAAAACAAAAATGTACCATAATGTTTAGATGTTATATTTGTATGTTGATATTTTACATTTGATACTTCAAAGTTACAGTTCGTTCAGAAGGAAGAATTTAATTTGCAATTATCGATAAAACTTTGAACATTTTCAAAACAAACAGCTTGTAACGTAAAAATGATTTGGTCTAACCACACTGTTTTTAGATTGCGGTCTTAACGTGCACAAGCAATGCTCGAAACTGGTTCCCAACGACTGCCAACCGGCGCTTAAACACGTGCAGCACGTGTTCGGGGTTGACCTCACTACTCTTGTGAAACTGCATGGCACTCAGCGCCCCATAGTGGTCGATATGTGCATTTCGGAAATCGAGAAAAGAGGTGAGATTTTCACAAATATATTCCACCTGGTTAAAATGTTCAATTAATAGGATATGATTAAAATCTAATATTGTCATCTTCGTTTATTCTTTGTTGAATGAAGGTTAAATCTAAACAATTAGGAATAAACACTCAGCCTGAAAACTTTACACAGCGTCGGATCGCAATGGATAATTGGCAAAGTGCTTTCCCCAAACTAAAAATAACGATACTGTTTTAAAATATTAAAAGATTAAATACAGTTTCTCCTATATAAACATTAGTAAGTCTAATAAACCGGAAGAAAATATTTATAGCATTATTCCCAAATCGTGACAGTGACCATTGCCAACGCTATTTCTCAATGTTAAAAATCTCCCCATAAATTTTTCTCCTGTCCATCAGTAGCGATATTTTACAATCTGTCCAGCTTTTTCCGACTCTCCTCAGCAAAATCTTCTATCGAAGTTTTGAAATTCCGAAATCAACCTTATCAGTGTTCCACAATCCATTTCCCTACAAGTTCCCACAGTTAATAACCATACTGCTTAAAATCCATTGCGCAACACCGCCACGTCGCTTGTCGATCGTGGGTAATTCGTGACAAACAATGACGGATTATCCGCTATTACTACGTCAAATATCTCAGCAATTGAACCACTGCCAGAACCGAGGATAATCCGAAAACATTGACGCAATTTACTTGAGAAATGACTCGCACTTTTTGACCATGTTACTTCGTTTTCACATTTTCTCCTGAGGTGCGTGCCGAGCATATGATACACAGCGAAATTAATTCGTCTCTGGAACTACCGAAAGTTTGGAATAAACAATTAAATGCGATTTCACCTGTCTCTACTGGGAGTGCCGGATGATAGTTTTCCATATAATCCGCCCACCAATGCGGACTTTGCAATCAACCCTCACAAATCACATTAATACGGAATTTAGTAAATCTATACCACGAATTACTTAAGTCGTCGCAACAAACAAACTCCGATCGAACACAAAATTACCTCCAACAACTCGACTGTGGACTCCGTTCCCCTTACCACATAGATAATCGGACGTCAATGTTGACGTATTGTGATTTAGCTGATTACATGGCTATTGAATTAATTCGCTCTTAATTGATTTGGACTTCTATTTTTATTCTTCTATTTTTTATATTTGAAAATTAAAATTTGTTAAGTCGAACCTTAAATTGCCAAATAATCTGTACAAGATGGACGTGTTTGTTATAGAGCGCTTTATAACTTAGTTATCTTTCGGCCAATATCTCATACAGTCAATAACATGTGTTGTAGGAAAATTAAATGGCATTTGCGGAAAATGGTTTACAATACACCGTCCGTATATGTGTTACATCATGTATAAAACGAAATCCACAATCCAAGTGCTTCCGTTCAGTAAGCCAGTTATGATAACCCAACTTGTATTTACAGGCATGGATTCGGAAGGCATATACCGTGTGTCCGGGTCTCACGACGAAATTATCGAATTGAAGGCAGCCTTTGACCAACGTAAGTTTCATCAATTGATTTGTACGTCAAAATTTGATAGAATTATATTTTCATTGATTTTCTGCCTTTCTTAGTTGGAAGCGAAGTGAATTTGACAGCGTATGAAGATGTAAACACGATTGCTGGTGCGTTAAAGCTCTACCTTCGTGAACTCCCGGTGCCCATTCTGCCTTACAGACTCTACTCGCGGTTTATTAACGCTGCCAGTAAGTTGATTTCGAATTTTGAAAGTTTTAATCTGTTTTACAGTAGAATTAAATTGCTTTCTCTTTCCATAGAAATATCGCACGAAGACGGCAAGCTTGATGCAGTCCGAATGGCCTTAAGTGCAACTCCTGGAGCTCATTTCGAAACCATCAAGTATCTCATACAACATCTGGGGAGGTGAGAACAAAGTTTGAAATAAAACAGTATTGTGTAAATATTTTAGGTATCGTAAAATAGCCAACCAAACAGCAAAAAGGAAAGACTCTTCGGCGAAACGAGGTTATCAACGCACGTTGCTGCTTCGATCCAGTGGATTCGTTTCTAATCAGTTGTTCAAAATATGTTTATTCCAAAGGGAAAGTGTATATATATCATATCTAAATTAGGTTCAGGTTTAAGTTACCCAAATGACAGGGATTTAAATGTTTGAGTTTAATTTTTAAATCACATTTTTAACCACAGAGTATCAGACATATCTGGTGAGAATCAAATGACGTCACACAACCTTGGTATTGTGTTCGGCCCGACACTTCTACGTACACCTGAAAAGGACGCCAACCAGCGGTATAATTACAACGATACACAGTTCCAACAAGGGGTGATAGAGAGCATGATCGAATACCGTCATCATTTGTTCGGACCTGATTGAGAAATCATTGAAATCCAAGATTTTTAAAAATATTTTGTTCCGTCGTGCATACGAGAGCGAAGAGTTGGATGTTATCACGTCATGCAAGACATTGCTTTTCTGCGAATCGTTTTTTTTTGCATTTTTAACCTAATGAGATTTTTTTCGTTTAATTTTATCCGATGTTAATTTAAACGCAATCGTTTTGTTACTTAAAAAACTTTTTGTTACAAGTTTCGCGTATATTCTTCTATTTAAGTTCCGCACGCTTCTTATATTTAATGGCAAACAGATCACCCCGTAAATACGGTCACCGATAAAAATCAAATGAATAATTCCTGTGCAATATTTATTATGTAAGGCAGCTTGTATAATAAAGAAAACGTTTGGTGAAGGGACGTACTGGTCTCAGCCGCACTGTGCTTTCCGTTTATTTTGCTTGCGTCGCTTTGTTTTCGCTGTTCAAATAAAATTTCTCTACAGTCCATTAGGTGTGTCATGCTGTTGTTAATTGAGCGTGTAAGATAGAATATATGACAATTTTACAAAGGTATCCTACGACTCTAGTCCTTCATAAGAATATATGCCCAACTGACTGCATGCTGATCGCGGAGATAAAAACTGGCGTTAATAAAAGCTAATGGAAGGAAGAAAATGTTCTACAAGTATAGTCTACTACATTAGTCACCCACGTTAACCTGTGGCTAATGTTGGTGGATAAACATGGCTTCTTTGTTGATTAGCTCACGAACGTCATGGGCAATCGCGTGTTTGTGTTGTCCTTGTATGCATACTAGCACCACCAGATCTAGGGCGGTTTAGGGTCGTCAGAGTTTGCACCTCTGGCTGGCACCAGTCGAAAGTTTCAGATCTTGTCCGATTTTGTTGCACCAGTGTCGTGAGATTAGTGGGGAGAATCACTGTTTTGTAATCTGGGGATTTGCTCCAGGACTGAGGATGCGAGGATGTTTCGACTATATTCGAACCAATGACATACCTCCCTTATCCATTAGGTTTATTACATATTTGAAGAGACTACAACCATAGTTATCCTGTCCGCCTATGTGGGACATTCTACAAATTACCCCATGTAAAGTCAAATTAGCGGTTCTACTACGAACTGTTGTATTCACGTGATAAAAAATATTTTGAATCGACTTAGCTCTCAAATGCCGGCATAGCCTCAGTTGTTAGAAGGCATGATTCATTAAACTTAAGTTTAATAGATAACATCAAAGCAAAAAGCTTTACTTTTACACGAACATTCTAAAAAAATCTCTATTTTTCTGTTTTGATTTAACCAAAATCAACAGATACTTTAGTTGCAAATGATTTCAACCCAAAAAACGCATTTTTTTAGTGCAAATGAATTGATTGGTGGTTAATTCGTCGGCTACCAGGCGAACATTTGCATCGAAACTCCTTGCTGGCTAATCGATTGTGTCCTTGGTGAGGCGGATATTTTCTATTAGAATAATTGGTTCTACTTAAACTGAAGGAATGTCTTAACCGTACACAATACGCTGCAATAGATCTGCAGTTCGGATGGTAGGCGCAAGATTATATGAAGGTTGCCCTTGTGATAACCCTCTCTTACATATTCGCGAAGTATACATAAAAACCATAATTTAACCTCTAAATAAAAACTACTGTTACAAAAAAAGTTATTCTAAAAACGGTTATGGAAATATTGCAGGAAACAATTAAAAAAATACGGAGCAAGATCATTTAAAAGACACTGTGGAAGGCCATCGGCAGGGACACTGCCTCGATTAAGTATATTATGTGACTTTGTGTCTTAATAAATATATAATGCAGCCTTTTCAGCCCAAAACATTTCCGGACACGTGTTTTTGAGGACAATGACAGGGATGGATGGATATGTTCTATGTATCCGGAGGTGTGATAGAATTACGTTGCATATTTATCCAATCACTACTTTTCAACTGTATCCACAATACCATTGTTGTATAAACTGTTATGTAGACATTGATGTTGTTTTCGTTAACCCTATTATCTTTTGAATTTAGGCGATGTCCGCTAAGTGTCTTGCAAACCTGCCTAATTCGCGGCCAGATTTAAAACAAGATATGTGGTACGGTTGTGTGGCCGAATGGTTAACGCGACCGATACATATACCGACTCTTATACAAAAAACGGTCCTCGTGACGAGCCCACCATGCGTTCGAAACGTGGCATGTTTAAAGAAAAATAAAATAAAAAAAAGTACGGTCGTGTGGCCAAATGGTTAACGCGACCGATACATATACCAACTCTTATACAAAAAACGGTCTTAGTGACGATCCCATCATGGGTTCGAAACTTGGCTCGGTAAAAAAAAATCAACAACCGCTCGGCTGATGAAAGCTACTCACTATCCCACAAAGCTATAGGATATATTGTTTATCCCGATAAATGGAAAAATAAAGTAAAAGTGTAAAGTGCCTTGCTCAAGGACACAACCTTCTAGCTAGCGACCAGTTTCGCACCTTCAACATTTTGATTGAAAGGCGACGCACTTGACCGCCAGACTAACCGGACGGACAGCTATCCCTGGAGCCCATGAGCAGCCAGGTGTTAGTCTCGATCTTCTCTATGAATTTATACACAGCTGAATTAGATTACATCGCAACGTTATGAGCGTATCGCAATATACCGGGGATCACAAGGTTTTGAAGCGGACTGAAATCGTTACTTGGTAGACACCAAAAGTTCTTTTACCTTGCAATATAAAACGCGGAAAAACGGAAGTGAAAAGTTAAACCCCTTAACAAGGGGCTACGGACCTAAAAATTACAGAATTTGTTAATTAAACCGTGCTCTTTCGAATGATAATTTTTGATTTGAAAAAAAATGTAAAATATTAATATCGAATATGAATATTATTAGTATTCACGCATTTATAGAGTTTTCGCCAGTTATTCCTTTGGATATTTTGTAGCCCTTGCCAATACCTTCAAATTAATATATAAATTATATACAATTTAACACAAGTTAAACTGATGTTCATTTTTAAGATCTCACTCTTTTAGATGCTGCAAAACATTAATTAAATTCAGATCAACCGTAAGTTGAAGCTTTAAATGGAACTTAAACAAAGTAATAGCAGATAGATGTATTGTCTTACAATTTCACAATTTCATTCGTACACCACAAAACGGGAGGAAATGTAAAATGAAAAGTACCAATACGTTGTACACAATTAGAAGAATATTTAAACACATGATCTAACAGTATAAACAGATAGCATAATGGCAGGACAACAAACACTTAAAGGTCAAAACTACGATTTTAGATGAATAGTTTTTTTCCAGCCATTTTTTCTATATTTAAAGTATTTAAAGTTATTTTAATTTTTTTTAACGAGTGGCAACCAATCTACCTAACCAAAGTTAAAATATATGATAAGAGCTGTAAGCAAGAGTTCCTAAACGACAATTGTGTATTTTCTTGTTTAAGTGAATCTTCTTTACGCCTCACCAGACATTTTAAATGAATCTTCCACTGTAGCCTTCCCCAGACTGTGGTTCAAATGTTAGACCAAGCCACCCACCCAGGTAGCCAATGCATATATAGGAAGTAGGAGTAAATAAAATATAATGTTTAAATCAATTGTAAAAACAGGAAATTGGAACAGTTTGCTAGTCAGCTTAGTAACTGCATTTTGCACACTCACCAGAAATTTTTTTTTGAGTTTACAAGGGAACATTTAATAACTTAACAATCCATACTGATTCATATTCATAACAAAGGATAATATAAAGCTAAATCAGCTGCTCCAATGCACAGGGAAATATTAAACTTTTAGGTTTTGCAGTTAAAGTGGCTAGCGACAAAGCAAATTACCTTATGACTGCAATGTATTGCTGGTAAATAAACGTGTTTTTACAAATGCCTAAAAATGTTCATTAAAACACCTCCCGCTCCCGGAGTCGGTTTATATGAGCACATAGTTTAAGTGCAGGTCCCAACGGTAGATTCATGGAGCCCACCAAATGTTCTTCATGCAGGAGTAGCAGGGCAGAACCATCAATTTCCTGCATTCGGAAATCTTCAGCATGGCGAGATGAATCTGTTGCACCAAAGGAACAATTAGTCATGATTTGTAACCAACTGAGGAAAATTTGTTACTTACAACTCCTAGTAGTCATAAGATCCTAATGTTCCCCAATGTTATGACACAAATTATAATCTTTCCAGTGAATAGACTTGATGGAATCATCATCATAATCATAATATGCTAACATAAAGAAAGTGAACTTGACTGATCTGCTGTGTCTCAAATGAACTTTTCAGTGTATTAACAAAAAAGTAAATAGCTTAAGCCTCTAGTTTATACAGTATTTTTACTGTTTTCTGTACATATCCTCCTATTCTTTTACTGTGAAAACAGCTTAATTTCTTAAAACACATTAAGTACAATGTGCACATGAAAAACAAGTACTAACCTGGAAGAGACTTAATAAAGGTGAAGACATCATCTACACTCCACCTCACTGGACATCTCGGGGCTCCAGACATCTCAGAATGCTCTGGTTCGGGAGATCGCTCTGGGGAAGATGTGAAGGAGGACTCGGATGCAACTGAGCAATCGTCGCACAGGGAGAATGAAGATGTGGAGGACAAACTGTTTGAAGGTGATGCTGGTGTCTGAATCAAATTGGGATAAAAATAAAATACACATGTCCAGTCATTCTTGACAAGAGCAAATAATCATTATAACATAAATTATTCTTTTAGTAAAATTATGTCATCAAGAGAATATGTTACATAGTAACATAAAACTGAAATTAAAATAAATGAAAAAAAAACAAGATTCCTACTTTGTTTACTGAAAACTTTCTTCCTTTTCCATAATCTTGCTTCTTGCTTTGCGAATGAAGAAGAGGAGGTCTTCCTCTCCGCGGAGTTGTACCATCGGCTCGTAACCGGTTTGGTGCCGGCTTTGGACAATCGCTTTTGTATTTTCGTGCACATCCCAAGGAGCAGAACCGCGCTGAAGGTTGCGTGAAGCGCGAGCGAGAACCCATGAAACCACATTGATCACATGTGGCAGTTTCAATTACCTCTGGAGCCGGTGGATTGAATAGACTGTCTTCATACGCTAATTCTCGTTCTGTGATTGC
>CH002951.1:626747-637945 GCA_000149265.1 Ciona savignyi
AGCATGTCCCCAACTTCGCTATATTTAAAAAGCAGTTTTTGTGCAGCTACGCTACCAGATGAATAAATATAAATATTCTTTTTCAAATCTTGTAACTTGTCCAAAGCCGGTTTAACATCTTCAAACACCAAACCTTTAATTTCTCCTGATTCATATCCATTTATCCAAATCATTCCTTGTAGTTCCTTTAAAGCAGTGGTTTTCCTGTTTAACGACATTTGCCAAATAACATTATCTACAACCGATCTCAAAGTTTTACTTGCAGGTACAGTGTCTGCAGGTAATATTTGAGGTACAGCTGTACCAAATTCTTTAACATCAATTGCTGCTTGTTGACGGAGATTTTCAACATTGTTTTTAGTCTCACTGATATTCCAAGTGTTTAGAAGAAAATCTTCAACATTTTTAACAACAAATGGAAATAATACATTGGTAACAAAACTTATCGGTGTTGTAGTTCCTTCTATATCTAATACAACCGCTCTAATGGATTTATCCATGATCAAAGACGCATTGAATATGACGTAAAAATAACTACAGAAAAACACCTACTTGCTTTAGGGAAAACACCGGTAAAGTTGTTTATATTATTTTTATGTAAAAAATATAATTTTAATAAAGTCATCTTTAAGGTCTGCCGATTTACCATTTCTGTGTTTTCGTCAATGTAATTGCCCATTTTTCTGATAATTATGTTTTACCTTGATTTTTTAGAGGGTTTGTTAATTTCGACTAACAAAACTTAAAAACTAAGTCTTTCTGTAAATAATTTGCCGGAGTTTATGGTGAATCGCTGGTTCGATTTGTCAACAAGATTCGTTTTAACACAATTTTTGCTTGTGTACTATTTAAACGGGTTAATTACTGGAAAACTATTTACGTTGTATTTACGACCCATTGCAGTAAGTTTAGTTGGTAAAATGTCCGAAGACAGCCTAAGGTGAGTTTTTGGCTAAGCGACTAGCAGCAGCAAAATGCGTCTGCCCCTACCACAGCAACCGCGACCAAATAATAAAGAAAAAGCAGGGGTGCTATAACTTTGTTGTTAAATTTCAATTTCTGTGAAATAGCCGCCATAAGCAACAGTCGTATTGAAACTATAATTTAATTAACTAAAACCTATTTTCGGTCGGATACCAGTGTTTCTTATTTTTAGAAAATTACTTTTAGAATAAGGTGTTTTTCTGAGTTACAAGACTTCCTGATCTTGCTAAAACTTGGATGTCGTAGGCTTTACGCCGGTATAGCTTGTTTAGATATATATATGTAGGTTTGTTTGACTCTAAAGTAATAATTAAAATAAAGATGTTTAATATATAGGCCTACTGGCTGGTTTATTTTAGACCCAACCTTAGAAAAGAATCTTAGTTTTTATATGAAAGGATACTGATTACTGAATGACATCCTTTTTTTATAAGGCCAATTTGTATTCCGGCGCTAGGGGCCATTAAAAAAAGGATTATCATTTAATAAATATAGCCTAGCGGACGCGGCCGCCAAACCTGAAATGATATACAACACACTGCAATAGCTCCGGTAACCCGACGGTGGGCGCGAGGCGATCGGACGATTGCTCGTGTGTTAACCCCCTTGGTTTTCCCATTCACGGGGATAAACATAAATATCCTATTCTATCCTAAGACTAAAACAATATAATATAAAGCCCCGAAGAAGAGTGTGCGGTAAAGCGCTACCAGTACTGAGGGGGTATAGTTTTTATTTACTATATTAATTTACAAGGTGTTATTTAATGTTTGTTGAGTGTTGATGTTCAGAGACAAAAAAACGACTTACAACCAGAAGGTTGGTGGGTCAAAAACAGCGGCACGGTTAGTCGATATAGGGATCATAGAGAAAAGATACTTAACTTTCAATTACATATAATACATATTCGCTACTCCGTTCACTAGATGTTCGGCACCATATAATTTGGCGCTTAACTGGGTGATAACCCCTTCTAGTTTTTTTTGACTGGGTGATAACCCCCCCTCTTTTTTTATTTACCGTAAAACATAAATAGGCCAGAGAATGCAAGGGGAATTTTACGAGACACTCATGTGGTGTGGAATCAGTATAATGCGGTAGTTTAACAAAGATAGCTGTTAGTTATGATCACAAATTATCAGCATATGCTGGCGACCGGACATGCCTGTCACGTACGTCGTACATTAAGCAGTAAAAAAACAAAATAAATTCAATGTGTTCCCTTCGATTTCAAAGAGAATCAACTCATAAATATATATTTTTGTCTTAACTGGTCTTACATGCTGTTTAGGTAGACTTATAATAGTTTACATCTAGACAGATGAGTTTAAGCCGTTGAACACACGGCTTGTTACAAAAAAATGCCTTGCAGCATCCTGTCCGAAATCCCCTAAGAATAACAATTACTTCATTATTACGTAACAAAATCCGCATTAGTGTACTTTCCCCATGGTGCAAACGATTTATGTAAAATTGTTTAAAATATTTCATTATACAGAAGTACTGTTATTATGAGTTTATTAACGCTGAAGTCGGTTAAAGAAGGAAATAAAATAATAAATGTCGGCATGTAAATTAATTTTCAAGCACAGTTAGTGGGCACACGCTACACAGGAAGATTGTAGGGCTTCGCGACCGCAGTTTAAATATTAAAATAAAGATAGTCAATGTTAGTAGACGGAACATGGAAGTACTAACTGTTCAGTTTGATATTGTAGCGACCTCATATGTTTACATAAGATTTATGATGGCCGCAGACGACATCTGCGCTGACATTGCGTCATCACTGAACTATTATTACCGCAGCTGACGAATAACCTTGTCTATATAAGTTTATTTCACTTTGGCTCCAGATGACGGAAGGCTCCTAACGGAGAGCTCCTAAGTCAGAGTCCTAACGCATTAAGTAATATTCTTGTATGTGGAGAATACTGAGAGTTTATCTGAAATCTATATCGTTGCAACATCTAACGATTTAACTCGCAATTGGTACTAAGTTATTCGCCTCAATTGCTCAATACAATTGATGTTATAAAACCACCGAGGCGTTGAGAGGCGAGAAAGTGCGTAGAGAATATCTTGGGGCCAACATATTTGGTGACCCCGTTTCTGAGCAAATTTTGAGGTGGCATTGATGATTGGAAAGCCGGAAAAGGAAGAATTTCAACTACATTGCTTTGCTTCTTAAAGTTTCGAGGTACATTTCTGCATCAACTGAAAACGTCGCATTCGCCATCAAGAACAAACGTTGGACATTTCCGTTCTATTGTTCGTGGAGGTGTCAAGTTCGCACATCGGTTCATAGAAGCGAGATTCATTTGGAGGTTTCTACAGACGACGATCGCATCTACTACGACGGAAACGAGAAGTTATGGATTCCAAGAAAGAGCCTTAACAAGATCAAAAAAACTCTCAGGCAAGACGTTGGATATGGCGTATAGCGTCTTGTCTAATACTACTAAATCGCCATCTTTACTGTTTATCACGGATTATGACCTTTAAGTGTTAGATCTGACTTCTTTATTCTACATCATTTCTGGTTTACTTTCCCCATCGGACCTTCGCGTCAGTCTTCATACAGATTCGGAGAAGTCAACTACAGGTTAATTACCTGTTTTAATTCTACAAGAATGGTGGTTAAGCAATCAATCCAGACGATATATTCTTCGAATGTGAACTGCAAGTATATCTCTGTTCTCTATTTAATCTATTTAAGAAACTGCGAAGACTGTTTCACAGTTAAAGTGCTATCAGCCAAAATGGGTAATTCCCGAGCTGCAATTACTGTTGGAGATGTTATTACTGAAATTGTATGTGAGCAAATAAATGCCACATTACGACACAGTCTCCAATATAAATCCTACTTCTCCATTCGTCCTCTCGTTAGCTTTACCAATAGTAATGGTACCTTACGAATCGGTCAAGTCATGAAAAACGATTTGGTCTATGAAGGTGTAAGATTAGTTGAGCACTATACACCCGGCAGGACATTTACATTTCGTGTAAACGATAAGTTCTACTTGTATGATAACTATACTTTAGAACATGCTGATGTCCATGTTCGGCCTATTTTTCCCTCACTAACTCCGATTGAAGAACCAATCAGGGCTTATGATTTTGTTTCACTTTCGAAGCAATTTCCTTTGTCGTCGATGGGATTGGAGCATTTCAGCGCAATCCTTGGTTCAATACATCAATCGCAAGTTACAACGGACAACATCATTCAACTCCAGAATGAAAGATGCTAACGAGACAGCAGATGCAGATCCCCATACATTCGTTGGAAAGTCTATTTGATCACTTTGCCAGACATGCACTCTTGATCGATCCTACACCTATTTAAGAACATTTTTACGGTCAATCGTGGGGACATTTTTAAATCTTGTGTCGCCACAAATACGTGATAATCATTTTATTATTATTTTTTCGCACCATTTCTTGAGTTCGACAATTTTTCAGTTTATTTCTTCGTTCTCTCATATAATATCTTTTACGAAGTATGGCCATTTTTTGGTTACTCTAAACTAAAATGACCATACCTCTGAGGGGGGAAGTGTATGTAGCGACCTCATATGTTTACATAAGATTTATGATGGCCGCAGACGACATCTGCGCTGACATTGCGTCATCACTGAACTATTATTACCGCAGCTGACGAATAACCTTGTCTATATAAGTTTATTTCACTTTGGCTCCAGATGACGGAAGGCTCCTAACGGAGAGCTCCTAAGTCAGAGTCCTAACGCATTAAGTAATATTCTTGTATGTGGAGAATACTGAGAGTTTATCTGAAATCTATATCGTTGCAACATCTAACGATTTAACTCGCAATTGGTACTAAGTTATTCGCCTCAATTGCTCAATACAATTGATGTTATAAAACTACTGAGGCGTTTATCGACGAAACACAGCAGATAGTCAAGTCAAAGAGTCGTTACGCAGAAAACCTCAAGTAATTAGCGCACCTCCGAGAGTCGAGATAGCGCGTAGGGAATCGCAGATCGCATCAGGTGTTGTAACCGGCTTACCTGGGGCCTACAACGAACAATCTAACAAAATAGGCAGCGACCTGCAACGGCTCCCTACAATATCAATAGTACATATTGAAACAAGCTGTAAAATTTCGCTAGTATTTACTACGCTTTACCCTGCATAGTAGGAAAAAGAGGAAGTAGGGAAGGGGAAATCGTACACTAAAAAAAGCTTGGAGCGTTGGGGTTAGAGTTTTGGCAGGAGTTAGATTTAGGAGGGCAACACTAAAAGGAAAAAAGGAGGAAGGAAGAGGGAAAACTGCTCACTAATACCATGGAAACTAATTTTAACCCTACCCTAAACACTAATCTTAACCCAAAAACCCCAACTTTAAAACTAACTATTATGTCCTAATCTTTATTTTAGCGTGTAGTTTTCCTCCGTTTAGGGTTATTTCTGGGGTTAAGCTTATTGTTTAAAACAAAATTATTATTTATTTCCATAGTTATTGAGCTGCTTTCCTTATCATTTTTTCTATCCCTTTATTGTTGCTTGGCAAAAAGCTTTCAGACATAATCAGCGTAAACTCAATGCAGCTGATTTTGCGATAATTAGCAAGAGATAAGCACATATGTTGTTGTTTAAGTGCAATTAAATGTGTGTATATTACGCAATCATAAGTTTGGCTTTAATCAAGTATTTGCTTTCACAGTCTACTGTATTTCATTGATAAAACCCCAATGCATGTGTTGTATAAAAATGAGGTAATCAAGAACTGTACCAATGTCTTGATCTTATTTCATATGCTGCAATAGCTTTAATACCCCAACAGTGGAACCTAGATAGGATAGAATATTAATGTTTTATCCCAGTGAATGAGGAAACACCAGAGAGTTACAATACCAGAAATCGTCAGATTACTTTTGCACAGCCACCATTGGGTTACCCCAGCCTGCAGTGTGATGTATATATGACTGAGATATTTTTTCAGTTTATGCTGAACCAATTAATTCACCTGGTCCAGGCAATATTTATTTAGTGCTTCAAACATTCCAACTGCCTACCATGATAGTCTGCCAAATGCCCATTATATTGGCTCCCTTTTTACCACTGGCGGATAAACAGGAGTATCCCAATGACGAGAGCATGCCTGAAAATCCACACTGCATTTTAAAAATATTACGTTGGGAGTTCTGGTGTCAAATATGAATATATGGATTGTTGGATGATATTATTTACAAATGAATAGGTGGATTTCTTTAGCGTTAAAAATTTCAGGATTGAATTATGAATGAAAATCATTTTAAGCAACTGTCAGTACAGCAGGGGCAATATTAAAAGAAAACTAGGTTTAACACCTATCTTAACTCCCTGGC
The DNA here is from genome assembly GCA_000149265.1 of Ciona savignyi. Taxonomy (NCBI): domain Eukaryota; kingdom Metazoa; phylum Chordata; class Ascidiacea; order Phlebobranchia; family Cionidae; genus Ciona; species Ciona savignyi. Next base: position 633,080 of record CH002951.1, read on the forward strand.
CACAAAACCCCAATGTTATAAATTTCCTTAAATGTACATTTTATAACCTTCTAATTTATCCACAGGCTTCGTTAAAAGAGGATAACTTTAATGGGATCTTAATCATTAATTCTATTGTACATAAATTTATCCTGATATTTTACAGCCTAGTAATAATTATTTTTTAGGTTTCTGGTTTGTTATTTTTAGGCTATTATGTTCATTTTTTGAGTTAAAGATAATGAACTTCTACTGTCACTTAGTGTCACTTGTTTCTCTAACGTGTTGTTTAGTGCTTCTATGCAATGCAAAATCTTCACCCCAAAAAGGTATAAGTATTGAAATACTATAATAGCCCACATGCACTTAGTTACTATTAGTTTGGAAATAGTTACATTTGTGTAAATGGAATCGGATATATATTGTGTTTATGATATAAAACTAAAACTCTTAGTGATGCAAACACTTTCTTAAAAAAGGAAAACGATTTTTTATCACGAGATTAACCATATTTTTTTTTACTTACAGGCAAAATGATAAACAAGTGGAATGATTTATTATCTTCATTAAAGCATTATGAAATAGCCATTCCACATCAATTAGAGGATCATCATGCAAAACTTAAAAAGAGGGATCTTTCTACAGAGATACACATGGTAATTGTGTATTAGTATATTCAATACTGGTCACAGTCTAACATTTACTTAAAACATTTTTGTATATAAATATATGTCACAACAACTGTGTTTAAACAACACTTAACCTTGTTACCACAGTCTTCAGATGACAATTGTTTTTTAGGTTCCTGGCGTTCATGCTGTCAACACATTATTTTCTCTGCAATTTGGAAATCAAACCTTGATATTAGAATTGAAACTTAATGATGAATTACTACCCAAAGACTTTACCACATCAACATACACTGATAGTGGAGAAATGATAATGGACAGACCCAAATTGCAGGTTAAAAAAAGTGTATTTCAGTTAAGATTGTGCAATGCGGATTTATTTGTAATTCACAGATGGTATTGCTGCCACAAGGATAGTGTTAACACGATGCAACCCAATTTTAAACTTTGATCCAATCCAGTACCATATAATTTAACTTATGTTGGATACATACATTTTATTAAGTGTTTATTTAAAAAAAATTGTTATCTCTGCCTTACCGTATTATAGATAAAATAAATATAATATATTGTATACAATTTTTAACAGGATCGAAATCATTGCTACTACCAAGGCAAAGTGAGAAATATTAAAGGAAGTCATGTCATTATGAGTACATGCAATGGGTTAAGGTAAAATTAAATTTTTAGAAGGATTTAAGTGTTTAACTTAGTGTTGTATTTAAGCTGATTAAGACTTATTTAGAATGTATAACAGTTTATAGTTTACTAGCCTGTGGCTATTTTCAGCTGTACTTGGTTATGGTCAGCTCAATGTAAATTGCGTGCCAGCTGTGCACTTAATGAAAGTAGCTGGTGATGTTAAAGTCATTTGCATATGCATCGAGAAATGTTAAAAGTGTTAAGTTTAAATAAAAAAACTTTTTTCGTGATTATGTATGACATCATAGCAGATTTTCTCAGAAACAATTCCTTGTCACATGACACACATCCGACCGTTGATTGATATACTACGTCATCTCATATCTGCTGTACCGTCACGTTTTGAATTGTTCAAATAGAGATTAATTATTTAAGGCCCTTCACCACACTGCATTTTCGTCTGGTTTTAAGCTTAATTCTTTATTACACAATTTTAAATTATTTTTAGGGGATGCATTACACTTCCAAACGATTTCCTCTTAATTGAGCCCCTTGGTGCTGATTCTTCGAAACATGTTGTATATCGACCAAGAGACCGTAGGCTCAATAATATTGAATCATGTGGCAATGAAGAACATACTGATGACCATTTTTCAGAAAATGTTGATACATTTGCAGGTTTCCTTATTTTTTGTCTGTTTTGGTTGAATTGTTTTGCATGATTATTTTTGTTACAATTCTTTGTGAAGATTGTTATTTCCCCTATACTTTGAAGTTAAGTATAATAATTTTGATTTCACATAAGTATCATTGACATCCCACGGTGAATAGTGATTTTCAAAATTGGCACTTTTGACCGTGGTGACTGAAATTTGGACGTCATGAAGGTTTATTTAATTTATTTTCCTTTGTGGTCCCTTAGGAATGCTGAGGGGAAACAGTCCACACCGCCACAAACGGCAAACAAGCACTGAGAAGAAGTTTTTGGAATTATTAATTGTTGCCGACAAAGCACAAGTAAGCAGATGTAATGACTAATTGTGCATAACGATAACGGTGCAACTACCCATTGTTCTGCTCATAAAGTTTCCAGTTCCATCTACTTCTCCGGATGTAGCAATAATTTTCTCTTTTCATATTAATGACGTCATACTAGTATTTTTAATGAATCATGCATTTGATAGCCCACTCAGCAGTCATCACTCAAATCAAATATCGCAATTTTCTTAAATTTCTTTATACTAGTTTTGGTTACTGCTTTTACATATTACTATATTTATAAGGGAAATTTAATATTTTGCAACACCGGCGTTCTGTTTTGTACTTATCTTAATGAATTAAAAAAAACTATTTAAATAGGCAGCAAAACACACACGTATAGAACTGGACAGCAGGGTCAAGGAATTGGTCAACTACTTGCACGGTTTCTATAAAAAACTAAGCATTCATGTTGTGTTATCTCACATAGAAGTTTGGTCAAGTCGAGATAAAATCCCACTGAAGACAAATGCAAAAGAGGTGATGAATGTAACAGCTTAATATGTCAGTTGACTGTTATCAAGGATGTGGTTTCTATTTTAAAGGAATCCGTGTTTCAATACATAGAAATTTGACAGCCAAATGTGTTGTGTCACAGCCTATATGATTTCCTGCAAGCTAAATGTTATTTTTCTGTTGATCAATACTTTTATAAGCAAAGTATGTTTATTTGTTCAGGTCCTCAATGAGTTCTTATCATACCGTCAAAATAAAATTCGAACCGACTCTGTTGATTCTCCATGGCGGTACACAGACAATGCTCAGCTTTTATATGGAGGTTCGTTTGATGGCACAACAATTGGTATGGCATCGGTTAAAACAATGTGCTCTTCGAGATCGGGGGGTGTTAACCAGGTTCGACTGTGAAATTACAAACCCATTGTTTCTTGTGATTTATATGGCAAATGCTTCTACATTATTGCTGATAGTCTATGTTGTGTAATATAATAATAATTATGTTAAAATAGAATTACAAAGATCGGTAAATTTGTACAATGTACATGCTAACAATGAGCGAAATCAGATATTGTAAAATATGGTACGTAGTACAGTTACGTACATTCCAGGAACTTTTTTCATAAAAAATACTTTGCAGGATTACAAATATATTGCATCTGTTACATTAATTTGCTTTCTTCTATTCTATGTACATACATCTATTTTCGAATTACCATTTACTCATTCTTCAGGATGTGCTCTATAGGATTTCTATTTAACCTATTTTTCTTATTGAATATAAATAGAATTTAATTATGTGAGCTATATTTTGCAAAACCTACAGAACAAAAATGTTTGCAGGATCACCAGTCGAATGTGTTTTACACAGCAGCTACACTTGCTCATGAGATGGGACACAACTTTGGCATGCACCATGACTCAAGCGAGTGTGTATGTGCCCAGAATGCTCAATGCATCATGGCTGCTTCTTCTGGGTAACTTTTTAATATTTACCTTACATTTTAGTTTTTATACCAGTACTCTTATATCCTTTGCAACATTTGTTGTGTGCTTCACCTGCTCTCAACATGTCTTGACAAGGCACTTACATTGATTTATTTTCAGTTAAAATTAAATAGTCTTGCCTAGGAATTAGTTCGCAATAGTAATATTAATGTTTTTCTTTAAACTTCTTTTTAGTTTTGGATCAACTAAAGACTGGTCTTCGTGTAGTAAGGATTACTTGGCTCAGAGCATAAGGGAAGGTCTGGGAAACTGTTTGTTAAATGTGCCAGACCCCAGCAGATTATACGGCGGTCCAAAATGCGGCAATGATATTGTTGAAATGGGTGAGGAGTGCGATTGTGGCGGCATAGAGGAGTGCTCAAGGTAAAGGTTTTATTGCTTTGTCCCAGTCCCGGGGTCGGCAACCTTTTGCACATAAAAAGCCATTTTAACCTATATTTAATAAAATAAAATTCACTGGGCAGCCGCGCAAAACTAATAATATTTTTGCAATAAAAAGAAATGGGTATTACATACATGAGACAATAAAATTAATAAAGAGATGAATCAGAAGAATGAAAGAGCCGCAAGTTGCCAACCCCTGCACTAGTCTTTAATGCATTAATAGCATTGTATCAGGATTTTTCTAATGTATAAAACTTATTATATATATTTAAGCTGATTTGCTTAGAGTTATTTTTAAATATTGCTGTGCTGTCATGGCTTTGACTCTTCATTTCTCAGCATTTATTAGGTCTACTGTATATTGTTTATGAGTTTATCCTAAATTTTAAAGATACAATACTTTTTACTTTAATATATTTAATAATGACACACACCGATGTATCAAACTTTTTTTTTATCCATCTACATTTTCTCTGACTTTAATAAATAACCAAATCTTTGCAGTTTGTGTTGCAATGCTACAACATGCAAGTTAAACCCTGGAGCAAAATGCGAAACAGGTCCTTGCTGTTTATCATGCCAGTATAGCCCTCCTGGTCATGTATGTAGAGGTACTGACAACAAGGACTGTGAACCTGGCTGAATATTGCACCGGATTCTCTGCAAATGTAAGTTGAGTGGTGTTTCTTCATTATATTTAATTTATTTTTATCCCATCAATAATATTAGT
>CH002951.1:660146-694004 GCA_000149265.1 Ciona savignyi
CCTCAGTTGCAAGCAAACCACAATTCCACGGTTCCAATCCCATTCTAAGCAGTGGAACTCCGCCACGTAAGATGTTGGTGCAGCGACCACATTCCGGCGGCGAAATAACCGATGCTTGCGATCCTTCCGAACTGTCCGTACAAGAACGTATGCAAAGGTTTGGTGCATAGCCCATTGCTAACAATGGCCTTTAAATTTGAAAACCATCCAATGTTGAATTTTAATATGCCAAATTCCTGCTCTTACAAGATTCCCAGCATTATATTAACAGCATTAGTTTCTTGAAGAAAGTTCCACATTATAGCTATATCTTGTCCCAGTCGTAAAGGCAGCATATTAGCCACTTCCTATGCATGCTTGTAAATTGTTGATATTTTAATTAACAGCTGTGTTGTTTTACAAACGGTTGTGCACGATTGTCATAATTTGTGCACTATTTGTACGGGTGCAACTTAGCAAAATATTTTTTGCTGCAACAAATTCTATATCACTCTTACAAGTTAGAACTGTTGGTTATATTTAAAAACGTTCGCACAATTTAAACTCGCACTTAAAGTAACGTCGTTGTAGTTTTATCATTTTTATAACATTCGCTACCTACAGCTTATATTAATAAACTAACATCATTTATGTTGCGCTCAGTAGCGGATATAGACTTGTATCTTGTATAAATTCAAGAATAGGTCATTAACTATTGTATTGTAGTCTTTTTTGGTTTTTGCTTTAACTGCACAAATCTAGATTTATTTTTCATGAAACCCCGAATGCCCATACAAGTATTGATCAATGATATTTGCAATCTTTATAATTTCCGACCAATACACATTGTGTTTTTTTAAGATAAGTTGCAGCACTTTTTAACTTTGTGGTGTGTTAATACGTATTACTTTTTAACGGAAATCCCTAGCCCTTATATGCACTGCATTATTATTAAAGCTATTTTTCCATCCAATAAAAAATATCCATCCAGTTAAATCACTATATTTTAACACGACACCGAAATTTATAGCATGACCCAAAACATCTCATTTAAAAAACCAATGAAATTAAGCGCTAAATAGAAAATTGCATTATTGAAACCTCCCACTGGACATTCATCGAAACTTTCCCACTGCCAATTATACGACCATTGCTTACACCCAGTAAAATTTAATAGGATGATCAAAAACCAAAGTAAACAAACTTCTTATTCCCCACGCAAGTCGCATGTCTGGGTTACCTTACGTTCACTGCCCGGATAAACCCATAATCGTCATACCCTTATTTTGGTTTAAAATTTGTGCAAAGCACATGTTCCCACCATATCTTTTACTTCTAACATTTTCTTACTAACGATTCTAATATAAAAATAAAACCTACTTGAAAAAAAATGCTTGTATTCAATAATCTGCTGTGTAATTATATTTCCATGGACAGAAAAGATACGCTAAAAACTTTTCTTTAGTGAAGTTTTTGCCTAATCTATCAAGTTACAAAAGGGTAAGTTATCGCACTGACAATCGTTAGATTCCCGAAGGCCCACTGGCGGGGCTACAGCCTTTGCAGTGTGAACGTTGAATATATTTCTTAAGTTTTTGTACAATTCGGTAATCAACTGGATTCAGGCGATGTTTTACTGCCAGGATGGTTTTAACCCCTCAGCATTTCCGGCTGCCTGCAGACCTGCAGACAATCACTCTGGCTTCTCCCTAGCGTGTGATTCTACGCCTTTATCAATTAAGCTCACATAATCTTTTTAGCCCATGTAAAACAGATTTTTGTTGGTTTGTGGGCACTTCCCTTAGGGTTTATTTTGATCAATTCACTTTAGGGTAAATATTTAATGGTGGACACAAATGGAACGTCAGTTATCTTTTAATTTGATTACAACTCCGCTCTTTCCAAATAAGTATTGCCTGACATTTTGTATGATGATGAAAAATATAGTTTTGTTCTCTTGAATTGAAACTAGGTACAATATAGATCTCGATTTATGCATTAACAGTTTATTATAAAATAGTGCGCAAAATATACAGTTTATCTATACAATGGACTCCAAACAACTGACACAAATGAAAACACATAATTCAGGCTTCAACAATCACTGGACCACTAACTTTGGGCTTGTTAGGATTGTTGTCAATCAACCAATCAGCTAGCCACATCTGGATTAAAAATACATATAATGAGTAACATAATAATTTAAATACTAAGAACAATATTAAATTGAATATGCCGTGTAGTAATATTGTTAATCTTGACAATTCATAAAAGCACCAGAAATCATGTGCTAAGCTTCCTTTATATAAAATTCTGAAGTATAACGTAATTCCCTACTCAAACTACTCAGTGTCAACCATGTGGTAACCATTATCATTTGAATGAACTTAATACTTTACAAATCACTCTTCCCAACATTATTACTGGTAATATTATTTAATGTCAATTTCCAAAAAATTCAATAAAATGGTCACCAATCAACATGATAGAAATTTAACCCCCAAAAACAAAAAGCTTAAATTTTTTTGGGATTCTCACATCTATCTGTTCGTCTTAAAATTCTTTTAAATGTTGATGGTTTTGAAAGTCCAGCGGTTTCATATATCTTATAATAATATCTTATATGTATGTGTATTTTGTATTTTTTTCCCATTTAAATATCTGGTGATAGAGAATATCGGCATGCCTTCTGTTGCAAACGTAAAGCAACATAGTAAAATCACCACAGAAGAACCATATGTCTATGTTCCTGCACATAGAAAATAATGGATCCTAAAGATACCAAACCAAGTTTTGTAATATATATGCAGTCAAGTTTATAATTAACACAATGCTGATCAGAAAATGACTAGGAATTTTTGGATGACCAATATTTATAAATAATAATTTTTTTTTGTGTGATATATACATGAGTACATTAATGGACCTAATGAAATCTGACTGATAACTAATGCAGTAGATATAAAATACACACAGATATTTTTTAAAATTACCACTGGATCTCCTGGTTTCTGTTTGCACAGTTCGGTTAATCCTTTCAAAAGAGTAGGGTTAACTTCTTTGGACAAATAATCTTTCGTTGCCTGTCCTACTGCGATTGGTTCAACAATACCTGAAGTAGAGAACACATACCTTTAATTACAATTAGCTTATTAAACAACTTTGATAATATGATAAAGGTGTACTTTACAAAGAATATATTTTTCAAATGCAAAATATATTATGTAGGCCTAATGTTGATGATCGTATGTGTTATTTAAATACATATAATCAAAAGATTACGGGTACTAACAAACCTTATTACAAAAACTTCACTTACTGTCATGGAACATAAAGCGAATTTCTCGTTCTGCTGAATGAAAACTGTCGCTGCCATGGACAGCATTTCGTGTCTGGTCTTTCCCGTATGTATCACGGAGGCAACCGGGATGAGTCTCTCTTGCCTGGGGAGATAAATGTCAGCTTGGAGATCATTGTAGTATATCATGCCATATAATGTTGTATTTTATATTCTTGCATGTTCTAGTATTTTAACTATGTAAAGCATCAAATAAAAACTCCAAAGGAATTTTTTCATGCTTTGTATTTAAAATGAAATTAATTCTAAAAGGTTTCCCAGCCAAAAATAAACATTTGAAAAAATGAATATAAAAAGTTATCAAATTAGGGTGTTACTATACAGTTAGTCGTAACATTAAGTCATTTTTTGTTACCACGGGATCACATATATGTTTCTATAGTACTGGTCGCGCTTTACCGCACACTTTTCTTCAGGGCTTTATATCGTTTGATCCTAATTAAATTTGGATTTGTTCTTTTGCCTAGGTTTGGCGGCCGCGTCCGCTAGATTTATTACATTATATCCCTATTTTTTGTCGTGTTTTAACGACTGTTCGTTTTGCCGTCTTTTCCCGTTCCTGTGTCGAGATTATATTCGTTTGCCATTTTTAAAAAACTGGGGCAAAAAATGAATAAACTAAACTAAACTAAACTATAATTATCTTATAGATATTGGCTGTGTCTTAGCTGTTGCACTTGGACACTGCATGAACCCAGTAGTTTACCGGGTTTGAACAAATGCCGTAGCAATATCTTTATTGTACTAAACATTTCTAATGGTGGGCACAATACGTTTTGATAATTGCCCCTTTTTTAATGTATCCTGTGTTTTTGTCCCAGGGGATATCAATGAGTGTTTTGTTCTATGCAATGTTGGTAAGTGGTAAGCAACTAGCTAAATGGCAAAGTACCTAACCAGCATAAAATTACCATTTTGAACCATTAAGTGGGAGGCTGGCATACATCACCAATTTATAGTCCAGTATATACACAGATGCTGATTTTTAATCTTAATTTAGTTAGCTTGTTCATACTAAAACCTTGAATGGGTTAGTTGGTCCAATGAGTTCTCTCCATGCAGCTATAGCTTTGTTCTTAACAAGAACAAACACAGTAATTGGAGCACTGCTCATGTAAGCCACCAGACTTGGGAAAAACATTTTTCCATAATGCTCAACATAAAAATCACTCGCTTGCTCAGGAGAAAGATGAACTTTTCGTTTCTACAAGCAAAATAATCGTTAAACCTGAAAAAGGGGAAAGTCTCCATGATGAAACAATACAGAGTGTCTTGTTTTTAGTCAAAAAGTAGGCCTATTAAATAAGGTATAAACATAGTTCTCTGGCATACTTTTATCTTCGGGTAAGTTTGGTATTATAAGCTATTTTGTAATGTAGCAAAACTTTATGGGTTTGCTACCGCAGCCACCAGAAAAGTTAATACTACATGGACTGAAAGTTGGAAGAAAGTTACCCGTATAAATTTACATTTATAACAAACTAAATCAAACATGAGAATAAATTGAAAATCACTTGTAAAATTGTAAATCCGTTTCTTAAGATAATGTCTTCAATTTCCACCACTTTATCCATAGCATCAGGCTTGACGATAGCGAGGGTACGCTCAGCATAAATTTGCGGAGGATTCATCCTTGATTCGATGCTTTCCTCAGCGTCAATGTCTTCAATGCTCGAACTACCGCCACTTATGCTGCTGTTATATAAATATATATATTTATCATTAGAAAAATTAAGTACTCAAGTATGATCAAGACACATGTCAAGCATGTACACACAGTCCAACTGGGTAATAAGTAAGCCTTCAAGCTTTTACTTTGGCTTTATAAATGTATTGATAAAATGACTAAAAAGTTCAAGGTAATAATTTCATTTTGCCCATATTATGTGATTTTACATATAAGTGTTTATTGTAATTTTAGAGACATTTGCTGGTCCACTACTAATAATAATATATTTTTTTCTGTAATATAGAAGCTAAAACAAGTAAATATATAATACACAGATTTGTATTTTTGTTTTATTTTTGTTCATTTTCTTGTCCGAGTATATTTTCCCCAAAAACTGTGATTTTCCATATTAGCATAGTGATTTATCTGTTGTGTAAACCTCTTTATTTATCGATCTTTAGTAATCATTAACATAATATTTTAAAATCCTTAATTCTGTAAAATAAGGAGCTACCAAGACCAGTTAACTCAAGCTGGGTTTCATCGGCTACACCTCTACTTCTAAATAATTATTTTTATATTATGGTTTTTACATTTTTTGTGTGTAACTATGTAACTTGAAATAAATGAAATTAAAATCCACACTTTAAAGTTAATATAATGTATATTTAAAATATTGTACATTTGTTACTTTGCTTCATCTGGTAATCTATAAAGGTTTATAAAACTTAGTTTGTCTGGTTGCTATGCTGTTCATTGTGTTATGTCATCTCCACGCGCGGCGGTATATTAACTTTATTTAATAGGGGATTCAAAAATATATATTTTACGGGGCGCATGATAACACGCCAGTAAGAAGCAAGACCGTTTTTAAGTATAAATAGGAATATCGCGTTAACTGTTCGCCATAACAACCATTCAAAAAATATTGCTTTGGCGTGAAGGTATCATGAGAATTGTAATTTTTAATGTTAAAAAATATCCTAATATTAAATTATGACTGCCGGTCAACTTAATTTATTTTTACCTAGTATGGATATAGAATATGAATGTTTATCCCCGAAAAGGGAAAAACGCAAAGGACGTTATCACACGGGCAATTATTAGATAACCTCGCGCCCACAGTCGGGTTACCGGAGTTATTGCAGTGTGTGTATTTTTGAGACGTTTCTTAAATTTAGCAGAACCCATTTATCCACTGGTTAAAAGCAATGTTCACTAAGTGCCTTGTCCAAGGCCACAACCGACTAGTTAGCTACCAGTTCGGAACTGAAATCCCTTCGATTAAAAGACGACACCATCGATTCAACTACTTCTTTATTAAAAATGGCTGGTGGCGAGCCTATGATAAGTTCGAAACTCGGCTTGCTAAAAAATTACTTTAACCAACCGATTTGATGGGGCGAACATACATATTTCTTTATAAATTTCTGGGGGCGACAGTATTATAATTTGCCTTCGCCTTGACATGTCAAAAAAGATGATGTGCATGCTAACCTGCTTAGGTCACTTGGGGGTCGATCAGAATCTTGTGCGTCTTGATGTAAAACATCATCATCGTCATTATCCAATAAAATAGGAGACATCTTTTTTACCAAAGTAATGAAGCACTGATGTTGAATTAAATCGGTATGACTGTAAAAAATAATACTATTTTACTACGCAGTAAATATAAATCACTTTAGTAACATCTGTTCTTAACAACCCAGTTGTTTATTGAACTTCAATAAACTAATTCTTCGTTGATTTAAGACTTTAATAAATATAATTCTTTAAAATAATTATTGTCGTCCTGCTTAGAAGGCCTAATCAGTACACACTGTGGTTAGAAAACAGAAGACGTTGGATCTAGGATGAGTCTCGTTGTATTGTTTAGCTGTATCATTTCGTTGTCAAGCGTAACTTAATCTGGTGTCGGGTTTACAAATTGAAACATCAAACGCTTTGATTGTTTTCTTCAACACTTATCGAATCTACAGCGGCGGAAATAGTTTCATGATTAAAAAAAATAAGTTACAGTTATTTATATGCTAGGCATTTTGCAATGCCGACTGGCTTAATCATTAAAAGTGTGGGCGTTTTACAGGGAATCGAATGGTTATAGAATAAAAACCAGGTGTTGGATTGATGGTTGTGTTCTAGGTCGTGGCGAACAGGTACTACCAACTCACTGGATTATTAAGGTTGACTAAAACTTAAAAACGTCTCATTTTTATACAACACTTTGCAATAGCTTCGGTAACCTGATGTGAACACGAAGGTGGGGGTGCTCATCTATTTTACTATTTTTTTCTTTTTAATGTTAGGCTACTTTGCAAATTTAAGTTTTTCATTAATGCAATTGTATTCATGAACAGTTTCCACAAGTAGTTGGTTGTTTTTATTACAAATCTTAAATCGCACTTTAATATAACTGTCTTATCTACTTGTGTATGTCAGTATTTTTATTCAATTACTGGTTAAATTTCTCACTAATTTATGGCCGTATGTCTCCATCAATTAGTGAGCTTTGGTATTTTTTCATGTGGTTCTCATCTTGTATAGTCAAGTTCGACAGAGCTACCATATAGTTTGTTCAGCATTCTCACTCCTATTTTATATTCAGTTTGGTTTACAATTCTCTGTTCCAGATAACCGGCATCCTATTTTTTTGTTTAAAGTTAACCCGCCATCTTCTTCCTACATTGTGTCAACCGAATGTATTGCAGTGCTTTTGTATGTTTAAAACGTTTATTTAGTTTTAGAATAATCCTAAACTCTACTGGGTTCAGGCGATACCCGCTTGGTGTCTTGTACAATCGACCAACTAGCGAAGAGTTTAGTTTTTGTAGCTCTTCCGCTGAAAGGGAAACGTATTGAAACTAAACTATTCAGCCGAACTTAATAATTGAGATAATAATTGTGGGGAATTTTTACTATATAATTTGGCACTCAATGTATTATATAAATGTACTCGACGGTTTCATTTTAAACACATATTTATAGTGTGTTGTCCATACAGCGTTAATTATCGTCCCCATAAGTTAGCTTTATGCACACTTGATGGCGCATATAACGTGTTGCCAAACTGTTAGATTTCTAGCTCTTTTTGGAACCATTGATACGGTAAGTTGGTTGATTTGTGGATTAGTTATCCAAAATAATCGAATATGTCTCAAGGTGTAGTTACTTCAATTAAGAAATTTTGATAAATTTATCCAGCCAGAAACACAGTGCTATGTAATGAATGCGGTAAAGTTAGTGAAAGTCACGGGTGTTACGGATTTGTTCAAGATCTAAACTGAAAATAACCCTACTAAAGTTACTCTTTGTATTAAGTGAAAAGATTTAGTACAAGGTTAGAAAAAGTTTTCTTTTACAGTTAATCGAGTTTATATAAAACTGTACAAGTAGAGAATGCTAAATTGTTAGTTATCATAAAACAAACAAGAATTGTAATTCAATTTGTTTTGAAAGTTGAAACAGTCTTTGTTTTGGTATTTGTCTGAAATGATGTTAATGCGTGGAATCTCTCTGATATTATATGAAAAGAAAACCTTGCAATCTGATCAGACAAATAGCAAACAATGCATTCTTTAAAGTGTATATATTTATCATAAGGCTATTTTGTTTGCATTGCGGCACCAACTAAGCTTTTTTTTTAAACAACTTTTTATGCCCTGCATAAGAATTTACTATGCTTCTCATAATGGCTATATTCTCCATTAACAATAAGTTACTCAGTTGATATTTAAAAAAAAGATATTTTATGGTAAAAAGTTCATGCGGCATTAGATAATTAGCATTCTTCTCATACTGGGGTACCAGTACGTTAAGCATGTTCCGTGTAAGATCTGCTGATATTATTTATATACAAGGTATACATTCATAAAAACCATATAATTAAAGTGGGTGGTGACAAAATTGTTGTACTTTTTAAAGATACTTTTTCTTATTACAGGTCGTCCAACTCAGCCACCATGGTGCGTATGAACGTACTAGCTGATGCACTCAAGTGTTTGTGCAACGCAGAAAAAAGAGGAAAACGCCAGGTTCTGATACGACCATGTTCAAAAGTTACCGTCAAATTTCTCACTGTCATGATGAAGCATGGTGAATGATTTTTTGAACATATTTTCGTTAAGTTAGAATGCAAATAAGATTGTTTAACAAAGAGGAAAATGTATATTTAATGAAACACATGGCCAGCATTTCACATTTCAAATAGACATTGTCTTTAGGAAAGCTTTACAACTGTTCGAAACCATGACCATAGTAAAGAATCCGGTGATTTATTTTTAATGTAATATTTATAACTGTCGTTAGATATACTAGGTATTTATCAAATTTGTATTTTATTCCCAAGGCTACATCAATGAATTTGTAATCGTGGATGATCACAGAGCTGGAAAGATAGTTGTTCAACTTAACGGCAGATTAAACAAATGCGGTGTCATTTCCCCACGATTTGATGTTGCTATTCGTGATTTGGAAAAGTGGACAACTAATCTTTTGCCATCCAGACAGTTTGGGTATGTTTTTTCTGTCAGAGCAATAACTTTTTTTAAATGTCTTAGCTGTTAATTTTGTTTTTCGTATGTTGTTCGACATGATGTTTTATGCGTGGAATCTCTCTGAACAAATTTGAAAGATAACCTTGCAATCTGATCGAACAGCAGCTCAGAATTTTTATTATAAATTCTGTAAGAATATTTTATCTTGAGTTTTGATTTTGTTAGCTGTAGTGCTGGGTGTTAAACCTCCACTAGGAAAATCCCCATAAGAGCAACTTTACAAAACGCAATGTTACTTATGGAAAGCAGTAAAATTATTCGACTGATTAGTCTGGTGGTTTAGTGAGTCGCCTTTCAGCCGAAGGATAGGTACGAAACAGTTTTCAAGCTAGTCGGTTGTGGCCTTGGGCAAGGCACTTAACGGACATTGTCTGAACCTAGCGGATTATTGGGTTGTACCAAATTGAAGAAACATAGTGTGACTGCAATAGCTCCGGTAACCCTACGGTGGTCGTGAGGTGATCTGATGATTGCCTGTGTTACCATCTTAGTTTTCCCTTAACATGAATCACAGGGATAAACATGAATATCCTCCCCTATAGATGTAAATTTGTATACGAGTTGTTATTATGATGTTGGTTAAATGAAACTGATTAATTTGGTAATTAATGTAGTAGAAGGCATTTAGAAAAAAATATTGTATTTTTTAATATAAATTTATTAAACCGTTCTGGACGTAGAATACCTAGTATTGTCATATAACTGTTGTAATTCTGCAGTTTCATTGTTCTCACCACAAGCAGTGGAATAATGGACCACGAAGAAGCGAGAAGGAAACACACCGGTGGAAAGATCCTTGGGTTCTTTTTCTGATGATAATAAATAAGATTGCTGAAAACGAGGGTGTTTTTACATTTTTTGAATGACTTCGTGTTTGGAACCATTAGCCGGTGTCTTTTTTACCGAATATGGCTTTAAAGATGTGGAATCGAACTGTTTGTTTTTCCTTGATTACCCAAGCGGACATTGACTGAACCCAGGGATATTATGGCTTCTAACGCTGGAATGTAAACGATATTTCGACAATGGGGGCGTGGAAAACTAAAGGTAAAGCCATGTAAGAACCCCCATTGCTTACTCTGGTTAATCTGTTAGATTTTCCGTTTGATAACGCCAAATAGCACTTAACTTGTGCAAACAGAAAGTGTTTGAATCTTAAGACATTGACAAATTCTTATGTAAAGTTATGTACTATTTAGTATTTTTACTATAGATAAGAATCAATCAATATATTGACAGGTATTTAATGGTATGTTTCACGATCCTGCGCAGTAACCTTAAAAATATTTAATTCATAACCGTGTCGTTGTAGGTCCACTGTACGCGGCAAATTTATCCACAATACTACAACGGCGAATCTGTTTTGAACGTATACTAGGTTCGTCACTAGGACCGTTTTGTATATACTTTGGTATATGTATCGGTCGCGTTAACCATTTGGCCACGACTGTACAACCTTGATTTTAGTGGCTCGTATCATTTCAATCAAATCAGTTTTGCTCCACCGGTCGTCGACTTCTAAACCTGATATGTGCCGGGCGATGGCGCTTTGGAGCTGAAGGACGTCTCGTTTAAGAATCGACCACACGATAGGATTATATTCATAAATATCTCAGGGCGTTAGAAAAGGCAGAGTGGAAAGAAGATCGTTTCCGCAATCGGATTACCTGTTGTGTTGAATACAATTAAGATTATGGTTTTTTCGACATTGGGACATTCGGTTTTTGTCCACCCTAAAAACATTGGTACGTTTTAGCGATATATAACTTAGTTGCGGCATTGCTTAAACCTAGTCATTTAATATATATATTAAAGAAAAAAAACAATGTCTTCATCGTATTTAACTCACTGCAAGCTATGGCAACCCCAACTCTATTGGCACAAGGTATAGGAAGGTTAGCCGTTTGGCATGTCATAACGGCTCCTAGGTCCCACTCACGGAAGTAAACATTTGCAGGATTACCCTTATATCAGATTGATCTTGAAAATCCGACACGCAGAAAGTAACCATAGTTGCAGTTTTTAGATTTACAATTTAAACAGTGAGCATATTACTAAGTCTTGGCGTAAGGTTCTAATGTTTCTGTTTTGATCTTGACATGGGTAGATTTAGTTCACGTTGTGAATGTGGTATTGATACTGACAACCCAAAATTGCATTATGGCAAACTAAATGTGGACTAGTAATTTGATAATTGCATGCGGTACGTTTAACGACTACGTTTTTTCATACAGAAACTAACCTTTGTAGGTTATGTTGCAATGCTAAACAGCCGTGTGCGCTGCATCGAGAACCTCTATTGTCCGCCTTGTATTGACAACTGAGGTATACTATTGTTGGGACGAATAACTAGAACGTCACTGGATTGTTATGCATTGCACATAAAAAGCTGCATTCAATTTAACGACGCAATGTGCCACTGTTTGCTATGTTATGTGTTCCGAAGTTGCCGTAAGTTAATGTCCAGCGGTCATTGTTGTCTGTTTGTTCACCAAGTACGCTCCCTTTTGCCCGCTTCATGAGAAAACTGCTTTATCATGCAGATAACAATAGCCAGCCACCATTTAACCAAAGTAAAATGCTAAAATGCGAATTATGCTTTGTTCTGATATAGAACAGGGTTATTTGTAAAGGGCGATTTCCCGATTACTGAACCATTCATTCATTAAAGGGGTAGGAATGCATTGAACTCTCGAGCCATATTTACTAGTGGTGTCCTTAGTGATTTCTGCTTTGTGTTTAAAAATGTTATCCCCTCGGCTGAAAATATATTTATCTTAATACCGGAAATAATTTAAATAACACGAACCATAGCCGGGTTACCCGAGCTATGTATAGTATATTACTTGATGCAGTTTGTATAGTTTTGTTTAACCCATTAAACCACCCGGTTAGACAATAACCTCAAAACAATTAAGCCAAACTGACCGACATATATTATATGTCGGAACGTCTTTAACCTAATCGAGTCGACGGCATGCAATACTTATGGATAGTTATATATATCATATGGACAAATATTGCATAAACCTATAGTGGACTACTATTACTGCTGCTTAATAATTTATAAAATAATAATTTGGAAATACATTTAAAAAAATGTCCTTAAGATTTTTTCCTCGCCGTTTAATAATGAAGGCTTGTATAAGACGTTTTTCGTTTTTGCATTAGAACTACAAAATCAATTGTTTAAGTTGGTGTAATGTGTTCATGAATATTAATGATGATATTTTTATACGAACACAATAACGTTCAAGAACACTGTTGGTCCGGTCCACCGCCCAATAATGGACTAAAGATCAATCGGCTTATCTCTATACACTCGATATAGAATATGTAAATATACAACTGTATAGGTTTATCACGGTTTTTGCCATAGTGCCAATAATAGAAACACCAGCTTTACGTAAGCTTTATTTCAGCGAACTTATAACGCTGCCTAAATAAACCTTTTTCTGACGCTGACCAGTCATCATGGCTCGCTGCTGGTCATGTTCTTGGAACTGGTTAGAAAAATAGAATGCGCTGTCATGCCATGAATGCCACACGCGGTAAAGATTCCGCTAAAACATGGGGACTAACCTTTAACAATAACCACATTGCATTTAGACTTTCGATCACTTTACTTTTGTATTTGTGAATGAATTTATTAAAAAAAATAATGTTCACTTGTTCACAGGATCACAATATTACCAAAATAACTGGCCGTATCACTTGGTGTAATAGCGGTATATATAACCGATCTGTCTAAGCTGGATATTCGATATGCTACAACTTAATCTTCAAAAGACAACGAACTGTATAATATGGCGGAATAACACATCTTAAAATGCTTTTAGTCCTTCCATGCTTTTTACTTTTTCTAACATACTATTAAACTCATTGGACGATAAATTAGCAGGAAAATGAGAGTTAAAGTGTCATTTTAATAACTCCAACAATAATTTCCGGATTTCAAAATTCTGCTAGTCATTTGTTTTACTTTGGTGTGATATAAAAATATCCATAATCAGGATGTTCCCCGCCCTTGAAATATTTGCCAATTAAACTAATTTCGGAGAACCCGTTTAGAAGCGTTTCGTGACCGGCCAGTACGTCACGATCCTATATTAAAGTGCATTAAATAATTCTCATTCCTTTCGACCTGCGGTTGTCGTATATATATGACAGTGTGGGCTGGCCATACTAAACAGTTAGTTCGCCACAGTATATAAACATGCAAATTATAACAAGTTGAGAGGGTGTGGAACTTATAAAAAGTCTTAAACAAGCCTTAAAGTGTTATGGTGAGCTACAAAAGTACAAATATTTATGTCAGTTTCCTGTCGATCAATATCCTTAGATTTATTTCCAGGCAAATAACCACTTCTACAGGATAGATCAATATTTTTATTTCCTTCGTTTATTTACACGCGCTGTGCCTCGCATTTTATTGCGATGGCATAATACAATCAAATTATCACTAAGCTCAAAAATGCTTTACTTGGACTAGATTGTTCACGCAATCGTAGCTTGCGCGACCCGCAGGCACACTTTAGGGTGTAGTTTTCATACTGCCAAAAAAAAACAGTTACAGTTGGACGGTCGTTAATTAAGCATGAAACCAGAAGTTGCATAATAAGCGTGCACGGCACTATATAGGGCTAATCGTAAGTCAATATTACTTTTTATGTTACCTATACTAAATGATATAGCCATAGACAATCGTTTGATAAATCGTGGAGTCGTCACTACAATATATGCAGGACCGAATGAGACAACTAAAGATACAGCGGACTAACACAATGTACATTAAAGTGAATTACGAATACACATGTTATTGAAAAAGCGGCAGGAGTTGCATGTATGCGGTGTTACGCTTTGAAGCGTAGGTTACTTTCTATAGCCAGTATGACAAGAGGGGCCACCACAATGTAATAAGTTGGCGTAGGTGTAATATTCTAATCACTCAGTATACATTTCTGTTCGGAAATTGGTTACGCTCTTGCGTTGTCGCTTGAGTGATATTTTCCGCCTCTGCGCATGAACCTGTTGCAAAATGAACTCCCTGGTTTGGTCACGTCACTGGCAATATTAAGTTTTCCCTGATTTGAAGCTTGTACCACCGGAAATTCCGAGTTCGGTCACCATTGGCTATGTCCAGTTGTTACATGATTATTTCGCCAAAACGTCATGATTTCCAACTTAACAAAGCATGTGTTGACATATTTTTAAAGTTACGTATGCTGTAACAACATTTTATTATGATCTACAGCTTTGAGTCAATTTTTTTAGATATGCCTCTATGTCATATAAAGGTTTGGAAAGAGGTGGTCTCGCACGCATTGCGTATGACGCATCATTGCACCGTATAAACCAGTGATGTCAATCTCTTTTTTGCAGCCTCACGATTACAAAGTGCCAGGCGGCATAGTTTTACGTAGTAATACAAACGTTTATCTGCTAAAGAAAATTGGTCTGTAATAAATTACGTCAAATTTATATTTAAACGATACCTTACTGGTTGATACTAATTTAGAGTACGCATTTAGCATTTTTGTTGACTTAAACGAGCAAGGAAAATAACATATCGAGTTTAAATAAAATTTTAAAGTAAAATTTCAAGATAAAGTGCCCATAAACATTACCAGAGAATTACTGCCAGTTACGTTTGTTTTATTGGGATATCCGTGTCGGAGAGAGAGGAAAGGATAATGGTGTGCAGTCAGCACATAGATTTAAAGCAGTAGCATCTGTGTAACTGCGAAAAATGATTTCATAATGCAGATGCATATATATATTTAGTTGTTTTCCGTTATTTTTGTTGAGCCTTATTTATCCCTGATAAAGATGGTTGCAGTGATTTGTTTATAGAGAAACGAAGTGCTTTGAATTAAACTTTTGTTGTTGGTACCGTTTTATACAAATCTGAATTAAGTAATTAATTTGATTTAATGTAATTGGTTAGAAACCAACCGACCGTTTTTAATTTATTTCACCAACGTCAAAGCGAGGGTTGAACAACTTTTTATGACGTATAAATAGGCAGTTGCGCTACAAAGGCGTGTCATGGATTTCGGCCTTGGGCAACTAACTTGCTGACTGTCTATGGTGGTGTTGATGATATTACAGGGTTGTTTACTGTTTTTATTGTGCAACAGGGTCGTGAAAACATTCTGTGTAATTCTTACGTGCAAATTATTGTAAGTAGTCCGGTAAAAAGTATTTGCTTCCGGTGACATAGCCTCGTCAGTCCAGGGGTAAGCTATAGTGTATCAGATGTTTTAGTTTTTTACATAGTTAGCGATTCTCTTGTCAGATTACGTTTTACATGTAAATTTGAGATACACATTTGATGTTACAAAATAAGTTTACCTCTGAAGAATCTCTTACGATGATACGCAAAATACTGATGGAATGTAGCCGTTATATAACGATAATGATAGAATTGGCTAACACTCCTCATGCATGTTAAAATATTATTACAAGGCAAATAAATAGTCACTTTGCAGCTTGAGTGTTTAATTCCGCGTTTATTACTTCTAATCGTTAAAGATTGAGTGTTTGGCAGAACGCGTAAAATCATACCATTTTTTATGCAAACCAATTTTACTTTTTTCCAATGTTCAGCGCATCTCAACATAGTAGTAATTGCGTTGTTACAGTGTTTACTTTTCATTTATGAAGAGGTGGTAATACGAGTTATCTCAGTTGTTGCTTTTAAACAGGATATATAGTGCCAGCATATTAATATTAACGAAAAAGGTGGAATGTAACAATGGTGTGTGTATGATAGGATGGATTAAGCAACCCTGCTTAAATAAGAGTACTATACGGCAAGTTTGTGTTTTAGTCTAATCCATATTTAAATATATTGACAGCTTTTTACGCATTAGTTGCACATAAGTATAGCGATGAATGGCCCTTTGGCTTTCATCGTATTTGCGATTTTGACGTCACAGACATTTGGTCATGTGAGACTGACCTTCCCACCTGCAAGAAGTTATCGGTTGGATTTTCTGGATAATGGCAGAACAAGGGGACCATGCGGATTCAATACTTACCCTGGTAAGTCTTCTTATTTTGACAAATTATTTATTCAGTGTTTTTAGACCAACCTTATTACAAAAACAGTTATTTTGAGTTATTTCCCTTCATTAAAATACAGCTGTTGAACGAACTAGCCATTTAGCGCCGTAATTATCCTCTTACCGCGACCACAAATGTCCCGCAGGGTTGTTTCGGGTCAAACTATTACGTTGCAACTGCGCTCGACATGTGCCACAGTTAAAGTCGGGTTGATTACTGGGAATTACATATGTGCACATGTATTATTGAATACGCAACTAAGCCGTTGACTCCCTTTCCCCGACCTGGGTTGTTTTCGATAAATAAACATTTGATCCACGCACACCGGATCTGACGTGGTAAACATTTAGTTCGGCTTGGGTATGTTTACTAAAAACGTTTCCCTTTGTTTTAGGTGCACCGAGAACCACTCTGATTGAAGGCACGAGATTGAGAGTCACTTGGCATCTCGCTTACTCACATCGTGTGGGTAACATGTTGCGCGTTCGCACGACTCTACCTATACAAATATATATATATACACATCAAATGTCTAAAACCTGTAGAACCACATAAACAATATTTTCTTTTGGCAAAATGTGTCTGGACCTAAATGCCTACACTTCTGCAAACTAAGTATTATAAAAAAAAATACCAAACTCTATATCTACTATAATTATGCTATATATCACTTACACTTTACCTTTTAATCATAGGGTGGAGCAGAAATTCAAATTATACGAGAAAATCCATTTAGCATCGTTACCAGTCTTACTCGAGGGGCTTTTTTGTTCCAGAACGATTCTACGTAAGTATTAAGCTCTATGCTTTCTCAATCAACCTTTTTATCGGGATGTTTATACAATGTGTAAGTAAACATCTTTTGATGTCCACTTTAGGCGACAATACGCCGACGTCGTTTTGCCGGTTAATTTCACTTGTGACTCTTGTGCTATTCGTTTGCTGCGACAAGCTTCAGAATGGGGAAGAGCCTACAGGTTTTGGAGCTGTGGTGACGTCACCATCTTACGTCATCCAAACGCATCATCTGCTGTTTGTGCATCTCAGCCAGTTATCCGTCCTACTAATTCATCTGGTGGACCAATTGGTGAGCCAGAACCAACAGGCGAACCTGAACCAACTGCCGAACCAGAACCAACTGCCGAACCAGAACCAACTGCCGAACCAGAACCAACTGGCGAACCTGAACCAACAGGAGAACCAGAACCAACTGGAGAACCAGAACCAACGGGCGAGCCAGAACCCAACCCCGGCGGCCAAGTTGGGACATCTAGTATGAGTTTATGCCAACCTGCCCAACCACTTCAATACAATCTGTGCTACGCTGGAAAATGTTTAAACAATGGTACATGCGACTCTATGACAGGCGCTTGCAGTTGCATTAAACTTTTTTCCGGGGAACGCTGCGAAAATAGAGGTATGTTGTTATGCGTCTCTTTAAAAAAAACATATTGTTTTGCCCTGTATTATATAACATAACTTTCACAGATGCAAGCTATTTAACGTATTTGTCCTTTTAGATCAGTGTTGGGTAGATGCTGATTGTGGAAACGGCAAATGTATCGACACTAGGAGTACAACTTACCCAAAACTCCTGTGTTATTGTGAACCAGGTTGGCACGGAGAGAATTGTAAAACAGGTTTGCATTTTTCAATTATAGTTATATATGTAAAACCTTACAACGTTAAAAATGGAATACGAAAAATGTAGTTCTCTTACAGGCAGCATACTTTTAAAGAATTTTATGCTTATATGAATACTAAAATAATTATACAGAAAATGTTTAGAGAACAATCTAATTTTTTACAAAAATTTGATCATCAAACAAATGATTATAGGTTCCGACATAATTGTCCAGCAAAACTATTCCACCAACGCCAACTACTGGACTCGGGAATTGGTGGCGGGACACATTTTTGTGCATTGGAGATTAGTAAATAACAACACGGAGGTAGAAGTTGCTGTGCGCGCACGGACTTTAAGTTGGGTTGGGATTGGCTGGCGACCACGAGGACTTACAACCAATTGCAAAAACTTCCCGTACAGCAGTTCACGGCCAGCCATTGATGAAGCCGACGCAGCAATTGTTGCGTCCCTGAAGATGCAACCTATTATTGAAGTGAGCTAAATTTACTAACAAAATATATGTACAGTATAAACACTTGCATAAGGCTTTTTATTCTACAGAAAAATCCAACAACTGATCCTGAAATTTCGATCGAAAATTCACTTCAGAGCAATATTGAGTCTAGATGTTCTGTTGGGGGCGAATCACAACCTACAGGTCAACCAGAACCTGAGCCTGAACCTGAACCGGAACCAACTGCTGAGCCAGAACCGACTGGTGAACCCGAGCCCACTGGTGAACCAGAACCGACTGGCAAACCCGAACCGACTGGTGAACCAGAACCGACTGGTAGACCCGAACCGACCGGAGAACCAGAACCGACTGGTGAACCAGAACCGACTGGTAGACCCGAACCAACTGGTGAACCCGAACCGACTGGTGAACCAGAACCGACTGGTAGACCCGAACCGACTGGTGAACCAGAACCGACTGGCAAACCCGAACCGACTGGTGAACCAGAACCGACTGGTAGACCCGAACCGACCGGAGAACCAGAACCGACTGGTGAACCAGAACCGACCGGAGAACCAGAACCGACTGGCGAACCAGAACCAACCGGAGAACCAGAACCTGGTGCAACGCAAAGTCCGGGAAGTCCTCTTACCCATCCTATGGACTGCGTTGACGTAGTCATCGGATCCGTTAAAGGTAAATTTCAATATTTTTCTGAACTACTAGTTATATTACCTTGGCTGTGTTTATGAACCCGGGCTTATAACGATTGAACTTTTTCATAGTTGTTGTTTTTATACTGGTTACAATGTCGTTCGTACAATTATCTATAACGTATTTCTTTCATCATAGGAAACCTTCACCGAGTTCAGGATATGTACACACGAGATCGCTCGACGCCAAGAACTGATTCGTTTTACGGAGGTACAGATGATATAACTGGGTCTGCGGGTTCGCAAGTTGACGGATTCACCACGATTGTATTTAGGAAGAAAACAACAGGTATATGTTATATACATTTAATCATATTTTCTTTACTATTTTTCACGGCATACTTTTCTCATTCTGATCAATAAAAATGGAGGGCAATTTAGTTCAACTAATTTAAATTTCTCTTCCAGCTGTACTTCAGTGCGACCACAGTATAGTAGATGCGCCAATGCAAGTTATTTGGGCTGTTGGTCAAGGTTTGGATTCATATGGACATAGCCCTAACTCTGGTCTCGAAGCTTGTACAGCAAGTGACTTCAAGTAAGCATTTTAAAATTTAAAGATTGATATAACATTTGCCGATGATTACACACATATATGTATATATTATTGTGGCTAATTTTATGTATGTATACTAAGTACGCTGGGAATCATGTCTACCAGAATTCCAGCTACCGATTTATTTTTACTACAACGTTCCAAATTGTAAGATGATTTTAAATAGCTGATTCGTTGTATGAAACATATGTTAATTCTAAGCAAGCTGTCTGCACATTACTTCGAGCTTTGACTATTGGTTATGTGGCGTCATTCAGCGTGGTATCAAGAGCACGGACCGGCAAAATACCTTATCTTGTGATTCATTTCTTTATTTTGTTAAACAAATTATTATCAGCTGATAATAATACGCATTTACACAGTCATTGATATATAAATATGATAACGGTTCATTACGTATTCGCGACGTTATCTGACGTTTGTCCTGTTAAAAACTCTTCCTTATTTTTTCATTCACGGGATAACACATGAATATCTTATATCTTATACATGGATCTTCTGACTATTTAGAGCATAAGCATAAACATTTTCGTTTATAGATTTTACAGGCATGATGAAATTAAGTACCATGGAACCGGTCGTTTGAGAAGGGGTTCCAGTACAATGAATTTCTATGGTAGGCTTTAAAATTTCATGTACATAGCATGTTAAGTGTACGCACCAGTTGTGTAGGTGTTTTCCTGTTTGTTTACATATTCGCAATTTATTTATTGAATAACAACTCTTGTTTGGATGGTATATATATATAAGAGATAAAAGTGCCATCAACGTTTATTTTTACATGTTTATTTTTACAGAAAACCCGAACCCTGCACCTGCCACATCAGCCCCAGGAATATGTTCTACCTTAACTGGGGAGTACAAATTACCACGCTCTTGTGATGCCTCAGACGAAACGTTCGACTGCGAGTATTACCTGTCATGGTCTTTGGCTGAATCAACTGGCGTAGTCACCTTTAACCTGAAAGTAATTTGTTCTTTGTACAGTTTGAAGTTGTTGATTGTGCTGGAAGTTTGATATAATGTATATTCTACTATATACAATGCATATATAGTGTTATGCGGAAAACACAGTATATCATTCCACTAATTTATTAGTCTGCATATATGCAAATAAGAAAACTACGTAAAACAACAGTCTGATGAATGTAAATATTTCCGTGTGGTTTTAGTATTTGCATACGTAAATGTATTCAAAAACTTATATTCAAATTAGTTAAAAGGATTTAACGAATCTCCCCCACAGTCGAAACAAGTGAACACACGATGGGTTGCCTTGGGCATCAGCTCAGACAAACAGATGGCAAACACCGACGCCCTCATCGCTTGGATAGACAATCAAGGCAACCCAGTGGTAAACGATAGGTGAGACGAGTTCATTGCTTTCAGTCTATATGTTATGATTCCTTGGGCTGTGAAGCGAGGCGGATCCTGCCGATGCAGAAGATCGTATTTATAGGAGTAAACGTCATAGCTTCCTGGCAAGAGGCTCACCACCTACGATTAAATTTACATGTAGAGTAATCACTGCACAGGTACATAAACTCCATAAAGGGAAATTGTTATGACGCTAATAAGAATTAATCATAAAATAGCCATCGAACCTTTAAAATACCTTGTCATGATCAGTTTAAATTGTCATTCTATTTCTCCATATTTCAGAAGTTCGCCAAGCGTGTCTAATTCTTTAAACATTGTTATTCTTATTTTAATTTCTTGAGGAGAATTGGTTCCTGTGACAACAAAGGTTTTAATTTATATGGGGTTTCCGTCATTCCGTTGCTATAACCTGGTAATTGTTTACACGACAGTTAGGCCACTTCTTTTTGAGTGCCCGAAAGACAATGAGTAATGTTGCGTTTCGACCGCCTTTAGGGGTTGTAATGCGTCTTAAAGTGGCTATTGTTGGTGACCACAAGTGGCCCTTGATACTTCAGAGGAGTTCTATTCTTCTTTTTCTAACGACGAAATCCGAGTAAATTCTTAACAATCGTCATTGAACCTAATCTTCTCTTGATTTACACCAAGTGCTGTCGACAACCCTAAAAATGATCCTGCATATTTAAAATCTGAACATTTTCCCACGAAGCTTCACACTTTCTCCGTTTCATCACAATTCCAATAGTTTTGCCCATGTGGGAATTCCTTATCCAATACAGCAAGATGCATTTTTTTGCAAAAATGCCCGGTCACACAACTCCACGGGTTTCCAATGAAAGCCGACACGATCAAAACCAGTTTCAGCTATTGGGTTTTCTTAGTGCAAGACATTTTACAGACGTTAAGCTTAAATGATTTATCCTGGACTCGTGGTAATCTAAATAATGGTCGTATAAGAAATTAGTTTGAGTTTTTACATGCACATTCGGATATTAATAACAGTATCTTATCTCAAGTGCTGTGCCAGTTCATTTAAGTGCAACAAATTTGTGCAGACAATTATGTTTTTTACCGGCAGGTTATTTTACCGTCCATTATTGCTCATAAATATTAAAAACGCTTTTCAGATGGGCAAGTGGCAGAAGTCGTCCACAAATGGACTCCATAAACTCTGTAACCGACGTCAGTGGAAGTTACACGAACGGAGTTATGTCATTCCAGGTAAAACTTGTATTTTTAATTTTTTTAAATCAAGTTTTTTTGTTTCCACTATGTGCATATACCCACCCTTATAGGGATAAAGCGTTTAAACTGAGTATGTATATATGGTGTCTTGTTTTTGCTATACCTTCAAGTTTAATTCTGGCAATAGACGACACATTGCTTTTAAGAAAGGATTCGTATTTCCAAAAATGTCCCTTATTATCCACAAATATAAATGGTAATATATTTTACAGTTTTCGCGTTTGAGGGACACCGGAGACGCCTCGCAAGATGTCAAATTCTCCGATAGCGATTGCCAGTACATGTTTTATGCGAGTGGCCCGTTAAATGGTGACCGTAGTGATATAAACTACCACACTTCTATTCCAATAATCAGCAATAACAAGGTTTGTGAATACGTTTTAAAATTTATGTTCTTTTATTTTTGTGTCGAATAAAACATAAAGGATATATAGCAAGCAACTAGTAAAAAACGTTTAATATCACAAAAATTCTGTACTTTTTACTTAGATCTGTATCCGTGGCTGTAGTTTTAGTCCGATACCCTCGGTTGCCACTCTGGAAGGCAGTTTGCGAATGTCAGAGAAAGTGTTCACCGCCGATTTGGTCGACCCAAATTCACAAAACTTTAAAAACATAAAAGCAGAGATAGAACCCTTGGTAAGTAGAATATATGTGCTGTTGTCAAATGTACAGTTACAATTTTAGCTTTTTTTTTAAATTTTTACACTCTTATGACACCTGCTAGATTCAAGCAACCTTTGAGCGGGCAAGCGGTAATTTGGGTTATGGGTCAATGACTCAAGTTAACATTACTGGATTCAAACCCGGCAGTGTTATTGCTGAGTATGTTGTTAGGGTCACTTATACGAACTCCACGCTGTCACCTAACGACGTGGCGGTAAGTAGTTTTATATTTATAGACTTTATTTTAGAGCTAGTCAGAGCGGCGATCAAAATTTTGTTAGTTGCATTTTAATCTAATTATTTACCAACGGAGATGTTAAAATATGTGTTAATTGATCAATTAAACCACGAGTTAATTATTTAATTTCTTCATTCACTCTCTTTACACTGCTTAACACTGATCTCTATAATCGTTCAATTAAAAGTTAGACGTGTGACAGACTTAAGCTTAAAATCACCGATAAAACCTTGGTTACTGCAGAATCACCTACAAAGGAACTTTAACGAACAAGTCACTGCTAACAATGGTGCTTTACCCAACTCAAATATTCGTGTTGATTCTATTACCCTTTCAGGTATGGTTGTCATTCTGTTACAAATCAGCCCTTTTATTTAATGCATGTGATTAGCATTCTTAGCTTAACACTATATAACTCCCTAGAGTCTAGACTAATATTTGGCACCGAGTATTTGCCATTTGATATAAATCGTCATTTAGCGGTATTTGACCTATCTGATACTAATGTGGCAAGAACGACGCATATTTTCTAAAAACAAACGACATTTAGTATATTGTAGAAAGCGACAAGAGACCAGTTCGACTAGTGCCAACCAATGTGTGTTTTACAGAACAAATAGCTCCAACAACTACGTCTCCGGTTCCACCTGAGCCATTTGCCGAATGGAAAATTGCCGTCATATGTGCTTGTATCCTAGCCTTTGTTGCTATTGTTGTAGCGGTGGCTGCCGCGTGTGTTAGAAAACACAGAAAACAAGGTTGGTAGATTGTGTTGTTACGCTGAAACCGTAACGTTGTTTATTTACAATTTAAAAGAAATATAATAATTCAAATTCCACTTTTGTCATAATGGTACTATTGTTACAGCTATAGTTGTGCTATTGTTACAGCTATAGTGTAATTCCTAATCGGTAATGTTACTTTTTTAAAGGGTTCGGTTTTTGAATGGAATACTTACTATACATGAGTCGATCGCCCTTACCATATTTAACCACGCATACATACACACACACACACACACACACACACACACACACACAGCACGTATATTCTCCGCTCTTCCGCACAGACTTTTGCTGGATCCATTTGATTAAACCGAGCTTATCGGCAGACATTTTTCTTTCCACTTGAATAGAAATAAATATCCTATCATTTCCTAGAACACTACATTTAAAATATATGTTTTATGCTATGTGCATCAAAAATAGTACTACCAGTGCTTTACAAAAATACTCATGCACCAGAAAAAACGGAAATTTTGCCAAACAGTGCAATTTTTGTTTTATAAACAATTAATTAATTTTTTTTTTGGGGGGGGGGGTTAGCGGCCACGTCAAAACGAGTAAGCGAACGCACAATGTTGTTTTTGACTTTTACTATCGTACAATAATCAATTATTTGACAGCGGTCGAAGGAATACATTTTGTTTAAAATTTTTCTATTTTTAATTATATTTTGTTTACTGGTAATTTTTATTTTTATGTCCAGATCCATAACAGGCTTGCCTTATAGTCCAAGCTCGAGTGATTACAATTTTTACCAGTTTAACCAAATGCAGAAATATATTTTAACGAATTTTGTTTTAGACGACTTCGTATCAATGAATATGGAAAAGAAGAACGAAAAGGAAGGAGTTGTTAATCCAGCAGCTCAAAATGAATATGAAGTTTTGAACGAGGTAAATATTTAAGCTTTTTTCAGTTACTTGTTTAGAATGTAACGAGTAATGCATGTAATAATTAATACTGTCTTACAAATCTTCAGAGCACACTTACTAAAGTATATCTAGCAACCGTTAAATCTAAAGTGTTTTAACCACCAGGCATTTAACTTAATGTAAATTTCTTCATTCCTATGAAGTTTGTGACGTCAGAATTAATACTCTGTAGATAGAAATACATATAACAACATGACCCCGGGTTGTTAAGGTGTCGTCCATGGTCCACGTTGCAGTGCTTGTAATATTCGAATGCACAACTTGTGAAGGTAATATAATTATTATTTTGTTTTTTAGAAAGCGTCTCCGCCTTCCTCTGGTAGCTCTACAGACGGCGATGTCAAAATAAACGAGTGATTTAAACTCATTTTCCAGTCCTGATCAGTTCCGCTTATGTAAAAACATGCTAAACAATAGCGGTCAACGTGTTTAGATCTGCTTATTTTTTTATAATGAATCGTTTAAAATGATATTTGACTTATTTTTTTACCGAGAACTTTTTAACGAATGTTTTTTCATTTATACCACTCGTTTGAATACAGTTTACTTTGTCGACGCACTTTTTATCGTGATCAGTGTAATTTTTCTACTGTATCTATGTTGTGATACATATACGTGAAACCTATTCTTTATTGAAGCTGAGCGAGTCGATTTCTATAAATAATTTATGATAAAATTCATTCAGTCAATAAACCGTTTTCCTTTATATTTTAGTAGAAATTGTTTTTTTTTGTATCATGCGTTTCTTATACGCTTTATGTTGTTTTACATTCCTTTTCGTTAATATTTGTCGACTTCTATATTTAAATTTCAACTATAAGACTTGATATTTGCATGCTTTGTTTTTACATCAGAAAATATATTGGGGTATTTACTTTTGGAAAAAAACACACTTCAAAGTATTTATGGAATTGGCGTTGAAAGTCGATTATATACACAATAAAGGCTTTCTCAACATTATTATACATGGTATGTAACACGAACAGTCGCTTAGCTTTAATAAAAATTGTCTAAACCTAAAAAATGATATATTTTAAAAATTTAATCGGCCCGAATACGTGTGCAACAACTATTATAGTTTAAGTTTAAACTATAGTTGTTGAAAGAAAGATTCACTTTAAACGAAACCTAAATATGAACTGAAATGCGATGTAAACTCTAGCTTTCGCTTGTAGTTTCTGCTAAAAATTCTACATCTTAACTTTGTAGTTTTTCGGGCCTCTTATAACCGTGGGTATGTTTTCCGTTTTAATGTGATTTATTAACATGATAACTCAAACGAATGTATGCATTTAAATAAACCTTGGACGGATATTTTATTTGTTAAAAACTAAAACATGAAAGTCTTTAATTGGAAAATCGGCATTTTTATTTAATTTTGCCGATTTCAAACTAGCTTTCCATCTTGATGACGCCACGTCATAATACTGAGAAATTGTGACGTTACCCACCAGCATTGTGACGAGAATAGAATTGTTAACAGCAGTGCAGGACAGGGGTGACTTGGTTATCAAACGCGACAAGTTCTCATGTGAAATGTCGTTTCTAAAAAATTATTTAAAAAACGATAAAAACGGTCACCCACCAGATTAGAAACTATAAAAATAGAAACTTCCCCAAAATTGGAAACTGCTATTTTAGATAGGGTTACCATATGTCCTCTTTTTGGAATTTAAGTTTCGCTTTGAAGAAATATACATTGTCCTTCGATGACACTAAAAGGGCCTAAATGTTCAATATTGTTTGAATTTTGTATTTTCATGCGAAATACAAATTGTTTTTCAGACAATGAAATATAACGATCTTCTTAGTAAATATAACATGCCCGTTTTATATCACTCTTATAAATCAAATTTATTGTTGGGTATATTTATAGTTACTGAATTTAGAAGCAAAGCATATGTTCGTCCATATAAATCTGTTTTAATTTTGTTTTTATTGTTCATGCAAATATTTGCCGGGGAAAGCAGGTACAGTAAAACCACACATATATTATCACATCACCATTATTTTATCTGTACAGACATTTTTTTTAAATGACTCCAGTCTCGCTTGATAAAAATACAGTAACCCTCTTTTTTGAGGGTATATATATACCCAGGACTCTCACGTGTTTAAAAAACCGTTACTCGATTGGTCAAGCGAACTCACGTGATATATGCTGATAGGTTAAGAGAAAGTGGTTTGGAAATCTCTGTCCAGCGATCAAAATTAAGATCATTCTCGAAACAGCGGAATCCGGCTGCCGTTTGACTGACATCATTGCATGCAACGTAGACACGTGATCTAAATGACGTCATAACCGGGTTCGTGCACTGAACAGGTAGAAGTGAAGCGACAGAACATCTGAAATGTCGTCGTCGCCAAAAATTATAACCGGAAATAGTATTTCTAAAGTCACAAGAACTGGATAAAAATTGGGATATCATCCTAATGAGAGTTTTTAGCAGTGATTCGCAAAGCACTAAAAACTACCCCAAAAACAAAAGACAGTGCTTCCTTTGCAACAAACCGCGAAGGAAAGACTTTAAAATATTAAAAATAATAAACCTTTCAACGAAGACTTACTTGTTTTGTTCCACATCAAACAATACGCATTGCATAGGGTTGGTCTTTCCACCACAAACAGCTATGACTTTACGACTTGCGCTGCTTTTCACAGGTGTCAATGAATTTTGACTTGATTCTAAAGAAAATCTTACAGTTGTTGATACTGTCTGACAAGCATATATAAAAACAGTGGCTATACAAGCTAATGTTAAAGTTTAAATGGATAAAACGAATAAACATAACAAAGCTATGACAACCCGGGATATTACGCAGCAGATTAATTTGTGTAGACCTTTTAAATGTGCAGCAGTTTACTACCGCTAATAAAAAAACGAATTCAGTGGTTCTGGGTTATTGGGGGTTTATATAACCCTAGTCCTAGTGGAACCGCACCTTTGTAATATTATTAATATTTAGGCATTAAAACGGTAAAGGTCGTGTGACCGAATTGTTAGCGGATTGTAATTCTAAATTAAACGGGTATTATTATCGGGCCCATTGCAACTTTGAAAACCGTGTAGAAATGTATGTCTTGCCCTTTTCCTCGTTATGTTTCTTGTGTTTATTTGAGCCTCTTGGTGAACTTTTCTTTTGCGTTTTATTCCGTGCTTCTTCAATCCCAGCATTAATAGCCAAGGTCAGTCGGTGACCGAAAGTCTTCTTCTTGCTCGGAGAAGCAGGGGGGCGAGATTTATTCGATTCCTCCTAGAAGGTTACAAATGGTACTTCCCATATAATAAAATATTAGAAATACAGGTGTTTTTTTTAATGTTCTGTAAAGACAAATCAAGAAGCGGCAAAATACGCTTAGATGCAGTTGAAAGAACTACAATCGTTAAATATTTACCATAATTTCTAACCTGATCCAAATCTGATAACGATGACGTAACTCGTCGCGATGATGTAAGGAAACATGACGCAGCAGCATGAAAGTAGCTGGTTGTGTTAAGTGACGACACTAATTTCCACTTATGGTTTCCATTGTTGGATAGAAGGTCAATCTTTTCAATGGATGCAGTTGGACAGCAATCCACATGACCTAGGATAATCAATAATCATCTTTTTTTCGAGATGTGAAAAACGCAGAAGGGCTTAGTAATACATGACCAATCGTCAAATTACCTAGTAACAGCAGACGGTTACTGAAGCTTTTTGAAGTGTGTTGTATATAGAGTCAATGCGTTGTTATATTTTGATTTAACCAATTAATTCACTGTGTTCATTGCACAACCGTTTATACCTTTGTCAAAGCTTTCTGATAAACCCCCTAGAGCATAAATGGCGCCATCTAACGGAATAAGGGAGAAATGCGACCGGTGTAGTCTCATTGTAGGCAGCATGCTCCAACTCGAGTTTTCGTACCTTTATATAAAAGATAATTTTAATATGCGGTTGAAAATGTGGTTAATAGAAGCCACCAGGGTCACATTGTGAGGGGTACCTTTCTTTTGTTGAGAACTAGAGCGAAAACTATAGCCCGGTAGAAAACGTTTGTTTGCACAAGCACATTGTCATGCTTTTCCCCTTGATGGTTTGATGTGCAACGTGACTAGTGGTTTCGTTTTTTTATCGATATAATATTCCCCATTACGAAATGACGATATATAAAGCTTTGAATGCTCATTCTATTTTATCCCTTTGTAAGGCGAAAAGTCGCTATTTTCAAACGGGTCGTTTTTTTTGGTTCTATCGCCGTTTTGATCACTTTGCTTGTGGCGTCGGCGACAATAAATTATGGGAAAGTACCTAACTAAAGATTAGTCGTGCAACAACAAGTGTCAATTTCTCACCGGCGAAGTATTCAATTTTGAACCCACTCACTTGTATACAGCGTTGCTGGTTCGCACATTCTTTGTTGCATCACTTCCTCCCGCAACGTAAAGTGCTTCAGCGTATGACGTCACAGCGTACCCTCGTCCAGTGATGGGCGATGACGTTACAGCTTCCCAGTCGGCCTCCTCCGGTCGCAGTCTACAATGTATATTGTATTTTAATAGTTTTACCCGACCAAAATGATTAGTTCGTTAACGTGACTATCAAGGTTAAATGGGCCAGAAGCTTTTGTTGAATTAAACATTACGAAAAGTGCATTTTTTCGCGGATTTTTTATATCTCCGCACGAAATATTTTACTGGACGGAGTAAAACGTAGATGTTTCTAAACTGCCGGGCCTAAATATTTATTTGCAATTTGTGTTTGTTGGTTGGTTAGCGATTAGAATAAACTTCATTTTTTTATTAGTGAGTCCTTAATACGCTCTGTGGATTGGCACTTTGAATGGTTGGCGTATTAACTGTTGTTTGTGGACTAGAGGTCGAATGGTTCGCATGTGAACTCATTATAGCCAAGGTAAATTGCTGGTAAGTAAAAAAGATATTTTGGAGGTGGACTATACAGATATTCGCGATTTTCCCCAGTTAAGGTTTACCCCGCGTTCGCGGACATAATAAAATCCGCCTTTTACCCAGCATCGAATCATAATAGAAAGTTGATTCGGGGAAGATACCGAAGGAATTGCGAAAGGCACGTGTGCTTCAGTTGACCAAGATTTAGATTACTTTGTGCCAACAATGGGGTTACTGGAACTACTGCAATTTATTGCATATGATTGACATGTTTTTTTCAGTTAGTACATCCCATTAATGTACTGGTTACCGGAGATGATCGGTAAGTACTTTGTCACATAACCGACTAGCTTCTGACCTCAACGGACTAGCTTGTGTCAAGTTTCGATCCTACAAGATTTCAGCTGAAAGGTGACGCATTAACACACCAATCTTTCCTAAAGCGTCGGCCAACAATAGAAACCAAAAATACAAAATAACAGAACACATCGATAGTTTCACCTCGAAACCCAAGTCTTCATTTGTTTCTCTTCCTCTCGAGTGACGAGGCATCGTATATCACTGGCTGCCGTTGTTGGTTGATCAATAAAAACCTTGAAAGTTGATAATTGCCTCATGGAGACACTTCTTCGAGGAAGAGAGTTCGATTTTGCTCGCATCGCTTCTTCAACTCGTTCGCGAATCTCCTGTTAAAAAAAACGAATTGCTTTAGTTGTCTAGTTGAAACGTTTGCAGTTACACAAAAATTTATGCTTATGCCAAGGCATTTGAACATTTTCTTCATGATAAACCTTAGAGTATGACTTTTTATCTTGATATGTCATAAATGTACTAACTAACCTTGTCTAAAACGATCGCCATTTCCTTGGATACCAGGTTGTTCAGCACAGCGACCTTTAAGTTAGAAAACTGGACGAATTTCATGAAACGTGAGGTCATCATAGGTATCCGTAAGGTGGGAGCGTGTGTCAGCCAGTTCAATATAGCATTGTAAAAAAGATGTTCAAGTTCAGGATCTCGCAAGCGCGCTGTTTTCAGGGACTCTGAGCTGATTAACCGGTTCAACTCCTGTAAAAAAATATATTCATGTTTATCTTTTTTTTTATTACTGAGCCAAGTTTCGAACCCATGATGGGCTCATCACAAGGACCGTTTTTTGTATAAGAGTAGCTATATGTATCAGTCGCGTTAACCATTTGGCCACACGACCGTACATTCATGTTTATCTTGTGAATGGTAAAACACAAGGTGCCTTATTGCGTTCTCTAACGGTTAATGGTCATTATCCCGCACCTCCCGTGGGCTACCGGAATTGTTACAGTATGTTGTGCATTATTGAGATGTTCTTTCAATTTGGGTAGAATCCTTTAATTTAATGGGTTAAAGCAATGTCTATAAATACCTTGCCCAATGGCACAACCGACTATAGCCAGCGACCAGTTTAAACCAGCCAC
Organism: Ciona savignyi; assembly: GCA_000149265.1. Taxonomy (NCBI): domain Eukaryota; kingdom Metazoa; phylum Chordata; class Ascidiacea; order Phlebobranchia; family Cionidae; genus Ciona; species Ciona savignyi. Next base: position 691,719 of record CH002951.1, read on the forward strand.
CCTTCGGCTGGAATTATCGAAGGTAATTTGATGGGTATATGTACTAACCAGTGGTGTAAGGTCTTTAAATGCATTTGTCTCAGCCACTTCCCAGAAGTGTGAAATCGCAAATTTTCTACTTTCTTCTCGCAGCTTCATGCAGCCGTGAGTCGCCGCCATTTTGCAAACGAATAGCACGTTGACCGGCGTGAAAAAGTTGTTGAAACCTCCACAATGGTGGTCAAGGTAATTGGTGCACTGCTTGGTGAGAAATGGTATCTTGAATCTTCTTGCGGCTCGAAGAACGCTCACCACATTGTCACGATCGATGGAACACTAATGTTAAAACACACCTGATCATTATGTACCAACAGCATTTAATATTGCAAATACGGTTATGCCAACCTGTCCTGTGTATATAAATCTAACAAGTTCCAACATTGCATTGTCATCGACTTTTGTAAGAGCTATCTCCCTGGACGAAAAACGATCCAAAATGGCTCTAAAAATGGAACTACTGGCAGATAATATAACACGGTGGCAGCGAATCTTCGAACTACCGACTGTTAGAGTAAGATCGGAAAAATGTCCTTGCTCTCTTAGAGTGTTAAGACCTGGAAAAACGAATTGACTGTTAATGTATTTTTCACTCCAAAGCAGATTAAATCACCTTTCAGTAGCTCAGGAACTGTATTGCTTTTAAACCGAACAGTTAATACATCTTTACAAATTTTAGGTCTTGCAACCAAATTCGGTTGTTCAGTGACACTATTTCCTTCAATATTGCCGACAGACGATTTCGACTCAATAGAATCAGTTGAATTAAGCAGTTTCCATCTGTCCGGTGTTCTGGGACGTACTGGACTGCTTTTAAGAATACGAGGCCAAGTACCGTTGCAGTTGTCTTTTGAGGTGGAAAAACTATTGAGGTGACGTTGGCTTGGATCGCTTGAAGCGTCCACAAACGCTGAGAGAAGAATTGGATTTTGAGGTGTTTGGTCGCTGACAGATCTTGGTCGAAGGATTAGATCTTCTTCAAATGATCGGCTTAAATAGGGCTGAGAATTTTTCTGCAGGGGTATTCTGTCCGACCCAAGAATTCGCTGTGCCTTGCTACTTATTTTTTGGACCTTTTCAAGGTCATTGACTTTGTGGATTCTTACTTCTGGGAGGGAAGGAGTTCGAGTTTCCCTCCTCGGAAGATCGTTCAATTTATCTGAGGAACCTCCCACACTGGAAACATCGGAAAATCGACGAAAGTCTTCGATAGATCGATTTAGGGGAGTTCCCGAACGACTATGAAAAGTTAAACGAATAGAGTTCCGATTATTCCGCCTTGACAACTCGTTGCCAAGGTTCAACTTTTCCAGCTCGTTCTCATAGTTCAAATTTTCGTTGTCGATTTTCTAAAATATATTGGTTGTGATGATCTATAAGACAATATAATGAAGACTACTTTTTTTAGAGACTACATCCCATTAAGAAAAAAAACACTCGGATAGATAACGTCCGATTTTTCGCCATTTTAATTTTGCTTAGTCGGAGAGCGTTGGCCCTACAGATAAAGCGTTTCTTTTAATACTCCGCCCAACAAACGTAATTTACCGGTTCCGATTTTTCTGGTTCAACTTTTTTATTTCCTTCCGTAATGTCATCATCCAAGCTCTTTATCTTTGTTAGCTTTGGCCGGACATATCCTGTATGATTTTGTTGTGGTTAATATTGGTGTGATACCCTTGTGTACGGTATGTACTATGACCCCCTTGGGCCACACATGATAACATTACACCAAGTTGCATTAAATTCGGTTTGGGAAAGAGATATGGTCTGACATTTCATCTTATTTCCTATGTTTTAGGTTGTTCTGTGCTCTGCCGTGAAGATCAAATTGAGTGCAGTTTCTAACATACATTACTTCTTATTTACATGATTACAGATATTCCTAGCAATATTTATCAGTTTCGGTTTCAAATTACTCACTGGCGGACTGGGGCAGTTGGCTCAGTAGTTTAGTGGACATTTGCAGAAGTGATGGTACTTGGAGAACGCGAGACGCGCTTTGTATCTTCTTTATTGCGTCATATGAAACTTCCGCCGTAGCGCTAAGGAGACACAAGCTGTAAAATTCTCAAAATTTTATGGATATATTTATTTATAGAAGTGTTTGTGGGAGAAACTCCTGTGGTCGTGCAGTTGCGCGAAATTCCAAGAAACTTTATAACTCTGTTGTTAGCTAAACACACAGAAAACCCCATTTTTAACTATGGTTTCTAAAACTATGGGTTCTAAAACCAGCAGTCAAAGAAC
>CH002951.1:698635-718763 GCA_000149265.1 Ciona savignyi
AGTCTCCACTTGCGAATAAGGATGGATGGACAGGCGACCAAGCCACGTCGTACACACAATCGCTGTGGTCTTGGAAGGAGTGTAGACATGTCCGTGAACCACTCTGATAGATGTTGGTTATTTAATAAACTTTTATTGTAATTTTTCAATGCATGATAGTAGCAAAACATATGCGATTATTTTAATTTTATATATTAACAGTAAGGATTCATTTAGACATTATGACCATTGTTATATATTAGATTTAATACTGGTTACAATTAGGACAGTTTAAGGGCAGTTTTAGCTTAAAACAAAACAGTTTTTAGGTTCTATTATTTACAGTATAGTTTCAAGTCACTAACTTTCAGCGACCATAACTTAATGGTCCAGTCAAAAGACGAAGTAAGTAGAAGGTGTGAGAAATCAAGTTGTCCCGAAGATCTGTGGAAGTCAATTCCCGACACTGGCCCGCTGTGGCCCTCATACAACTCGTTTATACCGGTTTTACTGAAAAGAACCAAAAAGTTTTAAATTTAGTAACAGTGTCGTCCAATACTGTTTTAAAACATTTTCACAAAACAATATTTAAATTATTACAATTAGCATACTCTTATGTTAAAGGGTTGATACAATGCATTCGGACAAATATAATCGAGTGATTTGAACACCTAGGATCTATTTGGTTTAGATTTATCCGGGAAAAAATAAAATATAAATATATTTTTTGTAGAATTATTTTACTCTGTTATACAAAAAAAATAACAGCTATTTACTTATAATAGTACCTGAAAATACTTTCGGACTGGTCAACAAATGTTTAAAGCCAAGATCTAACAAATTACCTTCCATGGCGACAAGCAGTGTATAACGAGCCATCCTCTGCACCAATAGCAAAGTTATTGACATTGTTTAATTGGAATGCCATGCTCATAACCGCTACTGACTTTGACTGCTTATGCTGCAACTCCATGGCTTCCTGTGGGAAAAGGGAACATTAACAGTTTTAATACTTGGTAACAATGTTAACATATGGCAATGAGAAGTTTGAACTTCCAATAAAAGTAAGAATCAATATATCTCTAGACTGCATGGAAGCATAGTGAGTCTGATATGATATAGATCATTCTCACAGTAAGCCCGGGCAAAGCAGATTTTTATTCTATTTTTTTATAAACGACTGTGTCTACTGAGTTTAAGCATTATCCTGTGTTTTAATCATTCATCAGGTGGTGCAACATGGTAAAATCTCTTGAAGAGACAATGTGGAAATTCAGTTTTTCATCAGTTATATCTTGTCAATTACAGCAATCACCAAAATTCAAGATAAGAATCACAATATCTACAGTTAAAAATTAACTTTTTGTTACTGGTGGTTTATAATCACTGGTTCTAGTGTGAAATGCCACTCCAACTACTTTTAAATGTGCAACTCTACAGTCAACTGTGAACAGTTCACCAGCTAACATAAGTCTACCTGTTTCTACGATAAATATCATTATAATCATAAAAAACACTAAATAAGACAGCTTTCTCAACGGCTAGTGCTGGGTAGAGGATAATCTAACAACAAAGCAATAACAATTTCGTAACATTTTTACTGTAAAGTAGCTATTTTTTACTAAATCTGAAATCATAGTAGCAGCAATACTAGCCTACATACCCATTGGTAGTTAGGGTATAAGATTGTATATACAGAGGCAAGTTACAAACATACCAGTGGTTGCGTCAGCATATCTAAACTCCACGAACACATTTTGCCGTCAGTTGAAACTGAGATGAGATTGTGAGCATTCTGTGTTCCCACCACATCCATGCAATATACAGGGTGTGTGTGGGCAGCTGTAGACAGCTTGCTGCGTTGGGCGGTTCGTTTGTTGCTACGATTGTCCCACATAACAATCTGGCCACTGTAGGTCCCTCCTATTACAAGGTTGGGATGGAACTTTGCGAAACAAGCTGAAGTAACAGATGACTGGCAGTGAAATGTATACCTGCGGACAAACACAGTTTATATTAATTTTTTTTATCCAGCCACATTGTGCAATGGTTTAGATCTACAATTATACCAAACGTTTGAAACCCATTCCTGCTAAATATTCTGCAAGTTGTGTTTATTGTAAAAGCAGAATTTGCCTTCATCCAATGATAGTTTGTTCATATTTGTAATATGCTGGCATTTGCCTTCCACTTTACATTGAAATAAAAAATCAAAATGTAAACTTACTCAGGAGTGGTAGTCTTGTATTTGCTATTCCACACCAAGGCTACGCCTTCTGGTTCATAAGGTGCCTCTTCATTATTTCCATATGATGCTAAACACAGTTCCGGGTGCTAAAATAGAATTGGGAATGTTAGATATTCGAACCGTTCTAAAATATACTTAAAAAGGCCAGCAAAAAAACTTACTGAATTGATTTAAAAAATATTATTGCATGTTTAAACATAATAATGTATGTTAGACCGGTAATCATAATTATTATTTTATTTCCAATTGTATTTAATAACCATCATCACTATTAACTTGAAAAATTCTATCATGTACGTGATAATGATAGAAGAAATTCTATTACTTTCAATGAAACTTTTTTTGTTTCACATGAAATATTCAAATTGGAATTGGAAAAAAATTAAAAACATGTCCCACTCGAAACTTAATTCTAGAATGGACAACCCTAACTGGGAGACACATATAGGTAGATGAATATAAATATACTGACATGGGTGCTCCAATCAAGCGAGGTAACCATTCGATGTCTCGACCATCGCTCGTCAGAAAATATTCGATTTATTGACAACTTCATTCCACGATCAACCTCACTGTGGGAAGCGATAATTTCTCAGTAAAATCTTAACACAGCGGAATGAGTGGGGAAAAATGTATTCTAAAATCATACACTTGTGGAGTACTGTAAGCAAACTATGTATAAAATGTTTTGTAACACTGAATTTTCTCACCTTCGATGATAAACTTAGTCTGTATGCTTTTACATTAATTTGTGTAGGCCTATACATCTCCCATACATATAAATATATTTTTATATAGTTTTTTCACCTAATCATAACAAAATAAGTATGTTGATATCAAAATCTCGATTAAGTTAAAGATATCTTTTTACCCTACCTTTCTTCTTCCACTTGTGAACTATACTCAGTGAACAAATCGATCCGATGTGACAATGCTCGATCCATGAACCTAGAGCTTCTCGATAGGAATTGTACAAAGTCATCGGATGATTCAATGATCTCTTTCTCCTGCTCCGATAATTCACGAATCGCTGGGTGGATGAATAAACAATTTGTCGGATAAATAGATTATACAGAGATCCGGGAGTCGCAAATGAAATAGAATTAAAATCAGAATATCTTGCTAAATTCAAAACTATTTCACAAGTAAAATTTTATTATAGATGGGCCCTATATTAAGATATATCATGATGTTTCTCTTTAAAAAATCATTTGCGCTATACAGTATAACTTATACTCTTGAAAGGTGAAGATATATTTGTGGTACCTGTCTCTAGTTGTTGCTCTTCTTCCTCCAATGACAATTCATCAGCTCTATCTTCCTTCTCTTGTGCAACATCTTTTACATTTTCTCGTTCATCTGGGAACATTTTAAAGAAAAAGCTAACATACATATACTTTACATATCTAATCCACAAATCAGAGACAGTTTTGATTTGGGCTCGGCATATTCAACATGTGGAAGATAACCATGGCTAGTTCAAACTTCAAAGTGATAGACTTTGTTATATCAGAATACTTGATGTCTGCTGTTTTACTCGGTTACAGCAATGTTATAGGATGGTATAGCATATTCCCTTGAATGAGAAAACCAAGGGGGTTTTCACAGGACAGGAAATAGTCAGATTTCACACACAGGAAATAGTCAGATCACCTTGTACCCACCGTCGGGTTACCGAAGCTATTGCAGTGTGTTGTATAATTAAGACATTCCTTCAATTTGGTAAAACCCATTAATCCGCTGGGTTCAGGCAATGCCCGTTAAGTGCCTTGCCCAAGGACACAACCGACTACCTGGCGATTAGTTTCGCACCTACAACCTTTTGGTTGAACGGCGCCGCATCAAACCGACAGACTAACCGGTCAGACAAATGTTTGTGGTGTGCTTGGCTCAAAGAGGACACACACAAAACGCAAGTGGTAGGTTCTGGACATTTATCGACCACCCAGTGCTTTCAGCCTTCAGAATATAAATATTTGGAAACAGACAGACAAGTAAGATTTAAAAAGTTAGTACAGTTACGATTTAGGTGCAGGTGTCCCCTAACACTCAATCTACATATTTCTTGTGAGCAAGACACACCTTCAGAGTCTGGTTGTTGAGTTTCAACTGGTGTTTGGCATTCTTTTGAATAGGTGACTACTTCTTTTGGTGGAATTGAAGTCAACGTTATTTTGCTTTGTGCTAGTTTTGTTGCTTTCGGTTGCCTACAGAAAAAAAAATTGGAAAGAAAATTACTTTAAAATCTGAAATTCAGTAAACTAGTTTTTATTACACTTTGTACCGGTACATGTAATATGCCTTCTCCAGGTACAACAGTTGTTTCAACTGTTTAAAAAAAACACTTTTGCAAGGTAATACATCAAAATATCTTCACAACAAAAACAGTGCAGAAACCTCACATTTGTGTTAACACATAATTCCACAGCACATGGTATACACAGGCAATAGAGTGCAAGGAACACAAACATGCAAAACAACAGTTCAAGTTAAAGGTGACACAGATGCTTTACACCGTATACCGAAGTGCATACACCGTCACACACACATGTGCTACTACCATGATGGGATAATACTGCCGCCTTGCAACTCAACTAAACTTGGTTCCAAATCCCAGTCCATACTGTTGCACCTCAAAACGATGCCAAATTAGACGAAAAAAGTAAATTACTAGTATACACCCACATAAAAATAATATATATTTATTTAACATTAAGACATAATAAGTAGGGCACAGCAACATAATATGTATGTAATATTTATGTATAAATTTTAGATGTGTAACTATTTGTGCAAAGGGGTATTGGAGTAATAATAATCTACTATCTAATAATAAATATTTATTTAATTATATATTTAAACATTTAAACAATATAATTCAGAATATAAAATCTCGTGAAATGATTTTTTAAAGATAAGATTCATCGTTGTCACCAGATTAGGTTACAGTAGCAAAGAGATATCAAGTAGGCACAAACTTTGGAAACACAGAACAAATCTACAGCATTTCTACCTGGGTCTATAATACTGAGAATCTCCACCATCACGTTCTTGAACTTTCTTCGGAGACAATGGAGTTGCTGGACTTGGCTTGACTGTAAATTAAAATATAATGAATATTTTTCAAAGTAAAAAAATGTATAAATATATTACGTGACACTATATTTTTTATCCCATGGTGGAAAAAAAGAGTCGTTTAACAAAAGACTACTACATATATTCAGAGTCAGCTTAAAGGGTTATCCTAATTTGCCAGACAGCGTAGCGGGGCGGGATGAGCGGGACAACGCACTGTTTTGCGGAACAACGGTGTAGGACAGCACACTATTCTGCAAGACAGGGCGAAGAGGGGCAATGGAATATTTTTGTTTGTCCCGCCTCACTGTCCCGCAGATTAGTGAAGCCCAGCTTAAGCTAGTTTTAGTTCAAATCATTTTGTTTTTGCTCTTTTTAAAAAACAATAATTAAAAGAATATTTGCCTAAAATTTCCCTGTATGTAAGCAAGAAAAAACAGGGCAAAATGACAGGTATTATAGTAAGTCATAAAAACAAAATTAATCTTAATTTACCGATAGTTGGAAAAAACTAAATGATTCATAAAAACACTTTGACAGTCTCAATAAGGTTACATAATTACCTGTTGTTGAATAATCAATTCCCACTGTTCTTAGTAAATCTTCAGTTTCTTTTCGTTTTTTATCTAAATCTGATGACACTGCAACCGACACTATTTCTTCCTAGAAATAGAGAAATTAATGAACACTGCAAAACAGAGATTTAGAAAAGGATAGGCAAGGATATTCTTGTTTATCCCTGTAAATTAAAAAGCAAGGGAGTTAACAAACGGGCAATCGTCAAATCGTTTCTTCAATTATGTAGAACACATTAATTTACAGGCAATGTCTGTTAAGTCCTTGAACAAGGACCCATCAATTAGCTAGAAAGCAGTTTAAAACCTGCAACCGTTCGGATGAAAGGCGCCGCACCAACCCATCAGACCAAATTAATATATATATTTGTCTAACATACTTTTAAAAAATATATATATACACAGTATAACAAATCAAAATGTAACAGTGGTCCGTAGGTCGAGCAAGGAACAAATAATTTTTCTTCAAAATAAGGCGGTACTTCTAAATACTACAGGACCACTTGGACCGTTTGGATTGCATGGAGTGCTTGGATCGCTTACTATACTTCGTAATTACAAAAGCCATGATATCAATGTTAGGGTTGGAGTTAAAGTTAGTTCTGGGGTTAAGATTAGTGTTTGGAACAGGGTTAAAACTACTTTCCATAGCAATCTAAGTGATCCAAGCGGTCCTGTAGTATTTAGAGGCACCGAAAAAAAGGTGTCTCCTGTTGTTTTATGAACAAAATAAATGCTTGCTGAAAATTTCATCTGAAGCAGCAAAACAATGAAGTAATGAGGGGTAAGGTAAATAGTTTAATATTTTAATTGGGTCAAAAAACTTTTGAAAGCACGGTTCTATAATACCCAATAGTTCTATATTATACAGCCCTGAAATAATGCAAATTTGCATTCTTTGTTTTGTACTGTGCAATTAGATAAAACAGATTTTTATAATATAGTACTTGTAAAACCTATTTCAGAAGTAGGTTTTCACAAATAAAAATACACAATTTAACCCAGCTGTCGACAACCTCTTAATATGTATTTCCCTTCAGATCTCCTTACCTTTTTGGGGGGAGCTTTCTTTTGTTTTTCAGCTCGAATTTGGGCGAGGCGCGCCTTTTTTCGCTCTAATTCTGCTTTACGGTCACTTCGATCAGACATTTTAGCAATACAATGTAGTACAAAACTCTGTCACACAAGTTAAATATGATTGAAAACATTATTTAGCGAAGCTCTACCTTTAGCAAAATTTACAATCACCAGCAGTGCAAATTGTTTATTTTACAACATTGCTGAAAATTCACAGTTGAAATCATGAACAGTTTTTCTGTGAAACTTTAAATTAAAAACAATTTATTGTTAATATTTAAGCTGATGATGAACTATGAAACCTGTTGATAAAACAATGCAGTATATACAGGTACCAAAAAGTATATATGAATTTCTAATTAAAATAGGATGGAATAAGAATTTAATATTTACACAAATGAAGCATGAAAAGGCCAGCTAAAGTAGAATTTTTTAAGCAATTGGTTGTGCCATACGGGTCAACATTGCAATGAATGACTATGGCGATTGAAAAAACTCTAGTTGTCGAAGCGGTGAATGTAGTCGTTTTACAATTGTAGCGCCACCTTACGATTACGTTTGATTTTGAATGAAGGCATTACGTAGCAGCATGGAAAGAGAGTCAATTTATTATAAAAAGAACAGGACATGTACGGTCGTGTGGACGAATGGTTAATGTAACCAATACATATACCGAATTATGTTCTAAAAACGGTTTGAGCAACGAGTTTCGAAAAAAAGAATATGACATGGTTGAAGTCACAATCTTGCAATATATATGCAGATTTGGTGTTTTTTTAATTTTAAAGTTAAACTTTTTTGGGTGCTTAGGCTCAATCTATAATATAGCCAAATAAGGAGTTAGTCTGGTAAAAATGCTCTAAAATCGCCAACGTTTTACATTTTAAAATCTGGGATGGGATTTTTATGTTTTATTATCCTTTAATCCAGTGAATGGGAAAATGCCGACGAGTTATTACACGAAAAAACTTTTTCGCGCCTACCGTCGGATTACCGGAGCTATTGCAGTGTGTTGCAACTACTTTAGACGTTCCTTCAGTTTAAGGTAAATGTATTAATTCACTGGATTCAGGTTATAAACCGCTAAGGTGCCGAGACGATGGCTTGTCAAGAACACAGATTAATAAGGTTTCGAATGTTAAAAGTCACTACCGATCTCTAAAGGAACACTAAAAACAGTCATTTACTACATACCTTACAAAACTATTATTTTGTGGCAATATCCTTTACGTTTCTTTCCCAAAGGCACAACTAACTAGCTAGCGACCAGTTTCGAACCTTCAACCCTTCGGCTAAAAGGCGACGAACGAATCCAACAAGCTAATAGTGGGATGTAGATTGTAGGTAGATCTTATACCGCAAATAAGAACAAATTAAGTTATTATTGTGTCCATTTCGCATGAGCGTAGTGGGCCTATTTACAAAATTGTACAAATTAATTTTTCCGTGAGTAACCGGGTTGGTTTAAATTTTAAACAATAGCCAATTAAATTAATTTTAAAGATCTTTAAAAGAAACACAAAACTCTAATTAACAAATACGGCTTACCGAACCTATTTCTGTGTGTTCTATTGACATTGTTATAGTTTTCGCTTAACCCGGCCCAAACAAACGTTAGCGCCTTGTACAACTTGGTACTGGCTGATTTGGACAATGCGCCATCACAAATCAACCAGTAAAACAACCTAACCGACTTATCTTATTTGTATTAATTCGGATGGTTCTGAAACTGAGGATTGTGATTTTAAGTGCGTCGGTCACAAACAAATTTCCTGCTTGTGGCTTCATAATCATGAACAAAACGGCTCCTGCATGTATGAATTTACCAAAAATGTAGTGACGTAGACGAGGGCACTGGTGCGCGTGCTTTTAAAACTGACAGCGCATGTGTTATCATACGAGATTACAGTCGGCCATTGTTGTTTTTATAATCTGATCTCCTGGGCTGATCATTTAAACATGATTGGCAAGTCGAACTTGACTTCTAACGTACAAAACAAAAATAAAAAAGAAACGACGGCCTCGAATAACAGTCCGACAGGCTAATGCTCTGAACAACCAGTTCTGCTGCTTAAATGACTCAATAAGATCAACATACCACAATTGACTATAATCTACTATATATATTCTATAAATGCAAAAACAAAAATTAGGAATTGAAAACACACAATAACTGAGCAGAGGGCGACAATAATTGGTTGAGGGTTACTTTGCACCAAACATATTAAGATGACTATTGATTGCATAATTGAGCAACTGAAGGTTCTTCGGGCACAAAGTAAAAAAAGCGAGCTGATGATTAGCGCATCTTCGTTAATCGAGTAATATTTGAGAATGTAGGCGTGCATTGGGGCAACACCATACATGATAAGTGAATATTACCATTTAGCAGCGTGTTATAGGTCTGGGTACCAATTAAGCGCAAGCGCAAGCTATACAGATTTTATAAAATTATTAACAGGAAAAGCAGCAAAAATACTTAAGAAACACAGAGCATTAAAATTTTAGTTTTCCTGGCATGTATTTATCGACAAGAGATTGATAGTATGGTTTAATCGTTTCAACTTCTGGCATATCAGGACACTTGGTGTACAGATCGTGCTTACTGCAAAACAATAATTTATTCAGGGGTGATTATTTTTTTCTTTACTGAACTAGATCAACAATTTATGTTCACACATTTTACTGCCCACCATTCTACATATAGGAGCAATGACGCTTACTTGAAGAGCTTAATCCACTCCATCATGGCTCTGTCTTCATCGGAGCAGAGATGATCATAATCTCCCCCGGTATGCCATGGATAAAACGAGTGGAATCGTATGCAATACATTGCTTCTTCGGGGAGTGTGCATTTGTTATGCTTCAGCACTTGATACATGTATTCTGCGTGCAACTTTGTGTTACGGCCGCGTTTCAATTTCGCTATTTTACCGTATTAGAACTATACTTCACAGAGTGGTCTGATGGACTCATGCACATAGTTGGATTACTGGTGTATCAAACCACTGGTTCTGGCAACGTTCACTAATCGACCTGTCCAACAGAATAACCACAACTCGGCTGACTGTCCAACACGCTAATAAATAAAGTATCTGGTCGGAATAAGTATACAAAAACTCGGCTGTGAATACAGGTTAACTGACGACAACCTGTGTTATCACGAGTTAAAATTCCACATTTTCTTAAATTCATAAAAGTTTACGGCCATACGACCATGTAACTTATGTATAAACGTTTACCGTCATGTCCCCAAGAAATAAGGACGTTCTTTAGTCCACAGTTCAATTCGTACATGCCGAACTTCGTGCTTTAAAAAGTCTTGGTTATAATTCAGCCTAAAGTACGAATGACATATATAATTATCCATCAAATAACATGCACTGATACACATGACAACTAAATGTGGAACTTTAAAATAGTGATTTCGATTTAGGTTTGTTACGAATTCGGTGTTTGAGAACAAAGTTAAAGAGGTAAGCCTATAACCTAAACTAAAAATTAAGGAGATAATACATCAACCATCCAGGTTAGCGTAGTCAGCACTTATTCGTCTGGTGTTCATGAAATACAAAACGCACATTCACAGTGGAACACAGTGGCCATTACTTACTTATATCTGGGATCATGAAGATCTGGGTTTTTATTAAATGTGGAATCTCTGTAAACTATAGACGAAGGAAACTCCGCTCCGACCACAAACGTATCGCCCACAGTACTGTATTGCTCCTCGCCCCATACTCCCATTACTTTACCCAGGTCGTGTACAAGGCCACATAAGTGAAGCCAATCTGAAATCAATGTAGTTTGCAACGCATAAACGGTGCCACAAAACAGGTATTAACATAATATATATCTTGGGCTTTAAGCAAAATAATTTACTTATTAATAAAATATTATTAACCTTTATCTGGGTGTTCTCTGCGAAGTCCTTCAGCAGTTTGATAAGCATGGACCGAATTCGGAAAATCAACCTTAAAGAAAGTGTTTATATTGATGCATAGATTTCACATAAACACTTACGTCTGGGTCTGCTTCGTCTACAAAATCGTCTAACAGCTCCAGCGCCTCCATGATCGTAAATTCCCCGTGATTAAATTTCATCCACTGAATATGCTGAAGAGGTAAATTATTTAGGCAAAGTAACAAATCCATTTTGTGCTTTAGGAGGCGTAATTTTACAAATTGCAATATATTAAACAAATTGTAATAGACAACTTAATTACATATAGACACGGTTATATCGACTGTCATTGTTCACCCTATAATATACAAAAGAGTATAAAATTTCATCACCGCACCTTTTTACGAACGAACTCTACGCACTGGTAAGTATGCATCTTCACATAAGTGTTGTACACGGTATCAAAGCGACCTCCGTCCTGATGGATAGATGTACTACAATTATATAGAATACTGCGATAACATTACAATGCTGCAAATTAAACTAACCGCCGAAAAGTCACGAAAACCTTCTTTAGCGCAGTCGTTCTTGTACTTGAATGCATCAGCCATAACTGCGCTGGTAACTATTGTTTCCTGAAACATAATTAAACAGTTAATGTTAGTTTAGTTTATGTAGCCTTGTTGGAAATTATTAATGACATAGAAACTTAAAATATAGAAAGGGAAGCGGAAAAAACGAGAGTCGTGAAAACACGTCATGGAAAAATAAATTTTAAACCATTTATAATATATACGGATGGCAATAAAACCCAAACAAAATCACAATAAATTGTGGGCAATTAGTTAAAACCGCATTAAAATCAAGTAGAGGTTTAAATTTTATGGGGTTTTAAAGCGCTGCTATTGTCAGATTTCTAATGCAACTGTAATAATTACCCTCATCGATTGTAGTTTCGGTCCAATTTATACTGACATTTTACATTATGCAGCGAGCTATAAGTGAGACAGTCATAATTGGTTTTAATAGTTGGTCTTTAAAGTGTTTGTGATGTGACGTAATATAAATTCCATGAAAAATACAAAGGCATAACAACGTTTGTTCTGATACTTTCGACCATCGACCTAATGGTTTTTGAAGTGATCATTTACTTAATTAATATGATCTCAAGTTGATTTAAATTATATTACGATGTGTGCTGATTTTGACTGTTCATGTGTTACATACATTTGGTAAGTGTACATTATATTTATGTTTAAGTTAAACATTTTGGGGAGTTCCAACAATAAATGGACAATTTTAAATTATCTTAGGTCATGTCAGGTGATATTTAAAAGTTTTTGTTTTTTTTAATATTTAAATGTTCAATTTTAAATAGACATATACTCGTGTTTATTAAAAAAATACTTACAAAGTTTTTGGGGTTTTGCTCTAAGTGATTAAAAAATAAGTACATGTTTAATATATTTTGTAAATAAACTAACACGAGACAAAATTAATTTAAAATGCAGCAAAACTTGGGTGCCATGATCGTTTGTTTCAGAATGCATACGCATTTCCATTTACCATATTTTGATCTTCGGGTATTTTGTTTTCTAAATTGTTTTCACCAAAGCGTTTAAATATTTTTATTATTGGTTTTCTTAATTGTCAAAATATATATCAACAATTTTATTAGGGTTGATTATTTTTACACTAACTAATAAAGTATATTGTGGACAGATTAAACTGCTCTTAATTATAAATCGCAGTAATAACAAAAATATTAATAGCTATTTTGGACAAAAAAAAAGTTAATGCAACTAAGTCTTATAGAGGGCTCTAGTGTGAATTGATTGGCTGTTTCTTTATGTTACTAAAAAGTTATTTAAAATGTTCTATGATACAGGGATACGCAGTTTGAATGTTACATACCGGCATGCTTGCTTTCTTTGTCTTGATAACAAATGGAACCAATTTCAGCTTTAATTTTAACCTATAACGTAATTTCCTTTTACCTATGAAGATATTAGATGCAAACGTTATGGTAATTAATTTATATAGATTTTATTACTTCTTGCGTAAAACGCATTAATGATTATTATTATTTATGACCAATCGGTATATGAGTAATGTCTTTTACGCTGCAAACTATGTAAACGCAACACGTAGGTCTTCAGACTGAAAGATGGTAACGCCCTACAATAGGGCGCGTATCAAGGAGCAAAAGTTCAAAAATGAACCATTTAGTTAGTTAAACTTTAACTTTATAGGAATGACCTTTACTTTACCTTAATCACAAATAAAGCAGGCACTGTATTTAATAACATGTCATAACACTTTCAACTTATGCATTCCACGACAACTTTTCATCTTAAATTTGTAAAACAGTTTCGTCATAAACAATGAAATTACGATTCATATAATAAAATATATTGAATAATTGTTCTTCGCCACCTAAATTCTATTTTTTGTTCCGACTTTTGATTGTAACTTTTAATCAACTGTTAGGAACCGAAATTTTGCAAAACTACAAACGTTTTTGCTACTGTGTTGTCGCGCATACACAACTAATCTGACGCGTTTATCTCTCTTTGTTGTGCGTGCACTCAACCGTGCTTTAGGCAGCAGGCATTGGTAGAAAAACCTGGGCGTGTGATGAGGCACCTATGCGTAGTCGTTCTCTGAATTGTTCAGGCGAAGCGTCCTTTTTCTGTTTATCGGTCGCTTTCTCTATTAACAAACTGCGTGGTTCTTCTTTATTATGGGAATCCTTTACAATATTGTAGAGTTTTATTCTATTTTTATGTCGTTGATTAAAATTCTTTGCATTTTTGGAAACTCGCTAATTATCCGTTATTTTCCTGTTTCGTTGATTATTTGATTGCCTGATATTCTGATTGCCTGAGCAACAATGAAATAATTTGTGTTAAAACGCTACGATATAAAATACAAAGGTAAATAAAATGCACTATTACAACGTATATAAAATCGTTAGTGAATTTTAATACTAACAAAAAATATTCAGATACCTCCTATTCACTTGGAACCGTTTTCCGGGAATACCCTAACACAATCGAACTCAAACCAGTACTCGGTTCGCTTTAACTCCCCATAATAAGAGAATGAATTAAACTTTTTAGAAGTGTAAGTTAGCCCATATGTATTAGATTTGCGGTTGCAAATTTACGGTAAATTACGCCAGGGAAATTCCCCCTAAAATGTAATAATAAATGTATGAGGAATTATGTGCGAGGAATAAATGTATGATGAATTTCAATACGAACAAACACGTAGTTGATACTATTTAGTTATTCTTCGATTTCACTATGATTAATATTTGGACACTTTAGCTTACTTAGTTCGCCTTCGAGCGATGATGTAAGTTCAAGAATATAAAGCTTCTGTTTTCCTCGTTACACATGAAATTTAATTTTAACCACAAACGGCGAATATTCCGCTTTTAGACTTCAAAGCCATTTGCAATATACGTACAATGGTAGAAAATTAAGGTCTGTTGTTGAATTATATCCTGCGTCACCAAGCATCTGGTAGGCAGATACTGCCCGGATGGTATCGTCATGTGCCAGTCAATACGTAACAGAAGGTTTGTTTGCATTTCTACGTGCGTCTATTGTTTGCATTAGCCATATGCGTATAGCTACGTGTATATATTGATTGTTCCTCTGATTATAATATCACGGCTTCTGTGTATTAAAACAATATCGCTGCCAATTTATTTTTTTCCATAGACAGTGGCCAACAATATTGTACACGCTGTTTACCAAATTAAGTTATATTGTCTTACTCAGTCCAGTAAAATTGCTGATGTGGACACTTTGTGGTAGCCTTGTTAAATAGCTAGCCTAAAGACAAACAGCAAGTACAATCTTAATTTGTGTGCGGACGTGTTAAAGTTATGCGGTTAAATTACTGTTTGTCGATAAGGTAGTAAAACCCGCTAAGATGCCTAATCGAAAAATCTTCGCTCTTATAGGTAAATATGAATATTAGCGCTGATAAAGAAATAAATGTGTCTGTACAAGAAGCAAAGGAGTCAAACGTGAATATTGGAACATCAAGTAGCTCAAACCGTAAGTATAGATCTTCTAAGCATAATGATTTTCAGCTTTTAGCTAAAACAATTAACACTTATGTAAAAAATTAGATCTAGGAATTGATGAAAATTTGTTGACATATATTGTGCGTTATTCATCGGTACAGGTCCAGTATTAATAATACAAAACAGCATTGCTTTTTTAATTTGTTGGTGACGGGTAGATCGCACGATTTGTGGTGGAAGTGTAACCATGTTTTGATGCGTGTGACACTGTGACATGGTAACTGTAAGCTCGTAAATCACACAACGCCTGTATAGTCCGGCTTGCCTAAAGATTACAACACTTTGTTATTACGTGCACTAATAAGATGATTGTAAATATATATTTGTTTTTACAGAGATTGGCATGGCAAGTCTAAATTGAAGTACTTAATACATAGTTAAACCTGACTGAAACTAGTTTTAATAGGCACATATAAAACTGTAATATTTTTAGGTATGGAAAATGCGTTTTCAGTTATTTTAGAAGAAATCGGAGAAGACGTCACAAGACAGGGTATTCTAAAGACACCAAAACGAGCTGCGGCAGCTTTGAAGTTTTTTACTAAAGGCTATAAGGAAAATTTACAAGGTAAAGAAACCACTATTATAAGGCGTAATATCATTGGAATGAATGGGTTATCCAATGAGGAAGAACTTTTCAGTAATGCTAACTTACATACGGATAGCTTGCCACGACTTTTTATTTTACAAAAATCCTTATGGGAGTACCGACAAGCACAAATATAGAAATAGAAGCCCATATATTCAGTATTTTTGTTTATAGCCGATCTTCGGCTAGGGAATATTTACTTAATTTTTTTTAAAGTTAAAATATAATATGAATCAGAAAAACACACTGGAATTAAAACAACCCTAGTTTACCCTGGGAAATCTCCTCAAATATAATACATGTTAGCAACAAATACACTATTATTCCATATAAAAAAGAGCTGACACTTAAAATTAAACAAGATATAAATTGACGGAAAATTTTAATACGTGCAAAAAAGATATTGGTGTTAATGCCCAGCCTATTTAACTATTTTCCGGAAAATCAGGTTCAACTCCACTAAAACTATTGATCAGTCTAATTTACCCTTCATACCAAACGAAATTACCAATCAAGTTACATCGTAGGGGTGTTATAGCTAATGTGTATGGAATATGCAGTAGTAAATTTGAAGTAAATCGCTCCAGGGGAATTCCCGACAGAAAATATAAACACGACTGTTGATTTTCCGCATTTTCGATTTTCAGTGCCGATTATTCTTTGAAATCCTATATTTTGGAACCAAAGAGGAATATTTTTTAATGTTAACGAAATGCTTTGGGAAATTACCCAACATATAAATTATATGAAAAATTATAACGCACAATAATCGTGTGTAAAATAGCTAAACATGGAATTTTAACACGAAAAAAAGATGCGGAGTGACCATACTTATTTTATATGTGTAAGCTAATATCTATTAGATATGCAGTACCAAATTTAGAAAAAAATCATTTCAGTTATTCGGCGATAAAAATAAAAAAAGCAACAACAAAAACAAAATGTACTTAACACCATAATAAGCAAGAGTGAAATACAAAACTAACTGCAACCGTAAATTCTTTAAAATAAAATAACAAAAAGCATAATTTAAAATTTCCGTATAAAAAACAGGTGAGTATTACTGCAAATACATGAACCCAGTGATAAATAAACGAAAGAAAAACAATTAAATGCCATATAATAAGCAGTGCAAAGGTGACATAATAGTATAAATACACAATACCAACCTCTAAAGTGTGCTATATAGTGTTCATCGTCGCTCAAAATAAGTCGGCTTTGCCTTGAGCCTTGAGGTATTGAGTTCGTGTGTACGGCTTTTGGGTGTGTTTTCTACGTTTTGGTAAACATGTGCTTTTGCTGGTATATTATTCATCAAATGTTCGTTGCCTTCAGTGTCGGTCTCTTCCCTGGTAAAGTCACAATGACCCTACTTTAATCGTGAACAGTTTGTGGTTTTGCCATGTTTTTCCATAATTTTATAATTTACTGGACTCCATTTGTTACACTTTTAAGTAGTTCACGATAATTAAACTCTTTTAAGTTAACCGGCATGAATTCATAATTCCTTCCTACAGATATTGTAAACGAAGCAATTTTCGACGAAGATCATGACGACATTGTGATTGTAAAGGATATTGAAATGTTTTCTATGTGCGAGCACCACTTAGTGCCATTTATCGGAAAGGTAAGAATAACACGCAGTACTTGTTAAAATCACAAAAATCAAATTATTTTATTTATGTTTTTTTATATTTCAGGTGTCAATCGGTTATATACCGAACAAAAGAGTTCTAGGGATCAGCAAACTTGCAAGGTAATCGCAATCATTACTTATATATATATATATATATATATATATATATATATATATATATATATATATATATAATATGTTTTTCGTGACCATTAGGTTTTAATTGCGTATGGTCTGCTGATCAATTTCAAATGTGTCATGTGGTTGTTATTCGTCCTCGACAAGGTTAATCGATAACCTGACACATTTCAGAATCGTGGAAATGTATAGCCGGAGGCTACAAGTACAGGAAAGAATGACAAAGCAAATTGCAACAGCATTGGTGGAAGTGATTGAGCCATCGGGAGTTGCAGTTGTAATTGAGGCATCGTGAGTATTTGGGCAGCCGATCGATTTGCTTTGGGAAATTTCACTTATTTGTATATACAGATAAAACAAAAAACGCCACGGATCCTCTGTGATTAAAATACATAAAATATTAATTTAACTTAAAATTAAGTAAAAATATTAATTAAAAGATGAAAAAAATAAGTAATTTAGTTCTGCTTAAAATGGATTTATTTGGTGCTGGGTTGGGCTATAAAGTGTCGAACCCTTTCTTTCTTATCCTAAAACGAACAAATAAAATTTGTATAAATTGTACGTCTATGCATATAGACCACACAAAAATGATTGAATTTCACAAAATGTCATCCTCAGACACATGTGCATGGTAATGCGGGGCGTTCAGAAACCAAGTGCCACCACTGTGACAAGCAGTATGTTCGGAGTTTTTCGGGATGATCCGAAAACCCGCGAAGAATTTCTAAACCTACTTATTAAAAAATGAAACGTTCATGTATATTATGTGGTCGTCTGTAAAAGCAAAAACCTGGTTTTACTTAATTTTTAATTTTCGTCATTTTGGTGTTGCCAGTATTTAAAAAAATGCAATTCATTGTTTGGGTTTATACTTTTACCTCATTTACTAACAAAGTTAAGAAAACTAAGAAAATGTTCGCTTAAATATATACCGTCGTTTACCTATACATGTTTTTAAACTCCGACCCAGGAATGTTTCATCGAGAGTGGCGCATCACCTGAAAGTCAATAATATAAGGTACTTGATTGGGCAAGGGGCGCATACGCTAAAATTTAATAATCCACTCGGCAGATTTTTCTGAAAACATATATAGGCGTATAGATCTAATTGACAGGACAGAACAGCTGGTTAAATATATTAAAGACAGTGACATTAAATTAAGCCTATAACAACCGAAAAAAAAATCCTCGAAAACAATTTGTCGAGCTGGGTCATAATTTCGGGATCTCACTTGGTATAGTTCAAGATTTGCCATGAAACAAATTTTTCTTGAAGCTATCCTTACTGCATTTTTTATTCGTGAGTATAGCCAATCTGACAGTGCCTATCGTTAGGTCACTATATGGATAAATCTGTGACAAAATACCATTTTGCAGTTGTGCTAGCCGATGTAAGATCAGAAGATGTATGCAACCCAAACCCATGTAGAAATGGTGGTTCATGCATGGTTAGTCCCAGGAACATGGTTTACTGTTTCTGTAATGATCATTTCTCAGGAAGCTTCTGTCAAAATACTGCTAACGGTACAACTTTAATATTAAAGGGTTTATTCTTTATATAATATTTATATGAGTTATACATATTTATTAAAATATGCATATATTTAATGAAGAGTGTGTTACACAAAAGTAGCTGATCTTCGAAACCCTCGGTGCAAAATTTGATTCATTTTAATAAAACATCTAAAAGATAAAAACGTTTTAAAAGCATTTCCTAAAAAAAAACCACGATATATATTTATTGGTAAAGCTGGAGACAGGTTCGATTTAAATATCCAAACTACAACAATGTATTATGATTGTACGAGGCCCCGTGCCATTGAAATTCAAATGATTACATTAGTACTGTAATACTTTACTAATCAATGATGGTCAACAGTTGCTGTATAATGGGTTATAAATGCGTTTAATGTGTTATTTAAATACATATTGTAATCTGCTTATATTTTTCACGTAGGATGCCCCAATCCATATTTGGAAAAATTAGGAAAGCTCCCGGTAGGTGCCAGTCTGGAGCTAGCGTGCGATAGAGGATACAGATTGAACGGACCCAAGTTTATTTTGTGCATGGAAAACGGCAAATTTAACGGCACAGTGTCAAAATGCGTTAAAGGTGGGTCATTTTGCAGGAAGTACATGCAATAAAATTGATCAAATCTAAGCCGATCAGTAAAAAGGCCAATCCTTTAATACACCGAGTTCAGCTAAAAATGCTTTTTAATTAGGATTTATTATATATAACAAACTATGACTGTAATTTCTTAGGATCTTCTGGTTGGGACCTCCAAACGCGCTTGAAATAAATCTTTGCTCTAAACATTTGTTATCAATTCTTTATTAAACTGTAATATTTTATCCAGTATTGATTAAATCTGGCCATTATTAAAAGGCAATTTTAGTTTAGCGGCATAAAATGTATGCATGCATATGGGCGTCACAAGTAGTAAAATGGTGTCATTTAGTTTTACGCATAAGAGCTACTATCTTTAGTGTGAAAAGAAATTTTTGTCTTTTGAGGTGAAACCTTTGTGCGTAACAATGCATTTTACCTCTATTTGCAAATCTTAAGTTTTTTAAACAATTCGATTAATATTGATGATTAAGCTACAAATTTCAAGAAAAGTTTATGATATTCTCGATCTTTTTTGTATGTTTGCAATACAAAAACCTGCAAATATATTGGCATTCTCAGCATTATAACGTCTAACATCATTTATTTTATCACAGAAGATTCGACATTTGACACTGGGTACGGCGGATCAAGGTCACTATACAAACGATATGCTGTTGCGATTACACTCG
>CH002951.1:718890-729313 GCA_000149265.1 Ciona savignyi
CTGTTGCGATACACTCGTTCCTATGATGTTTATATGCGTGTTACAGATATAAGAGTGAATGTACAAATTAAAGACTTTAACTTCAGAACCATACAACTTCACGATGTAGTTCCATATTTCCGAAGACAGATATGATTCTGGTTCTAAAAAAAACACTTTCTATCTACACTTTTATCAATATTGTGTGTTTTATTTTTGTTGATACTTGTACATATTGGCATATATTTTTGAGTTCTAAAAATCTATAATACCACGTAAAGTTGTGTAGCATATATGCCATTGTGGTTTATAATGCTTACATCTACCAACTTCGTATTTTATGTGTCAATAAAAGCCGCCTGAGCCATTGTTTAAAATAATAAATGCCATATTTCGGTAATATTCATAAATATGATATTGGTGTTACAACGAGGACAATGTGACTAAAGCTCCATGTCAAGTATTTGTTCAGGTGCAGTTTTTGAACAAATTGAGAAAAGCGCGGCCATAAAGTGGTCACTCATGTATGTGAAACGCATTTGGCTTGATACATATTGTGAAAATGTTCGTTATATTGAGACAGACAACATAAATATAAGCATAACAAATTCGTCTAAATTTAAAAAATATAGAGTGCAAGATGAATCATATAATATTTAGTCGTTCAAAATATGTACTGCTGGTTTCAAGCCTTATAATGCCGTTTTTAGGTGAGCTGTGAAAAATTAAAATAATCATCCGTAAAAAATGGAAAAAAGGAAAAAAGAACAGTTTATTCAGATTTTCTTATCAGAACTGATGTTGATAAGTTTGTATTTTGATTAGGAGTCGTTAAAGCTCAGAGAAACATACCCGGTTGCGGTGGAATCATCTCAAAAGTCCAGGGCGTGTTCGTATCTCCCGGCTACAACCGAAACTACCAGCATAACCTAGAGTGCATATGGGACGTTCAGTTTAAAAACACAGATCGCGTTGAGGTATATGCTATAAAACTTGCATCAGCAATATCTATAATTAAGAAAACCTTATCATTTTATCAGCTTTATGTACGCGATTTGGTGATGGAAAATGGCGGAACGTGTTTGAAAGATTATATTGAAATAAAGTTCTCAGACAAAGATGCTATAAGGATATGTGGGTTTCGACCGCCACAAGGAGCAATATCAGGGGCTGCTCCAGCAACTATTACATTTGTCAGCGACGCTGCAGTCAGTTACAGGGGTTTTTATATTCAATACCGCAGTAAGTCCAATGCCGTTTGCATAGTTGCAGCATTGTGAACATTTTTACTTGTTATTCTGTATTGGATACTCCCTTACACAATTTATGTTTCATATTTAGTATCTGAAGGGGTAATTCGGCCACCGGACCCGTGCGCCTCAAACCCTTGCCAAAATGGAGGGGCGTGTACGAGTGCAGGAGGTAGTTATGTGTGTACGTGCCTTGAAGGCTTCACCGGCACCAATTGCGAAGACGTTGTTGAGTCTAGTATGTAAATGAGATGTGATAACGAAGTGTTGCAGAAGTAACATAACATCGATTACAGGCACTGTTGACCACTGTAATCCGAATCCTTGTGAAAACGACGGAACATGCACAGACACTGGCGACGGTTTTACCTGCGCATGTGCAGACGGCTGGCAAGGTGAATCTTGCACTGAAGGTAAGTTAAAATGCTAAACATGCTGTTTACATTTTTACAGCAAAAATGCTCTTATACTGCAGATATAGACGAGTGCGCTTCCTCACCTTGTCAAAATGAGGGAACATGCGATAATGGAGCGAATCAATTTACTTGTACTTGCATGGGTGGTTTTACCGATACTACTTGTTCGACAAGTGAGTATTATAACAACGTTATTGCTCTTTGAAAACATCGAGGAGTCAGCCGAAGGGTTGCTGACTTAGAACAAGCCCCTATACTGAATTGAGTGTCTCCTTAGCAGGGACTTGCGGTCTCAGGAGACCAGTGAGGCAGGGACTTACTACAAACTGACAAACAAATTTTGAACTGACGACTATCATAAAACAAAGACTAGATATAAAAAATTGTATATAGGTATTTGTACAGATTTTCATTAACATCATTGCACACAGGATTTGAAAAAATATACCTCACCATTACAAAACCTTACGTACGTCACCATATGTTTCCGCATGGAAATTAGCGGTTGTTGCCCGAACCCAGCGTTTGTATAAACAAACATGCAGAAATATCGCAATAGTATACTAAAATTACTGGAATAGTTCTTGTGACTACTGTGTGGGCACAAGGTGTTTCTGACGATTGTTCCTGATATAAATTATTATGCGATCTCGTATCCCTGAGGATAATAACAACATTGTACATGTCGGCCATATACAAAACTACTCTGTCTACACACGATAAACATTTGCAGATATTGATGAATGCGCATCTAATCCTTGTCAAAACGGGGGGGATTGCGCGGACGGTATCAACGAGTTCACCTGTACTTGTGCATCGGGATGGACAGGCACCACTTGCCAGGAAGGTGTCGATTAAGGATGATGTATGTTTATTATGACAGGGATATCAGAGTTTGGTTTCACAGATATCGATGAATGCGCATCGAACCCGTGTTTAAATGATGGCGAATGTGAAAATGGAGAGAATCAATTCACATGTCTCTGCAAGGACGGGTACAGTGGAGACACTTGTGAAGTTGGTAAGTCGGTTCCCTTTAAAATATTATTTCCTACAATATAACGTCTACGTGTATCTGTACTTCGGCAACTACAAAATGAAATTATTAGACATTGACGAATGTGATTCAAGTCCGTGCCAAAATGATGGAACCTGTGAAAATGGAGAAGCAATGTTCACTTGTTTGTGTGTTGATGGGTGGTCAGGGTTATCTTGCGAAACCAGTAAGACTCGCTGCTTGTACATGCGCACCTGCTTGTCCTTTAAGGAGTCGATATGCAGTGCTTGTCCCATCAAAACTTAATACTGCTTCGTTTTATTTGCTCTTCACTTGCTTGTTATCGGATTCTAGTGTAAAGATTGCCTCGTTCGCACGACACCATTTAGCTACAGCATTTTTCCCAATCAACCACGCTTCATTGCAACTAGAAAGAGAGTACGAGTAATTATTTTAGTGCACTGATATCTTAGATGTAAATGAATGCGAATCTGAACCGTGTCAAAACGGAGGAACTTGCACCGATGGTATAAACGAATTCACATGCGCGTGTTCTGCAGCCTGGGAGGGTGTGACTTGTTCTATCGGTAAGCATTCTAATGCTTCTCCAAACAGCCGCTTCTTTATGCTTGCAGCGAAGCAATAATCAGTTTAACCTTCAAATTCACAGAAGCTATTCCTGATGAAATTCCCTATATTAACGAATGTGAATCTAACCCATGTCTAAATGGTGGCACCTGTGAAGATGGTGATTTTATGTTTACCTGTATTTGTGAGCTAGGCTGGACCGGCCTTACTTGCGATGAAAGTAAGACACCAATTACAGATCTAAGCCAAAAAACACAATCTCGTAACCTTTAGACGTCAACGAATGCAGCTCGAATCCCTGCTTGAACGATGGGGAGTGCAAAGATGGTTTGAATGAATTTACTTGTACCTGTACCCGCCGCTGGACTGGTGTTCTTTGTGATATCAGTAAGAACAATATATGTTTTGCTTCAAGCACAAACACACAGACGAAAACATGTACAATAATATATGACGCCAACAAGTTTTCGTGTGGTGGGGCTTGGTACATGGAAAGGTGTCGGTGATTCAGTTCTGCTTGCCATAGACTTGCACCAGCTGCCCTGCTTCTGACGTTTCTTTATCTTTGTCGAACGCTTTAGTTGCTTTCAAGCTGCTTCGAAGGACGCTTGCTTCTTAGATTTTGGTGTCAAAACCGTCATATTGTTGACAGTAATAGACTCCTGTATATCTGATCCATGCAAGAATGGTGGAACATGTACGTCTGATGAAGAGGGCTACATCTGTGAATGTGCTAATGGTTGGGCAGGAAATACTTGTCAAGTAGAAGCCGGTAATTTACATGTAAACAGAGAGAAGCCTATTTATATAGTGAAGTTATTTATAGAACAAGATAAAAAAATATTCCAGAATTTATATGGCTAATGTAGAAACAATGTTATGTTGTTGATTTATAATATATTTATGAAAACAACTTATGGTAGAAACTTTTTTTCAAGAACCAGATAAAGACCGCTGCTCGCCTAACCCTTGCAGAAACGGTGGAACCTGCAAAAACACAAAGGACGGCTTCGAATGTGCTTGTGCACCCGGTTTTCGAGGCTTGACATGCGTACAGGGCAAGTTGTACGTAGTTGGGTGTCAGATTAAAATACGTTTTTTTATTCCAGAAGAAAGTTTTGTAGTGATAAAATTTTGGGTGTTAGTTCAGTATTGTAATCCACCTTTAGCAAAATACAGTAGTTAGTTCGCACGTAGCGTATATTGCAGGTCAATATACGATCTAATGTACAACGTGATAATCTTTGCCTTTGTTAGACATTGACGAATGTTCATCCAACCCTTGTTTAAACGGCGGGCGATGCGTAAATGAGCGCAATTCCTATTCTTGTCAATGTAAGAACGGTTACACGGGTGTCAGATGTGAAAACGAACCACCAAAAAGTAAATATTGAATCAAATTTGCGTGTTGGAGTTAGTTCGACATGCCAATGTATAGTTTTGCTTATATTTCACGCTAAGATGAGGCTGAAGGGGACCCGGATGATATTTGCAACCCAAACCCTTGTCAAAATGAAGGCGAGTGCTACGATCTGGGCGATGGAGAGCCTTTTTGTATGTGCCAGGAGGGATTTGAAGGAGAACTATGTGAAGAAGGTATAGTCCAAGGCAGATGGTGCGGTTATAGTGGGTTAAAAATAAACCGGCGGACACATTTTTGCATCCAACTACTCTACGAAGTCGCCTATGTAGTCTATTTTTGACCTATAACTGAAGATTTCTAATAAATCCGTATGTGGTAACTTTAGGAGAGAGTCCGTGTATTCCAAATCCGTGTGAAAACGGGGGAACATGTGTCAATTGGCAAGACAAATTTACATGCACATGCGCCAGAGGTTTTCAGGGAGAAACTTGTTCAAAAGGTATATTGTATTTAAATTTATATTTTGGCTTCAGTCGCCTAAATACAAACGTTTTCATGTTAATGTACCCAATATACCCTACCAAACTGCTAATCACGACATATATAGCCTTATAAAACCAAAGTGCAACTTTAAACTTGCTTTGAAACACAAAACAATTTACCTATTAATTAAAAGTGTTAGTATTAAAATATAGTTTTTTGTCGTTTTGGGACTTATTTAGAGTTCACGGAACGTAATTTTTAATGTGACACTAACTATTTAAGATATCGACGAATGCGCATCAAATCCATGCGATGGTAATCTAGTTTGTGTGGATAAACCAAACTCGTATATTTGCCGTGAAGAATGTGACCCTGGTTTTACCGGTGAAACATGCGACATTGGTAAGTTCAAGTTTTTCGTCTGTTTTAATTTCACTAATTTTGCTTACATCTTAAATAGAAATTGATGAATGTGAACCTAGTCCTTGTCTCAACGGGGCGACTTGTATTGACGAAGTGGCGTCTTATCAATGCGACTGTGTTGCTGGTTATAACGGCACGAACTGCGGTATGAGATTTATATAAGTAGAATTCTTAAAATCATACGTATGTCCCCTAATAAATATTTTCTTTTTTTATTTCGAAACCGTTGACACAGTACCTCATCGTATACACTACAAATTCACTTTTAAAACATGGCACGATATAAAATAGTAAACTACATCTCTTATAAGATTGTAATACTGTTACAGAAAATAATGTGCCATGCAATAGTGACCCATGTGAAAACAATGGCGTCTGTGAAGAAATTAAAAGGAGCAACAAAACTACATATCGGTGTTTGTGCGAAATAGGTTGGGCAGGAACGAATTGTGACAGAGAAGTTTGTAAGTTACACATATATTATATATGTACGCAGTAGCATATGTACACTATAAATGGCTATAGATGCCGATCTATACCTATAGTATTGTGCGTGCTCTGTACTTAATTAAATTATATTATATTTTCAATAGATTTCTAAAGAATTAACGCATAAACAGTGGGGTTATTTTTTGCAACTTAGAAAGCATGTACTGGTTGTTGTAATGTTTATTTTAAATAATTCAAAGAATAGTGCTTGTTAAAACCTAACCTAAGCCCAAACATAGTCCTATTTTTAATAAATTCAATTAATAAATTCTTTTTTTGTAGTTTCATGTTGCTGTGTGGTTTATATATGAGTATGCACTGAACAAGTAAATAAGTTTAACTCAAATAGGCAATGCCAATTTTAACAAATCTTTTTCTTTTGTTTTTCCTTAGCTGCCGGATGTCCGGATCCACATGGAGGTTCTAAATATATACCTTTTGGGTCGACTTTGGAAATAACATGCGGAGAAGGATTTGTGCTTTCGGGATCTAAAAGCATCACCTGCCTGGATTCTGGCGAATTTAATGCTTCGGTCCCTCAATGCTTACGTACGTGTAGGGCGAAGAACGTATCTGTCATTACTATTAATCGTATTAAACTAGAAAGTGTCAATCATGTGTGAACCACCACTATTTTTTTAAACCCCTGCTAAATGTACTGCTGTATTTTTATGCAGTCGTGCGATTATTTTTGGGTCTCTCGGGAATTTCCCTGACGCAATATACCTAGATTTGCCAATGTGGATCCAAACCACTATTATATTAGCTAACACCAGCAGAAGATTAAACTCGATTGGAAATTTTCTTCCATATTATATATAAAGCGTTAATGTAACTGACTGATCACTAGTTTCAGTAGAATTTAATTAATGGTGGATTCAATATACACCAGCGTTACGCAGAAAAAAAAGTAAAATCAAAAAGTGTTCCTTTCGGAATCGAAGCTAGGGAACCTCCAATATACAGTTATAGCCTATTATAGTTTACCATCTTATCAACTTGCAATAACTTTACCAAAATAAATTTTTTTCTCTACAATCTGGGTCTTGAAAATAATCAAGGGTTTTGTTGGCAGTGAATGGAATGTCACCGGCGGCGGTTGGAAACATGGGACAAGTGAAAATGTCGCCCCTGGTCATCAGCATGCTCGCAGCAGGCGGGTTTGTCTTGGCCGCGATTGGTGGATTTCTATCTTATGTATTTGTCTTTGCGTAAGTAAGATTTAATTATTGTATTAAACATTTTTTAAAGCAGTTAAAATTGAATAGGCCAACTATTTATGCTGGTCCTTAAGTCACTATCTCGCGCCCACAGTTTTAAGTAAACAATTTGAATCCAATGGGTTGAAGTAAAGTCCGTTAAATCCATGAAAACAAGGGTTATGAGCGAATTACGCACACGCATGGTTAACAGTGGCGTATTTAGGATCGAGTTAGGGGGGGAGTAGTAGAGGCAAAATGAAAAGTAAAAAATAAGGTCTTCTTGACAACGTAATAAAACTAAATAAACGAAAACGTAACATATATTTAATCACAATCGAACAACGAACACAATTAAACAAATCGGGAACGAATGTTAGAACCATCACGTTATTCTGATTCTAGCTGAAATCTAAGCGCCGATGCTTTTTTTTTCTAATCTCAAAAATAAACGTATCATAATTCAAGTTCACTGGAAGCAGTTGTCACAGAAAATGGTACCATGCCACCTAAATACGCCAATGATGGTCAGGACCACATATATAATTACAACCCGGACAATCACATTATATATTTAGACCCTGGAATTCCCCTGCAGTTCAGGCGAAAATTTCAGAAACGTCTGCAAAGATGGGAAAACAAAAATGCTCCTCAAAAGCGGAAACGTCTTTGTCAAAGAAAATCAACAAGGCAAAGGGTTCAAAAGTTTCAAGTTCAACCAAAAACAGTCCAAAAGGGAGTGTAAAAAATAAATGATCAACAAAGTATTGCCAAAACATTATCTAGCGTATAATTAGTTGCGTAATTGGGCCGACATTCATTGATGTTTTACGGCTCTTCTATCGTTATAAACTGTGACTTTTAAACCTCATTGAACTTAGCTGTTGCTATCGAATAGTGATGGGTCGATTTAAATACCTATTACACGCAAAATATACCAGATTCCCCTTGTACCACTAAAACTCTTTAAACAAAAGAGCGCAGTCTTACATATGTTTTTAAGTGTTACATTCGCGGTAAAACTTTACTGTAAGCTGGTTTAATTTAAAGTATGCCAACCTTGTGTTATCCACTACTATTTGTAAAACCCATTTTGACTATATATACGCCATATGTTGCTACCATCAGAAACATATGCTAATGCGTCCAGCTACTAAGCAATGCACTCGTTGCCTATAATCAAATTTTTTATATGTATAAAATGTACAGTGTTTTTATAATCACTTACAAAATATAAGTAGCCTAAATAGCAATAGCAAAGCATTCAATATAAATTCTATACAACCAGTAGTAGGTATATATATGCCGAGCACACAGGAAACAAAATATTACTAGAGAGTGTCAACCACGTGTTTAACCACAACTATTTGTAAAACACATGTTGTATGCCATATATTCATGCTACAGGGTCCCTAACCACATTTTGTATTTTATACACTGTGTATGTAGTTTTTGTTTCTGCAAGCATAAACTCATGGGTCCCATAGTTATCAAACCATAAACTTATTTTCCGTGTGTAGGTAAAAAAGAACAATCGTGATAGATTTACAAAGATTTCATCACAAATGTTTTAAATTAAAGCTTTTTTAAGTGCTGTATTGAAATGAAGCTAAATTCCTTAAACAGTTCGATTTAGTTTTTCATGGCTTCGGGGAATTTCCCATGCGCTTGGTAAATAAGTTTCTGTTTTTTACATATGTGGGTCATGTTAACTATCAATTCTTAAAGTTTTAATCCGATTTGACGAATCCTTGTTGGAGATGTCAGTGCAATGTGGCATGCTTGTCACAATCATGAGTCCGGAACATATCTTCGTTTTTAAGGGAGTTACCCTAAGTAAATGTTTTTTTTCTTTTAAGTGACACAGGGTGGATAACGATCTGGCATTTCACAGAATCTGATCAAAATTAGAGCAGCCGGTTAAACGTTATTTTCCG
The DNA here is from genome assembly GCA_000149265.1 of Ciona savignyi. Classification (NCBI taxonomy): domain Eukaryota; kingdom Metazoa; phylum Chordata; class Ascidiacea; order Phlebobranchia; family Cionidae; genus Ciona; species Ciona savignyi. The sequence goes on from CH002951.1 coordinate 728,015, forward strand.
AAAAGCTATTTTTTTAGAAAAATAACCGATTTGGATTTTAACGTCTCCGGGGAATTCCCCTAGATTTATCACCCACAATTTTGCTCCTGCGTATCTAGACCATGTTGTCTAACAAATAACAAAGCTTTATTACTATTTTATTATTCCTTCTGGTAGATGTCGGGGCGTCATGCCATGCCTGTCACAATCATGATTTGAGAAAAAAATCTTATTTTTTGGGGTATTTCCCGAGATATTTTTTATATTTTTCTTATTGTTAAATAAGTAGGTACTGCACTTACATTCTACCAAATCTTATTCAAATTGGAGCAGCTGTTTAAGCGCTATGCCGCAAAAAGCTATTTTTTTTATAAAAAATACCGTTTTGGTTTTTAACCTCCCAGAGGAATTCCCCTTGATTTATCACCCAAAATTTTGGTTTATGCATATCTAGACCATGTTGTCTAACAAATGGCTAAGTTTCATTACGATTCCATTATTTCTTCTGGTAGATGTCGGGGCGCCATGCCATGCCTGCCAAACCTTTGACGAAGTAAAAAAAAAAAAAGAAAAAAAACGGACAAAAACAATATGTGTCCCAATTTTTTTCAATTGGGAACCCCATAATAATATATAAAACCGTAATATTTTTTATTATCTTCTAGTTTAATTAGTCAAAGAAACAGCAAGATATTTTGTGTATAGCCTATACAATATGTGTTCATAAATAGTGGTGGTTAAACCTTTGGTTGACACTCTCTAGTTGCATATGGCGTACCTGTGGGGATCCCACACGTTTATAATTGTTTTTCTGTATGTTTTAACAATTAGGTCGCCATGCCATTTGTCCATACTTTGTACATGGAAAGTCGCGATTAATTTCCTGTTTACGACAGATCAGTCGATGAATTGTTTCCCGCGTTCTGTTTAACGCCGTCCAAACCTCGTGTACAAACATGTGTTTCCTGTTATATATGTGTGTTATATAACCCGATATATGAGTTCATATGATCAGAGAGCATTTTGGTTTGTCCTCGCTTGGACTAGCCGCTCTCTCAAACCTTTACCTATGCCTACCTAAGCTATGCCCTGTGTACAGCGCTCTTTCTGGCTGCACCTTGCGTAAATACCTAATAAAATACTTCACCTATGCTACTCCTTGTCTTACCCCGCTCAAAACCCGTCTAAAAGCAGAGCGCTGCTGCCTGCTACATACCCAAAGTAAAATGTATTTAGTTAAAGGTAGGTTAATCGAAGATGGATATATATTTTTTTGGCAAAATAAGTCAGCATTAAAAATATGGCAATTGCATCCCCGAA
>CH002950.1:0-40316 GCA_000149265.1 Ciona savignyi
ACCACTCATTCCTGGTCCCATGCCACTCATTCCTGGTCCCATGCCGCCCATTCCTGCTCCCATACCACTCATTCCTGGTCCCATGCCACTCATTCCTGGTCCCATGCCGCCCATTCCTGGTCCCATATTGTTCATCATGTTAAACATCATGATCATTTGCATCATTTTCATGAAGTAGTTTTGTTTTGGCATTGCTTGACGATTATAATATTGTCTTCTGTATGACCGATAGCCTTTCATATTTGACATGTAAGCAGCTTTTTGTCTACTCATGTAGGCATTAGACGCTCCGCCTTTGTCGTTAGGATTGGGAGTTCGACTTGATGAACTAGTTTGACCTCCTGTGTGAGCCTTTGGTTCACCACCTTTGTCGTTTGGTTCAGGACTTGGGCTTGGTGGAATCTTCTGACCTCCTATGTAAGCCTTTGGTTCACCACCTTTGTCGTTTGCATCAGGACTTGGGCTTGGTGGAATCTTCTGACCTCCTCTGTAAGCCTTTGGTTCACCTCCTTTGTCGTTTGTCGAGTTCATTCCTGAAACGCTTGTATTTTGCATTGTTTCATTCATATCCATATCATCACCATTGTCGCCCATTTCTTGTCCCATGTTGCCCATTTCTGGTCCCATGCCGCCCATATCTGGTCCCATGCCGCCCATTTCTGGTCCCATGCCGCCCATTTCTGACCCCATGCCGCCCATTTCTGGTCCCATGCCGCCCATTTCTGGTCCCATGCCGCCCATTTCTGGCCCCATGCCGCCCATTCCTGACATCATGCCACTTATTTCCCGCCCATTCATCATATTCATGATATTTCGCTGTATAATTTGCATCATGCTTGCGAAATTGTTGTTCGACATAGTGCTACTTTCGCTTTGGTCGCCTTGCCCCCCTTGCATGAAAAATGGACGCCGTGTCGTCTCTTGCTGTCTGGGCATCATTCCTTTAAACATCTGCATTAATTGTAGAACGTTGGTCATTTGTCCGCTGTTTGGGGTTTGATTTGTCTCATCTCCACTATCGCTTCCTTTATTTTGCTGAGCATTTCCCGGGTTCCTCATGGCTTTCATCATTTGCATCATGTTGCCCATTCCACTTGAACCTGCCATGCTGTATCCACCTCCAGTGTCTCCCATATTATACATTGATCCTTTCTCCCCGTCATTTCTGTCTGAACTGGCTGGTTCTTCAACTGCATAGCAAATCATATTGTTGCTGTCGTCTGTGCCATCTCCAAACGCAAAGCTACACGCTATAACCAAAGCAACCAATAACAAGCGCAACATCATCTTGATGATTCCTAATGCTGCAATATCGCCAGATCCCAAAACCTGCGTATTTATTTCCTAAAAACCTTTTTCGTAGTTGGCCATACAAGCGAAAACATTGCCTCAGGGCGGAGCAAGGTATCATGACGGTTCGTTCACTCTGAAAACACCATCCGTTTGTCACGATGAGACATTTCTTTCAAAATCCGTCCGTTCTGTAGATAAATATAGGATCCAATGCTATAAGCAACCGGTGTATATTTATGTTCTATATACCGTGATTTATCTGTATATACGCTATATATATAGCGCAGCATTGGATATTTATATATCGATATCTTGCTTGAAGGTAAATACGAACCTATTTTAAGCAATAAATAAAACTTAGAATGTACCAGTTGATTGCTTAGTGTTACGACCATGGATTTGCTTATTGCAATGTGTGTATGTTGTTGATTTATTTAATTAAAGTTTTTGATTAATCACTTGTCTCAGCTCATGCTTGCAATTATAGGTAACGCTAAATAACAAAACCGCCTTGTCTTCTATAGATAAACCGATCATTTGGCAATTAAAAGTGTTAACTTGTGAAAGAAACTTAAATTGCCACATTGTACACTCGTCGCCGTTTGATAAACAAAAAAAATACGCAACCTTACACTTACACTATTGTCCACAGAAATCGTAAGAGATAATGACGACTGTCGCAATAGATAGTTACTTGTAGGACAAAAGCTTAGTGACTTGGCGACAGAGACAATCGTGGTCTAATGTGAATCACGTGTCTCGTGTTTATAACCCGCCTTCTTGTCGGATTGGTCGGACCAACCGAATGGGACGCAAAGTATCCAGCTGTGGAAATATAAATATAAAAAAACACGGCAACTCTATGACCCTAGAAATTTCAAATATGTGAACTTAAACAGTTACTACCTTAGTATATTCATGTTTATCCCCGTGAGTGAGAAAACCAAGGGGGTTAACACACTGGCAAACGTCAGATTCCCTCGCGCCAACCGTCGGGTTACCGGAACTATTGCAGTGTGTTGTGTATGATTCGCACGTTCCTTTAATTTAGTAGAATCCATAAATCCGCTGGGTTTAGACAATGTCCGATGAGTGCCTTGACCAAGGACACAACCGACTAGCTAGCGATTCGTCTTCGGATGAAAAGGCGACGCACTAAACCACCAGACAAACCTGTCGGAGTACCTTTGTTAAATTCTCAAAATACAAACATACTTCTAATTAAAAGTCGGTCAGCTAATAATAAAATATATGCTTACAGAATAATCTTGAAAGCACGATATTTCTTTATATTTATCGGGTAAGAAACTCTTTTTCATTAAAGTATTTATACATTTTTATCTCCTGATACCTCGTGCTCATAGCTTAGTGGCTTTTGTCTCGCCTTTTAGCTGAAGTTAGTGATATACAAAAATGTCCTTTTTATTCGACATGCGCATTGCTTCAGCAGAATTCAAACCACAGTATATCGCCAACATACAAGTTGCCCGCAGCTTAGCAACCATAATTATAAAATATGAACAGTCTTAATACGCAAAAAAGCGGATATTGTCTTCGCCTGAGGGCAATGTATTCTGTTGGAAGCACAATGACGTAGGCCTATAATTGGTTACGAACGGTTGTGTTCCAAAACGGTTAACTAGTTAACTCGACCGATTTATTTGACTATTTCTATATAAAACATTTTTGGTGGATTTTTAAGGTAACGAGCAAAAGTGCGTTATATATGGCTGTCGTAAGGGGAATCCCCACATTAATACATTAGAATTAGATAAACAAAATCTTAATTGAACAAATGGCAGTTCATAAAAAATCATTTATTATTTTTTAGAAGCGTATCTTTTCGTTGTGTTTTTTGACGTATTTATATCGTAATAACCAGGACCTTTGAATATAACCACACTTTTGCAACTAATAAGATAGAAAACTTTTAATCTTTTTTATCTGGTTAAAACTGTGTTCCTTTTTATTTGGTAAAGTCTGCCGCGGTGCACTGGTTGCGGAGCACTGCGCTAGAACACGAAATTAGATTTTTTAAAAGGAAGTGGCTGCATTTCGTCAGCCTCCGGACATGATTGTTAGTATCCAGTAATTGGGGCTGTCTATGAAGACATTGGGGCAAGAAGATAAGCAAGTGGGTCTACAATTTTCAGAGATGTCCTTGCTTTTCGATGAAAAAAGATGCAAACTGATAAAATATTACCTTTGAAATCCATTTAGGTGGACCATACGTACCAAGCTAGTTCATTGCCTTGTTATATCAATCATGGTCTATAAACCCCTACGACCACACAGTTTTTAACCAATAAAACAAGTTTAAGAATTCCGTTAACGTATTTTAATTCGGCTGAGACATTTGTACAATAACAGTAAGCATTCAACGTTAAGCATTTCACAGTGGCCAATAAAATAAGAGTTAAAAAGTAATGGGTCTGATCAGTGTATGGGGTACGGATTAGCACTAGAGAACGCCGCTTGGGAACTGTGTTTCCTGATAGTTGTTTTCGGGATCATATCTGCGGGCTTAAAGGGGTCACGATGAAATCTATTAAGAAAAAATGTGCTCTTGTGTTGTATCAGTGTTTTGTTGGTGATTTCTTCAATCCCTACAGTGCTGCATGTGCTTAGTATGTTAGCAGTTATCAACATGTATAGTGTTCAGGTCTCAAAGTATTTATAGACTTGAGTGACGTAAGACATGACTCTCTGCCAGTCAGGACGATCTTTCAAAGTCATTTCTTCGATTGTTAAAGTCGGTTCGATTCCTACGCTTTCTGCCGCCGCGAAAGCTAAGCGGAAGTTTTTAGCCTGGAAATATAAGAAGATAATTACTACACATGCTTAAGCGGGATATTAATTAAAATAAATCTTTCAAATACCTTTTTTTATATTTGTGGATTACTTTTAGTATATTTTCCATTAGACTATTTCTATAAAGCATTGTGAGATAGTATTGGCAACAAATTAAACTACAACATTCAAATTCTTTCGAATTAGAATTTAAGTAAAACTAAACTACTAAAATGTTTTTTGTCTTATAATTTTGATAAAAAAACGCAAATTAACCTGTAATTGTAGCCGCGTCTTGTCGTCGTTAGCAGCCATGTAGGTTTGTTCCAGCGACTTGTATGGAATATGAGCTGGAAGGTAGGAGTGAAGCAGCGAGCAGAGCGCGAGGCCGTCCGACCAACTGCTGCTGAAGTTGGTGATATCAATACCGGGGTATGGCTGGCGAAAGAATGAACGTTTAGTTGGTAGATTGAATGTAGCGGTAAGCCTTCGTTGCATAAAAGATGAACCTGGTTTTATTTAAATGGTTTTGCAGCAATGGCTAATTTTAATGTAACGCTCGCATGCATTTTTGATTGCCTAGAGAATTGAACGTTAAGTTGGTAGATTGAATGTACGAGTCACAACAAAGAAATGTTTTTTCGAGTCACAAAGAAGATCAACCTTGTTTTATTCAAATAGTTTTGCAGCAATGGCGAATTTTAATGTAGCGCTCTCATACATTTTCGATCTTGTACACAACTGTTTATATTGCTGTAAACAATTTTTACTAATTTCTACCTTTGTCTTTTCCTGACACCATTTGAGCAGCGCGTTTCTCTTCGATCCTCCGTATCGACGAGCTAATGATGACAGTACGTCACCGCCGGGGGTCGCTAACGAGGTCGTCCTGTGCTTCTTCTGCACTGGGGTTACCGCCGACGTCACAATGGGCGATTGACTACGAACAATGGAGGGAGAACTCGGCCCAAGGCGGTCGAGGATGTCGGTAAGTGGTTTCCGAGTTTCCTGGTTGGAATTGCGTCGGAGAAGCGTGGAGAGTTGTGAAAGGTCGTTGCCTGGGGATGAGAAGCTTAGTTAAAGGAAACTAATTTGCAACAAGTCGAACTTTGACAAAATAATTGAAACATACTTAATATCTTTATTGTTGCTGTAAGAAACTACCAGGATTAAAGAATTGTAAAACTCACAACTACTCCGACTGTCCGGTGTCCCTGGCTTGCTGCTCGCCGCTGAGCCGCTAGGGGGCGTCTGCAGCTTGGTGAGGGAAGTCGTGTTTGGGGAATTTCCCGCCTGCGAGAACGACGACATCGAATGATGACGTTGTATCGGGCTGACAGTAGCGGTGACGGGACTCGTGCCGGATCGAGCGGTTTGATTTTTACTTGGGCTGAACGGAGCAGAGAACGATCCCATCTCGGCTGGGATGCTGGCGGATGTTGTGAGCGGAGGGTGACACCTAGTGGGAGAGGATGGGGATGCGGGGGAGTCGGTGCTCGTCTGGTTGTCGAATGATTTGATCAAACTCTGCACTCCAGGTGAATTGTTTGCAGCGTGTCGGCTTTTATAAGACTGTGGAAATACGAAAGAAAGGTTAGGATGCTGTTTGAACACAACGTTAGGAGCATAACCGACATTTGGTTTCGAGATAATGCAAATGCTTAAGAAAAAGGCTGACAACAGCTTTAAGTGGAATAATTTTAATAAAAAAAGTTGATTGTGCTTATATGGTGTGCGGTAACGGACTATAATTTAGATGTTACAACAATAAAAAAAGCTTTCTTGAAATGATACTTCAAGGAAATAAAACCAAAGGAACCTTGCGAGTGATACCCACCTCTCTAAGCGCCGCAATATTGTTCTCCATAGAAGTCCTTCCAACTCCTTGTCGCAGTGATGTGGCTTCGAGGATGGCAGCTGATGTGGATGACACAGATGAATGTCTCTTCCTCCGGAGTTGTTCGTTCTCCACCCGGAGTTTGGTGACGCTTTCATCGAGCATCTGATTCTCGTCGCGCAGACGCGTCACTTCCGATTGCGTCTCTGTGCAAGAAAGACGTCTTAAATTAGTGTCTTAAAAAAAAAATTCAGGATTTTTCGATTTTTTTGTTGTCAATTTAAAAAAATGACGTAAATATTCTCGAATTTCTCTGTGCAAGAAAGGCGTCTTAAATTTTTGGAAGGTTAAAAAAATGAATGGTGTGAATATTCTCTCAAATTCCCCGAAAAACAGTTCAAATATATGCGTCTCTGTGAAAGAAGGACGACCTAAAACGCAGGATTTTTCGATTTTTTTTTGTTGTAAAGATACAAAACCCGAAATCACCCACCGGCTTTCATGCCGTCAGCAATTCTAACCGCCATTTGCAAGTCGGCTTGGAATTGTTTCCATTCTTCTGACTGGTTGCGTTGCTCCTTCTTCAACTGCTGAATCTCCTTCTCAAGTCGAAATCGTTCTTCCTGTGAAGGTAGGTTACAAAGTATGTTTAGGAACGATCATTCTCTCATTTATATTTGAGATAAACTTTATAGTTGGCGGGCCAGACAACCCTCCTCAATGCCGAGTGCTGCAGAGCGGCAAAATAAAGAAGAATTCAACGTCGCTCTGCAGCCAAGGAACACTCAATCCCAAGCCAGAATAGTCGACCAATAAAGATCTACACGTCGGCGGTTGCAGGAACAAATCTACAATACTCCCATATCATATTACACCCTAGGCAGCAGGAGGCCGTGTTTTTAAACTTATTTGCAGTTGCTTATGATACATTTCGCTCTTTCGCTATGCGCTATGATGCAAATAAAATCAGTTGAATCCTAACCAGTACCAGTGCTTGTACCGACCTTTAAATCGGAGATTTGGTTCTGTAGTTGGTGAATAATATGGTTGTCGTGCTTCTTCACAGCAATATGCTGCTCCACAGAGTCCTCCATGACAAACAAAGTGTCGTTGGCCTCATCCAGCGAAGCTTGCTTCATCCGCAGATCATCCTGCAGACGGTCGATCAGCTCCGACAACTCGGACAAATCCTTTTGGGTCTGTTTGGAAATCATGACGTTTAGGATAAGCAACATATTTTTATTTGTAAAATATCTTGAATTAAAGATAATTATTTTAATTTTTTTTAATTTGATATATTTTATTGGATCATGAATATAGAGATTATACTGCTCGTACTGCAAACACCGACAATCGTAAGGTCTTTTAACAACACAACTATTTAATGAAATATTATGGATATTTCGACCAGAATTTATGACTTAACGCTTCCCGGCCGAACTGGATATTGGGCAACATGTTATAATATTACGGCCACTAATTTAACAATTCAGACTACTATGGCGCAATGTGTTCATCACCGTCCCACTATAGACTAAACTTACCGATACGCTCGGATTTTAACTTAGAATAATATCTTAAATCCCAGATCTATCGTTGATGCACTACAGAATGCATCTGCCAAAGCAACTAATCGACATCTGACTAGATGATTATTGTACAGTGCAATTCGTAAAGAGACCTTTGCTTTGGCTTCCTCTAGTTCTTCCTCGAGTTCGGAGACTTTTGCGTCGAGTTTTTCGTTTTCAAGCTGGCATTGTCCGGCGTCCTCTTCAAGCAGCATGTATCTTTCCTCCAGCTCCTGTAGGATGGAGTTAAAGTGACATATTGAAAAGATTTGTCGCTAAAGTAATAATGATTTGCCTAAAAGGTTTAACGGTAAGGAGTAATTCGTAATTGGAATAATTACATGCATATTATTGTAATACTGGGAAGACATGCCTGAGCAATAGCACATATGATTGAGCGCATGCTTGAGCAATAGGACATAGGATAATCATTTTATTTTCTGAAGTCAAACGCGTTAAGCAAGTCAAACACGTTAAGCATATTTGGTGAAGTCAAACGCGTTAAGCATATCTTAGTCTTAATAACTACAACCGGGACTTCAAAACCCACTGACAACACTCAACACAACTTACCAGTTTTTCCACCCTGAGAGCCTCGATAATCTCTCTCTCCTCCCCACCACTCCCTCCTCCGACCACCAGCTCCTCCATTCTTCTCCTCTCCTCCTTCAGTTCATCTTCCAATCGCTGGATCACCTCAGATTGTTCCTCTTCTGCCTCATCTTTTGCTTCCTGGAGACATGGGGTCAGCAAATTGAATAAAAGTTATGGGATATAACTAATCTTGTGAGAGGGACAATTCAATAAAATTGGGCGAACAACTCAATAGGAAAGTGGATTTATGCACATTAACAGTTAATGATGGAATCGAGTTACATGGTGGAATGAACCAATTTTTTTTGACAAAACCCTTTTACAATATCCAAAAACTAAATAAAAATAAGCTCTGGGGGCATCTACACTGTAAAAAATTTTTAACACAATTTACTTTTAGTTGTTTCTCAAGTCGGGACTTTGCAGTGTGAGAATGGTTAAGTTCCCTTTCCAGCAGCCTCAACCGCTCCCTGAGAGCTTCAGCGAGTTCCTGTTGTTCCTTCCTCGCTTGTTCCGCGCTCCTCACGTCTTCGGTGATCGACTCCTGCAGCTGCATCAGTTTGGCTCGTTCATTGAGCAGGACCACATATTGTTGCTTTAACTCGCTGTGGGTTGGATCCTCACTCAGTTGGTCAGCCACCAATGCCTGTTAGGATGAACTTTGGTTAGAAAGATAATCATTTTTATCCCCCGCAAAAGGAAAACAAGTCATCAGACCCAGTACATTGTTTCATCAGACCCAGTATAGCCATTAATTACACCCAACATAATTATTAGACCCAGTACATTGTTTCATCAGACCCAGTATAGCCATTCATTAGACCCAACATAATTATTAGACCCAGTACATTGTTTCATCAGACCCAGTATAGCCATTCATTAGACCCAACATAGTCATCATACCCAGTATAATGTTTCATGAGACCCAGTATCAGGTCATCAGACCCATAAGAGCCATTTATCAAACCCAGTATAGTGATCGGACCCAGTATCAGAAAATGGCCATTAAAAAGATTTAATTCAAATATAGACAAGCAATCGAAACTCATTTCTTTCGAGAAACCCAGTTGTCACTTAGGTTAACACAGCCACATTATTCTAACTTACTTTACATTACCATGTTCATTTGACCCTATTATACCTAGTAGTCACCAGTCTACTGAGTAGTAATTGTATAATTCAGTATTGTGCAATACAATATTATGTGAAAACAAATATAATTATTTTCCTTTTCAATAACAACCCGAGACCAACCCACCACATACTTTATAATGATGGTTGAATCTAACTCCTGTTTCGACCATATTAATTAGTCCACAGCACAATTATCCAACACTTCAGTTCAATTTTTACTTAAACATATAAATGTTAAACTGATCCTAAGAGCATTATTAGTTTTATAGGTTAATAATAACATTGAGTTACATTTTGCAACTTTAACCACGAAAAGTAAAAACTGTCGAAGTAATAACCAACTCATGCTATTAAAATAATAATTCCTGTTGCCCCACTAAGTTAGACCTTGCTGTTGCATCTTGAGAGTAACACAAGCTACAACAGACAGCAGTCAATTGCTCCTTTATGTGAGGAAAGGTTAAGGTAGGCAGCAATATGTTGCTACTAGCTAAACTCTTTTTTTGTAACACTAAATGAACATACACTGTCAGCTAAACTAACGATGTAGATTTTCCTTAACAGATAACTGCAATAGGTGTGGAAACTGTAAAGCTTTTATACTTCATTCTAAGTAACAACAATAACAAAACAAGCACCTCATGTAAATAGTTTGTTATTATGCTACCTGGTAAACATAAATAAACAAACTTTAATCCTGCTGAATCTGGTTGTAATACAAGTTCTTAGACTTGTTCAATGAAACTAAAACGTGGTTCCGACAGATTCAACGCGTATTATCTATGGGTCGCTCTGATAACATCCGCAAATAAAATGGTTAAATGGGGAATCCCCTTCACGCTTTTCTTTACATACATACGAACGTAACTTCTAAACTATCATTACGCTCAAAACATATATTTTGTCGGATACAGTAACTACTAGGTCTATTCAAGTCAAAATAACAGTCCTCGCAAATTATATACAACTAATGTATATTATAACAAGCACATGAGCTAGAATTAGGATAATCTGTATTCCGGTGGTGTGCTCAACTACCCAAACATTATAACTTGGCAAATGGACGGACAATGTTTTTGTTTTGATAAGAAAAAGCTGCGTCGTGATCAGACACGGGTCGACGTCGTGATTAATCACTCCAGAAGTCGTCTCGGAGAATCATTAAACACTGTAGGCTACTGTCTCTTTTATAAACTGCGATTCCACTGAAAGACGACTGTATATAAAACCTTGCTCATTCAAAGCACAATGTGAATCTATTTTTTTGTCATTTTGATAAGTTAGTAAAACTAAACAACCATTTAACATCACTTGTTGAAATACTGCGTAAATGTTTTCGTTAAAAGTTATGTGTAAAGCGCCGCATTGGCTTTTAACGCTACTGCTGCAACATTATAAACTGATCTGATAAACATTTAATCATTTTTACGTAAATTTCATCTTGGATTTAAATATACCGTAATTATAGCTACAAATATACCTTCCTTTTAACATGCCTTCTTTATTAAATTTGTTGTATATTTTAAAACTCTGAAAGCGATATATTTAAACTTGTTGTTTAAAGCTTGTATTTTAAACTCGGCAATGAGTTATTTCTGATTGTATATTTCAAGCATGTACGCAGCTATGCCGCAAATTGGCAAAACGCTACTTTTCCCAAAAAATCGCCTTGAACTGTCTATCACCAGATAACATGTTGTACATGCCTTGCAACTGTCTATATTACGTGGAAGTTGGCTTAAGCACGAGTATCGGAAGCTACTTTTTCTAAGAAATGAACAAAAACAAAAGCAAACCTAAACGAACCACGGTTGGTTAGAATTACACGGGTAGTTAAACGGTCGCCTTAAACACATTCAACAAACTAATCTTCATAAAATATACCTTTTTTTGCGAAATCAACGGAAAATGTAACTTTCACCTTAAACTGCATTCAATACAACGGCTGCCTGCATACAACGAGCCCGGAAAGTGGCCCCGATCGATATCCATGAACCGACTTAACCTCTGTGTGTGCCTGATGATTAACATTGCAATACCAGGCATGTACGACACTAATGCATTTCGACAATCAATTCCTGCTGTTGCGCAGCGTTCACAGCTCCATAGCTGTTTCGTAGCACATTCCGAAAATCGAATGTAGACGTCTTATTGAACGCACAATAATAGTTTTTTGTAGTCTTCCTGGGTATTTGTTTTAATTCAAAAAAAATCAAGCAATCGGAAAGATTGGGTAATGCCATTGTCTATATTGCTTTTAACACCATCAAACAATAAATAACAATAGAGTTAATATATTGGCACACCACAAAACACGAAAGCCTGAAATAGATTCAGGAGTATGAAGAGTTGATTACAAAAATATAATCCAGCTTAAAAGGTGGTCTAGGGTCGACAAGGACTGTGACACAAACTGACTCATAGCTAAGGCTATCGATTTTAATGCCGAGTCATGTCGTGAAACTTGTATGAACCTAAACAACGCTAAGGGATGAAACTTGATACTACATTCAGGTTTAATTGCACTGACATTATAAAAATTAATACTGATGCTATATTTTATGTTAGGATTTGGAAAAAATAAATAACCCTTTATATAGAGTAAAACAAATACGACAATTTGATAAACGGTTTCTGCGTTGCTGACTGAACGTGATTCTAATGAAAAAATTCGACTTTTCTGATTCATTCAAAAATCAACATGACTTTATTTTGGATACAAGCAACTGTTTTATTTAACCGCTATTCGAGTCCATGGTCTTACAAAGCTTGCGATATTATGAGCTAACATAATCGTTCGCTTGCAACTGCTTTGTCAATAGATACTGTGCACATTTGACCACCCACTAAGCATACCGTCCGGTAAGCAAACTAGCAATTAATTGTCGGTTTACACAGCAATGAGATTCCTGAACAAGTTAATATAAATAAAGTCTGAGTAAAAAGTCTGCACTGATGATCGGCATTTGGCATCAAGCGTTGGTCTAATGATTGCCCGTGTGATAACGCTCACTGTGTTTTCCCATTCATTGGATAAACACGAACATTTTAATAATCTGTGTCAAACTTAACTCTTTCACTCCCGGCCAAATGCATTAATTTAAACATGCTGTCCCGCAGTGTTTTTTACAATTTTTGGTCATTTTCAAATTAGCACAGTTTTTCTCAAATTTATGCTATGATTTAATATTTAGTATGGTTGGAAAGATAATTTATCCCTCTTTTAAACAAACCGCACACCTAGAATTTACCTCCAATAAAGAATATATTATGTAAACTTTAGTGAACACCACTTTTTATGTAAAGAAAATTCTGCTCGACTTTGAAAATTTTGAGGTGCACTGACAAACGAAATACTCACTAATTATTGGTATGCCCAAATGATATGAAAATTGGAATGTAGATTGTCTAATAGTTTTTGTACTCAGGAAAATTTGAACTGTATTTGTATCTTCAGTAGTTTTTTTACTATTCCTAATTGAAATTTTCCTTTATTCTAACTATATTATGAAAAATTGAACCAAAACGCATTGAAGTTTTTAGTTTTGTAGAACTAAAATAGTAAAAAGTATAAATAAGAACAGTGAAGGAAGTGTAAAAAGGGCATACAAAAGCAAACAAACACAAATACTATATCCAATATTCTTCAAAGCAGGGTACACCGAACTAGCTAGTCTCGCCGCCTTTTTCTTTATCGTGCGCTCAGCAGGCCCAGCTGGATTCATGCTTTGGTGAACACGAAGCATAAACGCCTGCTGCGAAAACGTCACCAACGCTCTCCTTTTTTTCTCAACGGCACGAAATTCACAGAGAATGTAAAGAAAGACTTTCTTGACAAAAAGAGCTTCTCCGCAAGTTAACGCGACTCCTATTGGCTGAGTTAGTCACTTGTAAATTCGTGTAAAATCGATAGAAATAAGAGGCGAAGCCTTGAAAAAGAAAGGCTATCACTCCTCGCATTTTTAATATTTCTCCACGAAAATTACAGAGAATAAAATATAGGGTTTCCTTGATCGAATGAGCCATAGCTAAGGTCTCTACCATTACGCATTGCGGAGAAATCGTTTTTTAGATTTGCATCCATTTATGTACAGGCGGGATACCATGTTTCCCAACAACTCGCCATATATGGCGAGTTGGGACGGAAAGAGTTAAAAGCAATAGAAACGTCCATGGCCGACAAATGCATAAACTGCCAGAGCGGAATTCCACACCATTTGTTCACTGGTACGCAGTTCTAATTAACATACTGGTCATTATACCATTGTACATCACATGGATTATTTCTACATGAAACATGTGGTAACACATGTGTTCAGAACCACATATACACAATAACATTACGTTGTATATGATATTGGTTGCAACATTAGTTACAGCCAGCAACGCATGGAGCTTATATATTTGGTGCATAATACATAAAAGTTGCCCAAACAGAAAAAAGCGTGAAATGAATGTGAGATACTGGTTGCTTAACAGTTTTAGTTTATTCAATATTACACCTAACATGTTCTGTTTCTTTCGTAACGAAATTAAACCATTTTTACACGTTTTTTTTTTATAAAATTAAACTATATAAAACTAAAATTAAACTATATATTGTATGCGGTAAATACGCCAATCGTTTAGATCGGGTATAAATGGAAAATAACTCAACGGTCGGAAATGCCATAAACAAAAAGGAAAATTAGAATTTGACTCATTATCGTTATTCACACTGTAGATTTCAACACGTCAACGCAAGTCAAAATTTTGCCAAACTTTTAGTAAATGCACAAATATTACTTTGACCGGTAAAACTTTTCAAACCAATACTTTAAATGCTACTCTGGTTACCTTTTACAGACAGAACCAATCTCCAATAATATGCCCGACAATTTAGTTCAGTGATTTAGTGCGTCGCTTTTCAGCCGAAGGGTTGCTAGTCGGTTGTGTCCTACGGCAGGGCACTTAACGGACATTGATTGAACCCAGCGGACTAATGTGTTCTAGTGAATTAAAGGAACGTGTGATTCATACACAACACACTGCAATAGCTCCGGTATAACCCGACGGTGGGCGCGATTTGATCTGACAATTACCCGTTTGTTAACCGCCTAGGTTTTCCCATTCACAGGGATAAATACGAATATCCTATCCTTACCCTAATACATGCTTTGCGACTTACCCTCAAATGGTCGATCTCAACAGAATGCTCTTCCAGTTTCTTCTCCGAGATATCCAACTTTTCCATGAGGAATCCTTTCTCACGCTGAAGCCGATTATTGTCGATCGTTAACTCCGGGACGGATTTCTGCAGGTCTGTCAACTCCTGAGGAAAGCATGGACGTTGTAGATTCTTTTCAATATTGCAAAACACATTTACGTTGCCAGCATTCATGGTACTTGATACAAGGAACAACTCGTACGACTCACATCACTGATATAAAAGTGACGCCGCACATATTTACGTCATTTGCAGCGCGTTTTCCAGAAACAAATAAGTCAATTTCCAATCGGTTCTTAGATATTTACATATGGGCGCGGGTGATGTGACCAAAAATACAGGATGGTGGAACGAGTATACTGCGTGTTGCCAAGATTTGCGCACAAAGCTTTTGCTTTTTAGGGTATAGCACATACATACTCTATGATTGTGGTCATGGAGATATTTGGATTGCCGTGAAAAAAAGGCAATGTACACACCATTTTAGGACAATTAAAGTGCTAAACACACACCTACAGAGATGTACATAATAATTATCTATCCACACGCCTCCTTAATCCCGATTTGGCATTTCTATACCATAAGGAAGATAGACCGGACTTGCCACAAAAAAAGCATACGATGAAACATTCAACATAACACAGCTCCACACACCTGCACTGTTGCTTCCAGCTCTTCATTAGTGCTAATATGATTCTCCTCCATTTGATGGATCCGCTCAGTGAGGCACGCCACCGTTACAGAAGATGTCTCGCTTATGCAACCTTCCGAACCTTCAAGATGTCAACATTAGTTCATTCAGATACAAGTAAAAAGGAACGTTCGAATTCCATGTAAGTATAGTTTACTCATTATAAATCTAATTCCACCTCAACGTGAAAAACAATATAAAATTACAATTCAGGCTGATATTGCATTGCAGTGATAGGTGATTTAATCCTGTTGACATTTTGTTACCTTGTTAAACAAACAAGATTAGCCAAATGTTGTTTGTATATACTTAACCTTTTATATGGACTTTACACTACTATACCTATACGCGGTTACAGTTTATTGGTTTATTAGTTTTCAATTGCTTTTTCACAGAATGGCTAACCTATAAGAAACTAATGATTTACGTGGTTGTGGCATTGTGTACAAAAGAACTAAGGCCCAATTAATCGTCCGATAAATAGGTGCGTGTTTACCGAGTGTGGTTTTGAATTAAGAATTACTGCACCAGGTTTTTGACAAGCGAATCGTGTCATCGGGATGTTAAAAATATCATCTGACCGAGGTCAGAGTGTAAAAAGACTTCGCAGGTCTTTACACGATTTGAAGTCATTTATCTTATGAAATAAACTAGATCTTCCCTACACGTTTTATAAATAGATTTGTTTGTTAACGGTATACTGGTAGGAAAGACGGTGCGTTTAAAAAGGTGTTGCTATCAGAACAATTAAAATTTGCAAGGTTAAAACTGATTTAACGGTAACGTAAACGAATATGAAACTAAATTCGAGTATTTCGCCAGCCTTCCAACCTGTAAGAACATTCCCAGACCCACAGTCGAGTAAATTCTCAGTGGAGGTTGATCTTGACGCAGATTGAAGATGATCCATGCTTCCGCCGGAGGTTAGATCCTCCAAAGACGAACTCATTCCGTCATCATTTGATAGGGTGTCGAGATCTGATATCAATTAAAGAAGTTATATATATATACTGCCGCAGTTCCGAATGCCAATGCATATTAGGTAGGGTTGACCTATCTTCGTGCTAGTTCGCTATGATGGTAAAGAACTATGATTTTATGTTATTGGCCAACCGAATATAGAGTAGAGAAAACGTTTGTTTTTTTAAATGCAATTTCCAAATGAGATGATAAAAAATAGGATACCTTTCGTTAACTTTTTCCACGTGATTAGGGGATACATTTTATAACAAAAGGGCTTTCATTATAATACGCCACGGGCAATTGTTAGATTTAAGTCAACGTTGGGTTACTAGAACTAATGCAGCTGTGGTCAATACGATGGAGATATGAACAGTTTTTGTTTAAACCATTAATTAACTGACCAAAGGCAATATCCACCGAGTCCAGGCAATATCCACCAAGGACACACCCGAATAGCTTGCTGCTGGTTTTGAACCCATCGGTTTTCAGCTGACGCGTTAAGTATGGACCAACCGGCCGAATAATAGTCTATACACACAGGTAAATGGCAATATTCGAGTTTTTAGATTTAAAAACTACAGAAGTATCCACCCACCGTGACCATGCAATCGTTGTTGGTGATTTGTAATCATGTCGTCCTTCTTTCTTATGGCAACTATCATCGTGTCTACTTGCTCTCGAAGCTTCATATTCTCATTCTAATGAACGAAAGTTTTATATACGCGACTGGATTTTCAGGACAAAGTACGAAAAAAGTAGTCTTACTGAACACTTATTCAAAGAAATCTGAATAACGATATTGGATGAGTTAGTAGATACCATATTACAGTATTTTTGAAAAATGTAAAAACATGTTACTGTAACGGCATTCTACTGTTTGGAGCAGTAAAGTCTGACGAAAAATAAACACAAGAACAAAATATAGTTTCTGTAGCACAAGGCATTTAAAATTCACGGTAACAAGTCTCACAATAATGACTATTCTAAAAAGGCTAAATTAGAATCCTGCTTTTAAAGTTTACCTAACCTAACATTGCGTAAGCTAACTTTGACCTATTGCGTAAGCTAACCTAATAACTTGACAATACCTTTGCTTTATCGAGAAAGCAAAATCGAAAGTAAATACGAGCAGAGGCGAACGTCGTACCTTTAGCCAATGACTAATTGTAAACGAATGTTAGACTTTCGCCGTAGCCCGTAGGTAATTGTCTACATTATAATACCTAATTTAAGGGAAGGGTTGTCATTTTACCTACTGTTGCAAATTGAATACGTCGGATTTTAATTTAATGGCTCTATTAACTTAAATTAAAGCGGCTTTTTGTACTTGCCGACACTATTACTGCCAACCTACGTAATACAGGTCGTTGACATTAACCCACTTGTTGACAAAAGCAACATTCTATACGCAAGATTGTATAACTACATTGGCAAATTTCGGACAATTTCGGACATGCGCAAGCTAACATTGGAATGCTTAGCTAAATAAAAAGTCATCAACCGGGTTAATAAACTGGGCCACGCAAGCCATCACTGCACTGTGCAGGAACATATTTGCTGGTGCTGCACAAAGTTGTCACAAAACTCCCATCGGATGAAAATAAAACTTTATAATGATAAAAGAAAACAATTTAATACAGAATACAAAACGCAAATCTAAACGTTACAATCAAACTATAGAAGCAAACGTTTAATTAATACCAGCGACGTATGAATGGCACATCGCTGCACTTAACACATTGAACAAAAGCTTTTCCTAACGACAAACTTAACTCTGTTAAAGCATGTGTTTACAACTTATAAACTAAATCTAAGAACCGTCTTTGTACAGTCGCAGTTCTAAAAAAATTGTACTGTGAACAGACCACGACACTCGATCGGCTCTGTTTACTCGCAAAGTAAGATAAACGAGAACTACGCCTTGCTAAACAAATTATTTCCGTCCGCACCTTCAATTATGACCGGTGTTAAACAACAAAGAGCTCGTTTTGTTCGAAACTATCCGGATCTTCGGGTTCAACGGACAACGTTAACGACTTTCACAGCAGTGAAAACTGACCGGGGCGTTTTACAACTTTGTAAGAAATCGACCTAATGTGTTCAACACTGTTTGTACGTTTGTTAACAGTGTTATAAGTTTATACAGTATTAAATTTCGATACCACGGTCATGTAATGATACAAGGTAACGGCAAATTAAAACAAATGCCCAAAAACAAATTCCGGATAATATAAGCAATATGATGTAGTACATGTCTGTATTAAATAAACACAACTTCTTATAAGCATTTATTAAATAACAATGGTGCAAACATTTTGTTTTTTTCGCGGGTCTTAACGCTAAAAATACCCATGTCTTTCAACTGCAAAACGTGAATATGAATATAATTAGGGACTCGCGGAAGAGAAGACTTGAAAAGAAATCATAAATTAATCTCCTAATATTAAAAAATTAAAATATGAGGGAAATAACTGAGCTTGGATTTAACGTCCGGTGGTTGAACAGTATATATTTACCCACTGCAATATATGCGATACTGATTTATACCGTCATTATTGTTTTGTCTTTAAAAACGGTTACATGGCCCAAGGGCAATAGCAAAAACTCTTGCTTACAAAGAGGTGTGTTTACGGCAAGGAAACGAAAAAAGTGGTTGTTTAATCATATTGATCTAATGTTTAACCTATACATTTCGAGACATACGGGGTTCGGGGAATTTACTACCTGAAGGTAGTGGCGTTTTATAACTGATGCATGACAATAATGAGTTCATGGTATTCGTGTAAAATACGAGGAGAGCTTAATTACCTTGTCTTCTATGTCAAAGGTGCCAATTACGTTAAAAAATGGAAAAAATAATTGGAAGACTGGTAATGACAATTATTTTCATGAAAACTTGTTTATTACAGATTAAGGGAAATGGAGAAATGTAAACTTCTCATAAGAACATGAAAACCAGACTATCGAGTGAAATATCGATCCATGCTGTGATTTAGTTTGAAAATACGTCATTGGTGGGATTATTACGTAAGTGCAACTAAATACGAGAACACAGGTGGCATGAGAAACTGTTTATCAAAAATAATTCTAAATGTTTATACAGCTGGGCGCTATGTCTACTCGCCGCAAATTTCCTATTTGTAATTTTGAGAAAGCGTCTTCACGTGGTGAATGAATGGAAAACCGAAGGAAAGTAATTAAGGTTTTTCGCTGTTCGACCGACAGAAGTTTAGTAACATTTTGGTAGAATCTGCAGCGGCAATGGTTGCAGAAACAGATATTATACAATATACCAGGGGTCGCCCAACATACGGCTTTAATCCTTCTGATGCGGCTCTTATTATTAAACTGTAGCGAGCGCTTAATAAGCTTAATACCCATGAATAAGTGAAACTAACAGAACAATCGTGTCTTTATCTCACACTATCTATCTCTCACAAAATAGTTTTGCGGCTTACGGTGATTTTTAGTTTGTGAAATATCGGTTACAATGGCTCTTCAAGAGTGCAAAAGGTTGCTGACCCCTCACCTATACGTTGTTAAGAAATGAGTGATCGGTAAAACTACAACCACGGAATTTACGATTCTCACTTAAAAAATAAAGTTTTCACAATAATAATAATAATATCTGACAGCTTGCAACATGAAACAAAAGTTATATCATTTATTAACAAATGAAATGGTATGATTTAGTTTTGTGTTTTATAAGACAATTTAGTTATATAATGTACATTTAAAAATATATAAATGAGGTTAATCGGTTAACTCGATCACTACACTAACATCCAAGATTTCGATCATTTCTTGGGACTTCTCAATAAATCGCTGATTAACCCTCATTTAAACGTGACTTGGCGTGAAGTGATTGGATAAACAAAACCAACTTCACACAGCTGGTTGATTCGCCAGCGACGAATGACTGTGTTCATGATGGTACAAAACCGAGCAGAGAGTAACGCAAAGCAGAAAATTCACACGGGCCAGGATTAACATTTTCGTTAGTTTATACTATGCAATGTCTCACTACTGAATTTCTTACACAGTATAAACAACATAAAATTACAGTACTGATGTGAGACAGCATACTCAACTTGCGAACTCTATATTGATTTAGTGCGCTTACTCTTTCTATTCTAGCGTTTTTTGTCGTTTTTTTACACCTGGACAATGAATTTTTCTCCCTCTAATATACTAACCTATATCTGTTTTTCAAGTTACCATTGCAATGTGTTTTTCATTATATATATATTGGCGGCACGGTTCATTATAAAACTTTTCGACAACGACGGTCAAAATACATCTTTAGTCACGTACCTAAATTTATATCAGTTTCACTATATCTCCTTGTTTTTTTAATACCTGACTAAGCTAACTGAAGAGTTTGCTTATCTAAAAGTCGGGCGTCAAATTAATAACAGCTGCGGATCGGAAGATAAAAAGCAGAGTGCGATAGAATAAGGGTTACTGTCGAGCCGCTGTATCGCTGACCAGAGCGTGTGAAATATCTGACCGCATTTCACTCACTGACGTAACAGTCGCATGACGACACAGACGCCAAGTAGAGATCGGAAATCACAGTTCAATGGAACGCACGCGCCTACCAGAAAGCGTTTGGCTGGCTGACGTAGTTTTTGACGTGCGATTGAAAGCCATTTAAACCACATGAACGTCAAATGCCCAAATGCGTTAACGGGAATTGTTTCGGTTTAGCGGAATGGTTTGAAAACAAAATTAAGTTTCGAGCATCATAATACTGTTTAACACGCGACAGTAAGAAAAAAAAATTCTAAAGGGGTAGATATTAATAACCCATTTATCAATGACCATAAGAGTAATCATGTTGTTAGATATGTAGAAACAGATACCAGTTGTTCCGATCTTATTTAAATGAACGCAGGACGTCATTCTTGCCGCCAGCGAGGTAAATGTGGTAATTTAACCATCGATTATTGCGCTTGGAGTTTCATGCATTGCTTATATCGGTAACACATTGGAACAGACATTATAGACCTGGTGCAAACTGTTGATATATACACGCGACGACTAAATTTACAGTTTTTAAAATAAAATGATTATTTAATTAAAGAAAATATAACTTAAAAGTTAAAGATCGTGTTCGCATATACGGAATGCACATTCTTTCTCAAAAGGTTTTACGACAAAACGAAACTGACAACAACTCGCACGGTTTCTATTTTGGAATAATACCTAATGTTATTCACAGACTCACAAACAGCGAAACCGAAAATAACAGCGGACGTAAACTACACAGCAATCGTCATGTAATCCACGTCTACAGTACCAATGCGACTGAGCAACTACGCAAGTGAAACGATATATACGAACTTTCAGGATCTTACGTTTGGGTTTAAGCTGGGTTCACGTTACTACTTATGACGCGACCCTGTTTGAACTGGGATAACGTGAAGCAAGACACTTGAAAAGTAGCGCGAGTCATAAATACAACTGTAATAGAAACTGATTCTACACTAGTTACATAATCTATGCTACACTACAGTCTTACATTATCTATGCTACACTATAGTCTTACATTATCTATGCTACACTAGTCTTACATAATCTATGCTACACTATAGTCTTACATTATCTATGCTACACTATAGTCTTACATTATCTATGCTACACTATAGTCTTACATAATCTATGTTACACTATAGTCTTACATTATCTATGCTACACTATAGTCTTACATTATCTATGCTACACTAGTCTTACATAATCTATTATACACTAGTATTACATAACCTATTCTACACAAGTCTTACATAATCTATGCTACATTAGTCTTACATTGCCATTATAAATCGAAATTCCAGTAATATTGTTATGAGGCTTACGTAAATACCGATTCGTCACAACGGTTACATATACGTCACAGAGGTTTACGACCTCGATAATGCACGATCCGACATCATACTTTTAACCCGTCATGTTTCGAACGAATACAGGTCAACTCAATAGGATGATATTTACGGCCATTTATTTTGTTATTTTTATCAAGTGACAAACCAGCTGTGCGTGGCAAATGAATAGCGAAATGGCGTTTAAGCGATTTACATTTACCTGATCGTGGGAAAATAAAAAGGCTATTTAATACGATGTTGAAATTGGCCAGCGACAAGTCAGTTTTGGTGAATTGTCGTATCCAAAACTTAAAGTACAACCAATTCCTTAAATTTTAATTAAAACAATAACGGCGGAATTTAAAATGTAATTCTTATAAAGTACTACTTAAAGTACTTACCAGCCCAAACATCTCTTAATTTAAAAAAAAACTGAAGTTAAGTTTTAGTCAAATGTTAACGGTGAAACTCAAAGAGAAAATGTTAACAAAAGATTTAACACTAGATTTAAATAAATATAAATTATTACTATTTTAACTAATAAGTAAAATAGTTGTTTTAAATAGGCGTATGCACCTGTAGCTTTCCCATCTCCGTGGCGACATCCAGCGGCATGTTTTTATCAGTTACGTCGTCATCGGAAAGTTTGACGAGCGAGGTAAAGGTGGTGGGTGGGGATTCTCTTCTAGCGGGGTCGGGGTCCTGTTGCTTCTGGAGGAGGACCATCATTTGGTCGAGCTTCGATTTCAGGGATCTGTTGGATGACGTGGGTTTGGTGAAGTGCGCGATTAAAGGCAAAATACGCGACATGCTTTTCGTTCGGCATGTCAAAGCAAAAACATAGAATTTATCCAATTATCCAAGTGATTCATACTCGGTAACAATGATGCGAACTACATGACATTTAAATATATTATACCATTCATGGGTTTCTAGTGGTTTTCTATGGATCTATATCAAACAACGACTTGTTCCCCATTACCTTATCTCCGAGTCTTTAGTTTTAGCGAGTGCCATCAAGTCTTTAATCTTGCTCTCCAACAATGTTTTATCATCAGCTCTGGACTTGGTCACTGCGAAGTGTTGGTTGATTAATGATGGATGCACTGCCTTTCTACACAAACAGAATCACAAACACGAATATCCGACTCAACCGAGTTCGTTATCCCCCATTGAGTGGCTTGCTCAAAACATTTAGGATGGGATAGGATAATTATTTTTAACCCAGTAAATGGGAAAACCCATACCAGAGGGACGCACGGGTAATCGGTAGATTACCTTGCGCCCAACGTTGGGTTACCGAAGTTATTGCAGAGTTTTTTTTATATGATTTAGACGTTTCTTGAATTTGGTAGAACCCACCATTCCACTAAGTTTAGGGAATAAACCTTGCCCAAGGACACAACTGACTAAAAACGATCAATTTCGAATCTGCAACCCTTCGGTTGAAGTCTGCAACCCTTCGGTTGAACTTCTATATTCGTGGACAGCACATGTCAGGATCCGAACATCCAATTTTCCGGGCAGGTATCATATGCACAGCCGAACTAACCAAATACACAGGTGTTCATATCTGTCTGTTATTTATCAATACGATTAAACTTAAACATTTCATGGTAAAATATGGTTCTTCAATTCCCCGTGCTTAACGGTCGCCACGGATTTTTAACTTAATATGAATTTATTATTTATTTTCGTGAATGAGCCAAAGCAAAGAGTATTATCCCACGGGTAATCATCAGATTCCTTCGCAACCACCGTCGGGTTTCCAAAACTATTGCCATGTTTTAGTAGAACCAATTAAACCACTACGCTCAAGCAATGTTAACTAAGTACCTTGTAGGGACGCACAAAACCACCAATAACCCCATTTTTAAAAATAAAATGAAAAGAAAATGAACTAAAAATTCGTACCTGGAGTTTCTTTAGTTCTGCGACTGGTAAGCACCGAACTTCGACCGCTAGATGACGCTGAAGAACTACTAGATTTAGCAGACGAAGGTTTCTGTTTATCGCGAGTTTTCTCTGCAATTTTTGAAGCATCTTTTTGTGTTGTTGGTCGTCTGCTTGGAGTAGCGGGGGTGGTGGAAGACGAGGCCGCTGTGGAAATCAGGATTAATGCTTAATACTAAGCGAAAACGCGACTACTATTGGACTAATCGGGAAAAATAATAGCTGCAACGCAAATACAGTCGAAGTAAAAAAGAAATACACAAATATGCATTATGTACAATTTAGATCTCTAGCAACATTTCCGGCCTAGCAGCTATCAATAATATAAATTAGTTTACGTTACCAATTACATTAAAGACGTATTTAAACCACTAAGTGCCTTCGCGGACGCTATTTTACCTCGGCCGTTTTAAACGCTTAGTCTTAAATTCTTTTTCGTCATTACAATATAATGAATGAGTATTTGAGTAAACGAAGACGTCTTACCCTGAGACTTCGGAGAAAAGCACCGTTTCAACATATTCTAGGCATTTAAACGGATAGCATGATGTGGTCTGTCTAAAATTCACACAGCCTTTAAAAGACAGCCAATTTCATTATTAAAAATACCAATCCGTTGCTTTTTGCGGTAAGTTTATGGTAACGCATTATGAACAAATCTAAATGGCTGAATGCTTAATCTCAAAACAAGCTTAGCTTAAACACATGTTGCCTCTCTCTAACGTCTAGCACAATTGAGCCATATACCACCAGCTAAATGGCCATAGGCAATAACTGTCATCAATTCTTGCAGGCTAAACATAAATGGCATATAACTTGCACTACAGCTATATTTCTTAAACTGTGGGTAGATAACGAAAAATTAAAGTTCTGTGTTACTTAACTTTAACCCAGAAAAACTAAACACTCAACGGGGAGGAATCTAGTGACATCATGTCACGTTTCAACCCCAGGCCCCGTTCGTTAGTAAGAGATGGTTACAATAAATTATGTTTTTGCCGTTTACCGGCGCGTTTTTTTCAAAAGTAGTTTCGAGGTTTTGGGGCCTGGGTTCATGTACAACACCAGTCTCTTTGTTTTCCGCCATTCAACCATAACTGATGACGTCATAGGTAAAAGTAAGCACGCTTCTCGGTTGTATATAATTGTTTATGATACGCTAGAGGCTAGGCCTAAAAGGCTTCCAATAATGAAAGAAGTTTAACTGTGTAAAGCCTTCTGCGTTGCGCCACGGGGGTTATGCTGCACCACCGAACAATTGGAAACGTTGGTAATTTAAAAGTGAATCCGCCAGTTTATTGAATTCAAGCCATTTTCGTCGGCTGTAAAAAGTAAGGAGAACGGCCGAGTTCGTAAATCATGCTATAATCGACCATGCGAAACATACGGTGACGTATTTAAGAGACGCAAATACGTAAAGCGGGCATAAACAGCTTACGAATGTTATTTTTAGGTACGTAACCAAACAGCTACCTACGTGTGCGGTGTAAGGAAATATTTAAACGCATACTCATCCTACTTCCATTATCAATGACAGTTTACATTGTAAAAGCAATGTAAAAAAGTATTTTTCTTTCATTACAATACCGAGGGACAAATGCATACAACTGATACGTCATAACGTAACAACAAAACACGTACTAATATTTTCGTCTGGCCATGCTTAGAAGATAGGTTCCTGGTTCAAACCTTACCCTGAACAATTTAGGTTTTATTAGATTTCGGTTTTATGTTCATCAGTATGACTTGGCCAAAAGTTAGATAAATTTGGAAATACCTTCAAGCCAGTTAATTGTTATTTAAATGGACTATATGATGTATATATTAAATGAATGTATATATGTGTATGTGTTTAATGGCTTTTGTTATGTTCTTCTCCAAACAATTTTATTGATGAAGTACATCTTTTCTAAATGTACCTAGAGCAAAAAAATGAACTACACCTGGAACCTAGTTAAGCACGATTATTTACTTGATCAGAAGCTAGGTAACATGGCATAGTGGTGGTTATGGGTATAAAGGTTATAGAGAATATTATAGAGTTTTTATAGTTCTCATTGGTCTTGTTCTATAAAGTAATTTCGAGCAGGAAGAATTGTAAGACCATTTAAAATAACGTACCCGCCGTTTTTTAATCTATATGGATAGCCCTGAGTACCTGAATATCCAATCCTGACTCGATTTACCATTCGGTTTATTCGCTCGCAATGTTAACTAACATGATGTGACTGCACAGAGATTAAAGATTACCCCATAAACCAAATTGAATGACGAGTATGGTTTGTAACACAACCTTTGACAGTGGAGAATTATCTACCCAAATGTTGAACTAATCTTATAGGAATATAAGCAAACTGTATGTAAATCGGGCAAAGTTTTGTTGAGTAGACATGGCTGGATAAGTGTTTCATCTGTATCATTTTGGATGGGAATATGAAGTTGAATGATTTATGATAGGTAACCATCTGATAACCTCGGTACACCAACCAGTTGCTAAAGCCTACAGTGTGGCATACAATATTAAGATAGAATACACATTTATGTTTTATTCCAGAATGGAAAACCCAAGGGGTGTTTACACAATCGTCACATTTTGCTTACGCCCACCGTCAGGCTTCAGGAGCTCTTGTAGTGTATTATGTATGATAGGCAAAATTTTCATTTATATGGTAGAACTAGAACCCATTAATCCATTGGGTTCAGGCAATTCACGGTAAGTGCCTTGAGCAAGGACACAACCAACTAGCTAGCTAGTGACGTGTTTCGAACCTATAACCCTTTGGCTGATAAGCGACGCACTGACCCACAAAGCTTATCGGTCAAACTCTCTTCTATTTTACACATTAACCCTCTGGGTTTTAAAAGGCAAGGTACGATAAAATGCATTGCCCAAGGATACATTGGACTAGTTCGCACACAAATTATCCATAATACCAAAAAAAAATAGTTGACACTAAGCTAAATGAATTGCTATTTATATTATCAACATGATTGAATTATACTAAGGAATTTTACTTTGTGTTCTGCAACCTTAAACTACAAAAACGAGCTGCATGTTCATGACCACGTTCATATAATGCAGTCAAGCATGTTGAATTGTGGTGTTTCACCCAAACAATATCCAAAATTTAAAATTAGTTGCAGAAAGATATGAATGAATAATAAAAAAGCATCTTAGCATCAGACAAAAAAATATAAGTTCTTAATCTGTTGGTTAATCAGTATCCGGTACTACCACTACCACATAATTTTTGATCCAACTTTATGTATGGAAGAATGCACTGTCACTTTTGTATAGCCGGTTAGCTATCCCATTTATGGTATCTAGTTAGTTAGTTAGTTAGTTTAGTTATTTTTTTTTAATTTATGCTGACATCACATTTTTACAAACTACAACAATATATACAGTAATGCACAGTAATGTACAGCAAAGGATGCAGCGAAAGACCAAAAAGTCACCGAGTCAGCTGCACCCTTTGTGTTTAGTTAGATAAATAAATTTTAAAAAAAAAAAAATAAATAAATACCGGTACTTTATAGTTGGTAAAAATTAAAAAAATCTAGTGAAAATCCAGTTGATCATAGTTGGTAGAAACAACTCGTTCTTAATCATATAAGTCACGCTGCACTTGCTCCACCAACCAAATTATCGATACTTTATATTTTTTATAACTTACAAAAAAAGGTTTTAACTTACAATAATTATTCAATATGTAGGTTAACCCTAGCTGAGATACATTAAGGATAGGATATTTATGCATTATCTCTTTGAATGGAAAAACACAAGCGGGCAATCA
This sequence comes from Ciona savignyi, assembly GCA_000149265.1. Taxonomy (NCBI): domain Eukaryota; kingdom Metazoa; phylum Chordata; class Ascidiacea; order Phlebobranchia; family Cionidae; genus Ciona; species Ciona savignyi. The sequence goes on from CH002950.1 coordinate 27,691, forward strand.
TCAAAGTATCTTGTGAATACTTAACGAAAAATTCTTATATAGGTAAACGTGAGATTTGCTTGCACCCACCTTCGACTTAGCAAAGCCATTCCAGGGAGTTGTATATAACTAAGACGTTCCTTCGGTTTTAGCAGCACATATTAATGCAATAGATGCATGCAATGTTAACTAAGTGCCTTTTCGGAGAAGACAGCTAATTTACCTAGAACCAGTTTCAATCCAGTTTCCATCCTGTAACATTCGGCTGCAAGGCAACGCACTAACCCACATATCTATTTAGCTGGATAATAATATAATAATATTTATTCTACAATGATATTAATAACCTACTTTTGGATCCAGAAGATGTAACGCCAGCAACTGATGAGCCTTTAGATTTTTGAGCACCTTTGGCTGAACTTGCAGTTGAGCTGGCAGTAGATTTTGTGTTTCTCTTTGATGATAGCATATTAGATACAGTTTTCCTATTACCATTAATATGCAGAAAGCAGTTGAATTGACTGTTTTCTACCATATGACAATTGACATAAAATAGGATAATTTAACACATGATAAATTCTAGCAAAAACTGTTATGTGCACTGTCCTGAAACACTTTAATACTGGTGGTTTATGTCACAGATCTAAACTCATACGTTTCCATTTTTATAAATTATATCAATAGCACTTTGGTTATCTAAACAGATTGATTAGCTTTTAGTAAAATAAACTTGCATAATGTTAAATCGCCATACAATCTAAGTAAGGACAAGATGTAAATAGCAAGAAACCTAATTGGGTTCGCTTGAGCAACAGACTCTAGTAATGGTTTGTATGGCTGAACGGTTTCCTGATTAAAAACGCGAGACAGTTAAGTAAAAACAGGGTTTGGAATATATATTGCTTGTTGTGTACTAGCTAATTTAATGTTGTAATGACAACCCTGATTCTCAAAATGAACTGAGTTTGGTCTGTGTATGTTTAGAAACCCCTTTGTGACGTTACTGACTGACACTAAACCTTCGGATCGAGTATCTTACAAATGCAAAGTTATCATCGGAGAAAGTTAAGTGGGAAATCACCCGAATTGACAATTTTTAACCGATGTATTGTTTTTTTCATCGATTTGCAGACGGATATCCTGGTTGGAATGACATAATTTATGCTTGCTTCACCTTCTGGGAATGCGCACTCAACCGTATTAAACCAACGAGGCGTTCATCAATTTCGTTGTTGTTTGTGGGTACCTCTGAAGTTTAATTTCAACATGATCGCTTCAAGGGCTTATTTCAACATGATCGCTTCAAGGGCTTATTTCAACATGATCGTTTGGATGGCTTGGATCGCTTGAAGCGCTTAGATCGAGCGCTTGGAACCATAATCCTAACTCTGAAAGCGATTCTCTATTAACTAGAGGTACTTTTTTTGCAGATTATGGTGAGAAATTCACGTTCTTACGATATATGTACAGTGACATAGACTCTGGCGTAGTGTTAAGGTCTACATTTTAATACGGGGTATCTGGGATATTAAATAGCTAACCTGCATTTGTAACATGTATTCAGACCAGAAGATGATACCCATTTGGGTTGAAAATTTCAGATAAAGTTTAAGATATGTGTTTGAACTAATATGTGATAAGCCCCTTGAAAATTGTGCGTATTTACCTAAACTTAAATGGCTTGCCGGCATGGGTTGTAACCTATTCACGTCCGAAGAAATTGTTCAATCGGGTTGTAACTTTTAAGAACGTCAGCTATCATGGTGCAAATGTGGATAAACAAATATATATTTTGGTTAGTAGTCACGTGTTAATTCTCAAAACAATATCACACGACAGAAGAGCTAAAGGCCATTAATTTTAGAGTGAACTGTCACATTTAAACTATATGTTTTTAAAACAATCTTACAAACCATCTCGACCTAAAACAGTTTTTTTATTTCCACACAAATCCATTATGAGTTTCTTATTCGAATTGAATAAAGTTAGCATGGATTGTCAAATCATGATAAGCTGACATGTCCGCCCGGTTGGTCTAGCGGTTAAGTGCGTCGGCTTTCAATAGAAAGGTTGCAGGTGCGAAACTGGTCTCTAGCTAGTCGGCTGTGTCATTGGGCAAGGCACTTTACGGACATTGCCTGAACCCAGCGGATTAATGGGTTTTACCAAATTGAAGGAACGTGTCTATCATATACAACACACTGCAATAGCTCCGGTAACCCGACGATGGGCGCGAGGTGATCTGACGATTGCCCGTGTGATAACCCTCTTGGTTTTCCCATTCACGGGAATAAAGATGAATATCCTATCCTATGCTATTTGCAACTATGTTTTCTATGTTTTCCGTGTAGGGAATACCCCTAAATTCTAAAAATTTAGTCTTCAGTGCGCGCGTATAAATATTCTGACGCACTGCAATGCGAATAAAATTCAGAGGGAATTCAGCGGATGTATTGTAATTGTGCAGGAATCTGACAGAATATACTTTTTAAACTGAACATGAATACCAGGTTTGGGTTCGGTTATTTAGAGATGTTTGTGCTTTTAAAAACAAAACCATGTAAGCCTAGACCTAGAGCATGTATAAATACATAAAGAGTACGTGGCATGGGACCAAGTTTGCAGAACCCTATAGCGTACAGTCAAAATACATTTTTGGCAATGTCGAGTTAAATGTTATATATGCAATAAACTAAACAAAAATTAATTCAAATTAAAATTTGTAGCGTTTCAACATAATTTATTTCAGATGCGGCTAGGGGCCGAACGGTAGTCTGATTTTTGTCTACTGGGTGGCGCTATTTAATTTTTTGGAATTATTTGGGGAGTGACGATTTTCAAGTGTTAAGCGGCTGAGTGGTACCTCTAAATACTCCGGATCGCTTGGACCGCTTGGATCGCATGCCCGTATGGAAAGTACGTCAATTTTCGCCGAGATCTCGAGTGTGCACACGCCAAATATTTAAGTGTGCAGTGTGCAAACGTCCGAGAGTGCACACTTCAAGTGTGCACAAAATCTCCTTTTTATTCCTATTTTGTAAAAATCTTAAACAAACGTATTATTCTATGCTAAATCTATCGTGTCCATCAGCTAACATATCTATCTACGTAACAAAAAACGTACTGACAGTAAATTACCCGAGGTCCAGAGGTAGGTTTACAGGTTTGTTGGAAATTATTCGATGTTTATACTGCCAGCTCACAGCATGTGTGAAATTACCCAAGTGTGCAAAGACGCAGGGAATAAAAAAAACTCGAGTGTGCATCTGCCGTACTTTCCATACTGGATCGCATGGAGCGCTTGAATCGCTTGGAGCGCTTGGATCGCTTACTATACTTCGTAATTACAAAAGCCATGATAATAATGTTAGGATTGGGGTTAAAGTTTGACGAAGCATTTTTTTCTGCTTGTTAACTCTTTTGTTTCTTAGTTATACACAAACTCATCATAACGAATTTGTCCAAGCATTGGCTAAAGTAATCGATCTTATAACATTACAGCTTATTGCAGTTTTATCACTGAATTGATTGTAAACACTATTTACTTAAAATGCGTAAAAAAAATGGTGTAATAAACATGGGGCTAGAGTTAGTGTTAGTCTTGCGGTTGAGATTAGTGTTTAGGAATGGGTTAAAATTAGTGTCCGTAATTTTAGTTAGTGGTTTCCCTCCTCCCCGCTTTAGTACAGCTGATAAATAGCGCCATCCAGCAGAGAAAAATCACACTACCGTTCCGTCCCCAACCGTATGTATTTATTTCTGTGTTGATCTGTCTATATCCTCGGCCGCCACAATGCAACTACACAACTCGAAATTACACAACTTACATAGTTGTACATAACTATTCGCTTAAAGCAAAAAGCTACAGCCAAGTATACAGAAAATCAGGCAATGAAGTAATTAATGAAACAAGGAAATAACATAAAATCGGCAAGCGTCCAAAAATATAACAAATTTAAACCCACCACATTAAAATAAATTAAAACTTTAAACTTTTCTTATTGTGCCATATTAAAGACTGAGACAAGTTTTCTCGCAACTTAAGATAACCTGCCTTATTACAAAGGTAATTTTTGAACAATAGAATGATTTCTGGTCAAACACCTTTTTTATTGTAATAGCACCTGTCTACACAACATTATGTTTTAACAAGCAAAACTTTTTGGGTCACCAACCATAATAAGTGTAGACTATTTTTGTTTCTGCAAGCAAAAACTAATGGGTCTTTGAATTACCATACAGAAATTGTTACAGAAAATTGTATTTTTTTTTAAAGGACAATGTTATATACAGCCTGATTACAATAAAAATTACACACCATTCATCTGTTGGTACTCAGCAGCGTTTAGATTGTTATGTCTATTCTGACGGGTGGGAAAGTCATGTTTAAGGAATTATACATAGTTATCGTCTTATAATTCGCTCCCAAAATCCAGTTTCCACATTATGTAGTAGCACAGTATATATTTAAGACTTCATTTCCTATTTTAAGTTCTTTTCTATTTACCTATTGATTATTTTCCTTCATTTCCTATTTACCCAATAATCCATCGAATTAAGGAAATAAAAATGTCCGTGTTTGAAATATAGTTCGATTGTTATAGAAACTCTTCGTAAATTTTCGCTGTCACCCTGGCCAGCATCAATTATGTTTTTTTCTTTATAATGTTATTGTGACAAAAGTATCATGCTGACCAAATAAAAATCTTGAATCTTTTTCAGCACCAGTGATATTTCTAATTGGATTAAGTTTAGTATTGTACTACCCAATTGTATTATTTCAGTTATTACAATAAACAAAATTATATAACGTTCACAGTCTGTAGAAATTTGATTACTCATTTTTAACAAATTTGTTGTAAATATGTCATTACTCTGCTTTGGAGTGCTCGTATTTTCTATTTTAACTTCATCCTCTTATGCCAAAAGAAGCCAGTTGATTCAATTAAGAGATGAGAATTGGCGAGATTGTTTAACTGGTGAATGGTTAATTAAATTGTAAGTTCATTCTTTGTGTTATTAAATTGTAGTTTGCTAACTAGTCACTCCTAGTCATATCTACGATGTTTGTTTGAGTTTTGAATTTGAGTCATGTCCGTGTTATTACACAGTATTAGAAGTATGGCAATGCTAGTGAAATTACTGCCGGGTCTGGTGACAACTTACTGTTTTAAAAAATAAGCCTACCCCGTCATATCCTTTAGCAACAAAGAAATTTAGTTTACTATTTATCAAAAAAATGGTGACCAGTCAACTGAACCCCTTACAACTGAACCCCTTACAACTGAGCCCTTACAACTGAACCCCTTTACAACTGAACCCCTTTTAACCAAAAGCTTTTAATTGAAAAGGAGGTTCAGTTGTAAAGAGGTTCAATTGAAATGGGTTCAGTTGTAAAGGGGTTCAGTTTAAAGGGGTTCAGTTAAAAGGAGTTCAGTTGTAAGGGGCTTAATTGTAGGGGTTCAGTTGTAAAGGGTTCAGTTGTAAGGGTGCAGTTGTAAGGGGTTCAGTTGTCATGGAACCCAAAAAAATTTGGCTTGTTTCGTGCGCCTTAGACACCCACAATATCTTGTCTAGGCTAAATTTCTTATGTGATGGACCTGTGGATAACTTTTTGAACTTCATAAAGTTTATGATGCAACTTTAGTATTCCTTAACTTTTAAATTATAGAACGTTGCTGTTTTTATAGCAAGTGGACTTTATTTTATTTTTTCTCTACCATCATAGTTATGCACCTTGGTGCCCAGCATGCAAAGATAACGAACCACAATTTGAAGAATTTTCAACCTGGAGTGATGACCTGGGGATAAAAGTTGCAACAGTTGATATTACAGAGGAACTTGGTAATTAGATGCATCCTACAATATTTATTGATTCTGTAGAAATATTTTTAAACTCTGGTAGTGATCCCACTTGCGGTTCGAGAACCTTTGTATGGACGTGAATATTGTAACTGACCACATGCACTTGCCAACATAGGAAAATCAGTAATCAACCAAATAAACTAAAAAGAAATCTAAAAAGAACACAAAGTCACAAATAAATGGAACTCAAGAAAAAGGCACAGTGGGCGAGAAGCAAACTAAGACACTACACCTTTGGCTTAAATACAACATTTTGTCATAACAACTGGAGCATTATTATATTAGTTTATATATATATATATGTATTATGTATATATAATAATTTTAATAGTGCATGAAATATAATCCACAGGTCTAAGTGGACGATTTATGGTAACTGCTCTGCCAACTTTCTACCAGTAAGTTTTTTGTTTTGTTCTATTTAGTGCAGAGTAACTCGTAACTTGGTCAAGGTCCATCTAAAATTTTAAACCTTATCTATATATATATTCTACATAAATAAAATTTAAATATTTGTATGTAAACCCATTCCTTAATATACCTACTAAAACAGAATGACGAATTCTTTAGTTGCTTGCCTTAAATTAGTATGAAAGGTGGAAATTGTAAAATGTGATTATCTTAATTAATTATTACCACATTTCACAACCGAAACTGGGTAGTGGGTACTAATCATTGTGGTCTTTCTTACGGAATGTATTTAAGTTTAAGTACAACTTGGAAATTTACCTTAACAATCTTCAGTAAATTATTTCTTTAAACTTATTATGTATATATTAATTATGTATATATATTAAAAACACCTTTTATAAATGTGATTACTCCGGTTTAGAATCTTAACATGACATACAAGTTGAATAAGTAACTCTTTTACCCATAATGTCTTATATTCTTCAAACCTTATATTGTTTTTTTCCGACGGCAATAGAATTATGTTGTTTGTAACTTCAAATTATTGAATTTTAATCCCCCCTTTTTTCTGAAAAGATCTACTAAAAATAATAAATTTAAGTCTCATTTGGATTGTTCACTTTATTCACTCATTTGTATATAAAATTTCCTCTAAAAAAAACTCTAACACATCTAAAACCTGTCGTGTGGCTTCACAGTGCAATTGATGGGGAGTTTCGTCGCTACAACGGTGATCGATCATCTGATAGTATGCACACTTATATTGAACAAAAAACGTGGCAGAATCATGAAATTATATCGTGGATGAGGCATCCTGATAGCTTCGGGTAGGTCTGCTCGCTACTACTGGTACAGCCTTGCATTTCTGCAATTACTGTCCAGTGTTAAATCCTTTGTCTTAACCATTTCTGTCATATCCTGTTTAAGCATTTGTCTTTTCCACTGAATAAACGTTTCGTTGACTTTACATTTTGAACCACTCTTGAACTTACAAAAAAACTTTTATATTGTAATTTGAATCTGAAAAATAATATTTTTTGTTTAATGAAATATTTCCAGCAATAATTAATCATTCCAGCACTATTTACTAAAAATACAAAATATATCTATACCCACTTTGAACTAAAAATAAGACATTACTAACTAAAAAATAAGACATTACTAGCAATACTGGTTGGGGATGTTTGTTCATTTGGTACTTCCTGCTGATTTTCATAAAGGAACATTACCATACAAACATAAAAATTACTAACTTACTACTTTGCTGCAATAGGCATTTAATTTCAAATTTGAATTGTCACAAGCTGGTAAGATATTCCTAACTATACATACATTAACACATACAGACCTAACAGAATCCGCTTAAACTCGCTGATTGAGATTACATTATTTTTTTTCAGAATGACATTAATGTCCTGGTTGTTCAAAACATCTGTTATCATGAAGGTAAGCACTTTATACTGTTCTTTGAGATAAACTAAGTAGAATTTTAGAAATTAGGGTTCCTTGGCTACTAGGGACATTTTATTGGTGTAGTTTGTTACATTGCAAAGGCTTTATGTAAATGCATTTATAGAAACGTTTCTAATATAGCTTTGTAATTAATAAAATTTATGAGTATTTTAAACTGGTGATACATTTTAACAGAATATCCATGAATCGTTGATGGAAGATTATGGTTTATCACTATGGATGTCTTATGCTGTGTTTGGTATTGGAACCGTTATAACTGGTCTTGTACTTGGATTTGTAAGTGATGAATATCTAGTAGTTGTTTATATTATCAGGCTACAAATCACATGCAATAAAAGAATTGTTGAATATATGTAGCTTTATTTGATTGTTCCTCTAAATTATTTGGTGGACTATATTATTGATTTGTAGACCTGACATGGTGTAACAACCATCCACATTCCAGATACTGGTTTGTATCGTTGATGTAGTGTTTCCCCAACAACAAAGACCAAACAAATCTGCATCTGCCAGGCCAAAAGGTCGGTCATTTTACCTATAATTTTTATTATAAATAACTAAAATATAAACTGCAAAGATAAGAATACATTATACACATTTGTGTTTGTTTCCCAGAAGTGAGAAAGGAATCCGGAGATGGAGACGGGAGAAAAATGGAGGATCAGGATTCCCAGGTTGTAAAGAAGAATTTTCCATATAAAAAGATTAGGATAGGATATTCATGTTTATCTCCGTGAATGGGAAAACCAAGGGGGTTATCACACGGGCAACCGTCAGATCACCTCGCGCCCACCGCCAGGTTACCGGAGCTATTGCAGTGTGTTGTATATGATAAACACGTTCCTTCAATTTGGTAGAACCTATTAATCCGCTGGGTTCAGGGTGTGTCCGTAAAGTGCCTTGCCCAAGAACACAACCGACTTGCTAGCGACCAGTTTTGCACCTGCAACCTTTCGATTGAAAGGCAACACACTAAACTGCTAGACCAACCGGCCGGACAAATTGAATCAGGCCTTGAATCTCAGAGTGATGAACAAGACTGGGAAACGATCACGGACAAAGAGATCCAAGGAAGTGATGGAACCGAACTTCATAGAAGGAAACCAACCGCAGATAAAGAGATACCGGTTGAGCAGGATATTTCCACAAGAAAGGGAGGGAAAGATGATTGAAGATTTTAATCCTGCGATATTCCAACCAATTCATCCAACAATGTGCACAACCACTATTTACTACAACTGCTCCGAAAAAAACTATTTAATAATGCTGCTGTTTTGGATTTTATTTTAGTTTTTCATTGTTTGTTCCAAATATAAAGTGCTAAAGTTTAAAAACTTATTTGTTGGTCATCTTGTTTATCACGGTAATGGAAAATTTTTATCTGGTTGCTGAAAGGCCACACACTGATTAGTGCTACCACAGTCACTTTTTTTATTAACAACCCATTCTAACAGAACTCCTAAACCAAATTCGCTACACAGTTACAGCTTTATTAATAAAGTTGGCATTTCTCAATAAAAGTTAAAATCGAAACTAAAATTGTATAATTAGTGAGGATTTCGTCTGTGCTGAAAACTCTCAATATGATCCGTAACGGGAGTAACCATTATTACCCATGTTGGGGTAATAACCTCCTCTGCCCCCGTGTTGGTTGAATCTTGGGTTACCACGATGGCCACCTCTCTGAAAAACAAAGTTCATTAACAAAAAACCTCTTTAAAACTTGGAACAGTATCTAGTTGTGTTGAATATACATGAAAAGAGCTTAAAAATACAAGCTTCCAATATTAAACTACCCATGATCTGTACTAAACCTAAAAATACAAGCTTCCAATAATAAACTACCCATGATCTGTACTAAACCTAAAAATACAAGCTACCATGAATAAACTACCCTTGATCTGTACTAAGAATTTAAAAATACAAGCTACCCTTAATAAACTACCCATGATCTGTGTTAAGAACTTAAAAATACAAGCTACCAAGAATAAACTACCCATGACACTATAATTTAAAGTATATCATAACAGAGCTTACATTAGATTGGAATCTTGGTCCTCTATTATACTCATCAGATCGGTGTTGTTGGTAAGGAGGTCTATTTTGGTAGCCTGTGGGAAGTCAAGGGTCAAGATTAGTGGCAAACTTTAGTACAATGTGTATTAGCACAATGCAGTAAATCGAGTAAAATGCAACTTAATATATATCCAACATGCACAGTTGTGTTATGGGTAATTATTTGTAAAGTTTTGAATAAAAATTATATAATAACAACTCGTCTTTTTCCACTGGTCATTATTTGCAAAGTTTTATTTTTAAAACTACAATCAGTCCTCAAATTGACAACACAAAAACAGCAATTCCCTATGTGATGCGAATGGTGTTGTTCGGTCAATGAATAAATAATACCAACCTTGTTGGTGGTAGCCTCTTGCTGAATGGTGTGGAGGTCTGTTTGGGATGTGGTGGCGAATATGTCTGTTGAACACAAAATAACACACAGGGTGATCAACAGTACAGTATGGTTACGAAAATGAGAGTAATTTAAACCAAATTTCTATGTTTTCAGGATTTTTAGACTCCAAAATAAATTTTATCATTTCAAATTTAATTTTTGCCAAAGTAAACTTTTCCTAATTGTGGTTCTTAGTTAGTCTGCTACTTACTAATAGGTTTTAGCACAGTTTTTGTTTGCTAAACACAATCTATTTATGTTATTACAGTCATGATGTGTTGATTATACAGATAATGTCAAAACATAACAGGTTAGTTTTATGAAAAAATTTACAATGAAATTAAGCATTTATATTTAGCACTATCATGTACAAAATAGGAAATGACATCACACAATAAAATCAATATAACTGAAGACCAGAACATAGGATAGGATATTTATGTTTATCACTGTGAATGGGAAAACCAAAGGGTTTAACTCACGGGCAATTGTCAGATCACCTCGCGCCCATCGTCGGGTTACCAGAACTATTGCAGTGTGTTGTGTATGATACACACTTTCCTTCAATTTAGTAGAACCCAATAATCTGCTAGGTTTAAACAATGTTCGTAAAGTGCCTTGCCCAAGAACGCAACCGACTAGTTAGCGAACAGTTTTAAACCTTTAAACTTTTGGTTGAAAGGCGTCTTACTAAACCACCAGACTAACCATTCGGATATGATAAAAGATAACAAGCTTAAAACCTGCAGTCTAACTCACCTATGTCCACTTTGATCAAGTCCGCCCCGTGATCTTGGCTGGTTGAATCCAATCCTTGGTTGCCAATGGTTACCACCCCGATTACCCCTATACCCCCGATCATTACTTCGGAGATCTTGTGGTTTTACAGTGGGTGGGGGGAACCTGGGATCAACAACAAATTAATAAAATGACTAAATCATGCAAACATTAAAGGAAAAAAATTATACTAGAAAGCAATCAGAATAATAACAAGTAGGCCCCATCATATGGACATAGTGTTATTATATAGTAGCTGTGGTACACATTTTGGCAGCAGCCAAAATTATCTTCCACATGCACTGTGTGTTCAAACATGCACATTATTTCTATATGGTTTCCATGTTAATTATTATTAAACTATTTTTCAGTTGCATGCATCCTGTACTGAAGAATACAAGAAAATCACTGTATAAATTTTCAACAAATGGTTGTTGGGGTCAAAAAATAGCCAGTGTTAAAATACATAAAAAATAAAAAATGTTAAAATATAAATCAAATTAATTAGAAAGAAAATTTTAAATAAATTTAGGCAGCTTACTTGGCCCCAGGCAGCAGCTTGGCTTTAAATATATGTCCTTCTGGGTACGCAGGGTCTTTAAATGCCATACTTAACACCTGGTTGTTCATGATGCTATCCAGGCAGTTTTGAATAGGTACTGGAGCCACAACCATTCTATGAATACAGCAAATACAGAAATAATGAGAAGGCTTAAGAGTAATTATTAAACCCAGTTTTAACACACAGTTATAAATCCAAAATCATGTGAAGTAAAAATTAAAAATAAATAAATTTTAAATACATTTTTACTTTTTTCTATACCTAGTATTATTTATTATATACCAATCCATTTCTCGTTGCAGAAACAAAGCATATACACAATGTATACAATATAGCAATTGTGGTTGGGAACCTTGCCTGTATAAATATAGCATACAGCTCAAAATGTGAACAAATAGGGGTGGGTTGATACTCTCTTGTTAAAAAGAAATTTTGAATATGCATAGATCCTCATGTAACGACGAAAACATCTGTTTTACATCAAATTTTAGAAGAGAGTTGATTAAGAAATTCATGCATTACTCAAATATAGAAAGGTACTGTGCAATCGAACTGGCAGAACACAAACACATATACGACACACACACACACACACACACACACACACACACACACACATATATATATATATATATATATATATATACACCCATACACACACACACACACTGCTTAGTAATATGGATTATAAGCGAATCCGATAGTCATACAGCAAACCCTAGTGGAGAAACAACAAGATACAAAAATTCATCAAATTTCGGGTGAGTAAGAAATCGTGCATTGAAGCTCACGCAAGTAACGCGAGTAAACATTTCTCGCAAGAGTGGTTTGTATGACATAACTGTTTAAATTGGTATTTTAACTCTCGGCCATTATGATTTATATTTGCAATAGTAAATTTTTACTCACACGTCGTGACGCACGCCAGCAAGTATGCAAGTGTTACTACCGTCACTCACAAAGATTTTTGGCCCTAAAGATACCAAAAAACAAGAAAATGACACATAAATTCAGTTGCCTACTTGTTGTCTGCTTTGCACAGCGAATCGTTCCATATTTTGCCAGCCATTCCATTGCTCAACTGTGGGTCAATTCGGCAGATCA
>CH002950.1:52851-80701 GCA_000149265.1 Ciona savignyi
ATGACTTGGTGCCGTTGCAAAAACTGTATTGTTATGGACACACCGCAAGAATGTTTATGCTGCATGAATGTACATGCATTTGTGCACAAAATAATGGCCAGACTGGACTTGCATTACTAAAAGCCCTTATTTTTCAATTATCTGCTTGGATAAAGAAGTTCTTGAAGTTGCACTTGATGTACTGGGTTGATCACTATGTTTAAAATCATAATCAGAAAAATTTAAAATTGTTGGAACTGTATTTTTCACCAAGTGGTTTGTTTTCATCATCTTGGCCACTCCATTGGAGTCAAATACAATTTTACTATGATAATCCTTGTCACAAATATGTGCACTACACACTGCGGTTCTTTTTCCAGGTAGTTTAGAACGCTTGCATTGTTGTATCCATTGCTTCAACCGTTTTTTGTCGTTGTGAGGAAATCAATGGAAGAGCACAGGTGGATTGGAATTTCGTGTGCTGTAATAGGAATTTGTAAATTCTGGAGCAAAACAATATACTCCAATCACTCTTTCTTCCTTCTCAGTGGCTTAACTTTAGGCATTTTACAATATCTAATAAAAAGAACTAAATGTAGAAATGGTGGTATATTCTTATTAACTTATTTGAGGTAGTTAAGTAAAGATCTATTATATATATTCTTCACTTACTTATCTGAGTGCTTGCTGTGTACTTATTGTCAGACTACACATCAGCTACTCAACTGTGGATTAACTGTAATTGCAATAAGTGGTATTCTCAACCAAGTAGGCTAATGTTCAGTTTCAATAACAGCAGACATTAAATGCACCACATACACAACAGCAAAACATTATACAAACAGCCAAGGTAAACCATGAAAGAAATAGGCTTTTCCCACCGCATAGTCTAGCCTTTGCCTAATGGCTGGTTTATTTCTATAAATTGCTGGCAGAGTGGCAGTTACAGTTTAATGCATTCTGTTATAGTTTTCTTGTTCTGTTTTTACTTTTATTGATTATGATATAAATTGCTAAGACTTATTATTCTAAAGTCATTTAAATACGAGACCTGTATACCTCAGCATTCAGCTTAGGTCCAGGATCGTGCAGGCCTTAATGACCGCGCTTAAAGCAAGCTGTCACCATGTACATTGGTTCAGTAAGACTATATGACAAGTGTTATGCTAAGTCTTCATAATAAAAACGAAAATACAACGCTCCTGCAGGCGCTTCTGTTACTAATTCACCTCTAAACTGACACGTGATTGTATACAATGCATATAGGCACGAAATCTCAACAACGTCAGTGACGTAATACGGGAAATCCCCTAACATAAAATGAAATACATATTTGCTCATAACTCTTTAACAAAAAATATTGGAAGAAACTGATTTGATTTTTGAAATCAGCGTATTTTTTTCCATTTATTAAGATATTCTTAAAATTGACTTCAGTTCCCCTTTAAAAAAGGAGATCTTTTTTGTAATTATTGATTTGATTATGTTTACTCTTTCCTCTAGTCCCTATTATATTAAATACTACAGGTAGGTATGTATGTAAAAAATACTACAGTTATGTAAAAAACAATGCAAGAAAAAAACACATCAGTAAATACACACGGTATAACAGGATGGAAGAGTGACGTAGCTTAAATCTTAAATTAAGTATAACAAAACAAAGTGTGATAGCAAACTTATTTCAATCAAAATTAACAAAATTGGAACCCTAAACAGAAATTGTACCCTGAACAGAAAGAACGTCTTGGTAGACCAGTGGTTCCCAAAGGGGCGTCCGCGGACCTTTTAGGGTCGTGAAGCACTTTTAGAAGGTCTGCGAAAGAAATTGGTATATTTTTGCTCTGTGTAGGCCTAATTTTTTACTATACGGTACATTTATTTTGTGGTTGTGGTCGTTTAGTTTTTTAGTCTTCACTATACCGCCAAAAATTGCAAGGGGTCCGTTGTGATTTTTTTTAAATGTTTGGGAACAACTGCGGTAGACAAAGCGTAATAGCACGCCCTAGTAGAAAACTAAACCCAAATAAATTCCACTGATGGTTTAAAATCCTTTCATAAACACAAAGGGCATTATATAAATCTCAAAAACAGTAATAGTAAATAAACGTAATAAATGCACTGTTTAACATCAATGCACACCAAAAACAAAGTTGGCTTCAGAGCCTCGTGACTTTTACTTTGACAGCTCAGGGACGCTAGCAGCTTGCTGATATTACGTGGCAAACAAGAAACAGTATGTGGTGCACAAAGTTGTACAATAGACACCACAAAAGGCATCCAGACCCGCAAAACCCCAAAGTATATGCTTTAGATTTAAAGCATCTGTTAAGCCGCCTGTTGTCGCAAGAATGTGAGTTCGCCAGAATTCAATTTTAACCAAGTAGCGTTGTGCACGGTCGTGTGGCCAAATGGTTAACGCGACCCGATACATATCACCAACTCTTATACAAAACGGTCCTATTGACGAGCCCATTATGGGTTTTTTCAGCGTAAATGGGAAACCCCGAAGAGAAATCACATGTGTTATCGTCAGATTACCTTACAACCCGTGGTGTTACCGAAGCACTTTTAGTTTAGTTTCTTCACTTATTTACATTATAACATAGCAGCAAAATTAAAACAAATCACAGGAATATACACAAGCAATATTACAATAAAATCAAGGGTTAAAGCTCCGAAGAAGAGTATGTGGTAAAACGCGACCAGTACTAAGGAGAGCCGGAGAAATGTGACCCTAAAAGCGTGGACCAGAGTGGAAAACCATGCAAAATTAAATTCCACTAATGTCAGCAGTGTAGCGTTGTGTATGTGATCAAAACGTTCTTTGAATGTTAGTACGACTCATTAATCCACTGAGTTCAGATGATGTCCATTAATTGCCTTGTCCAAGGACACAACAAATCAGCTAGCGTCTATTTCCGATCCAACAACCTCAATCTACCAAGCTATTTTCCGGACAATTCTAACCGACAAGTGACAACCAAATCTTTTTTTGTGTGTCAAGTATGGCTACACACTCCCCAACAACAATCTTTGTTATTTTTGTTGCAGCGATAGTTGTGTATAGAATCATACATTACTCATACATAAGATAATTTAAGAAACGAGACGGATTGTTCGATATTTTAAAACGTTTTCACTCAGTTAGTGGTCGTTATTGTAAATGGTTCAAACAGTTGTCTTTAAGTTGCTTTAGTTTTCAACACCACTGGACTAACCTAGCGCATAAAATAAAGGTACGAGGCAATATTGTGACATTTAAAGAAAAATAATAAGTAACCAAGGATATTTGAAAACTGCACTTATTTGATTAGTATGGAAACTGGAGAACTCTCTGAAGAAATGCAAGATCCGACAACATCTATTAATATCATTTATGATCGCTGTGGACTTTGTGGCAATATTGGGAAAGCTCTAGCTTGCTTATACTGCATGCAATCGGATAGTAAAAGGTTTTTAGTACTAACAACGCCAACTAAATCCCTCCGAAGTCTGAACTTTCAAGGAAAATACATGTACTTATCCAGGTATTTCAAATTGTAACTTATTTTAACAATATCTGTTAACTAATTAACACCATTAATGCAGTTAGGTGATCAGTACTTTACCTCAAAACTGTTCATTTTGTGAGTTTAATATAAAACGTGTTTAAAGAGCCTTTTATAACATAGTTGTCAGTTGTTTACAGTCAGTAAGTTGGAGATATTACAATTATAATTGTATGTCACTCATGACGAGCAACGCTAAAAGGAGGGAAAACGGGAAGGAGGGATGGAGGAAAACTGCTCACTAAAATTACGGAACCTAATTTTAACCCATCTCTAAACATAAACACTATTCTCAACCCCAAGACTAACCCTAACTCTAGCCCAGTGTTTCTCAAACTGTGTGCCGCGGCACACTAGTGTGCCGTTTGAGATTCTCAGGTGTGCCGCGAAACTTTTTGGAATTTTTCAAAATTATGTAGGAAACCTATTTGTGTTACGAATGGGCAAATTGGGCATACGCGACTTTAATGCACACAAATGTATTTTCCCTAGTTTAGTAGCAAGTAGAGTAGACAGTATTGCTATGGGTAGCGATAAATTACGGGTGATTGTCATGTCATAAACACAATTCATTGTTCAGTGTGGTGTATTAATGTAATTTTAACACATACATGACATTTTGTCCTGCACGATAAGCTAAGCAGCACGAAAACAACCTAGATGACAGGAGATTAACCATATTATTATTAAGATTATTCCATAAGCAAACTTTAGTTATTTGATCCCATTTAAACTTTTATTGAGTACTCAGTTGGAATTGACGACGAAATGCGTTTGTGTTTGTTTAAAATGGAACCTTGTTGCGATCTTATTTGTGCCAAACGACAAGCACACCCATCCTATTAAAATTTGCTGAATAAAAATCTTTGATTCAATTTGTTTTGTTCAAGTGTGCCGCGAATTTTTTAAAATTTTCTCAGTGTGCCACGAGCTGGGAAAAGTTTGAGAACCACTGCTCTAGCCCCATGTTTAAAACTAACCCTAATAACATAATATTAATTTTAGCAAGCAGTTTCCCTCCTTCCCGCTTTCCCTCCTTTTAGTTTTTCCCCTCATGACTAATTTAAATAATAATCCAAAAGTTCAACTCAACTTGTATGTGGCTGTTTTTGCCCTAACATTTTCTAATATAACAATGCACTTTTGGCTTGTTGCAGACTCATTCTCATAAACCACCATTCTTGTATAATACAGGGATATCCAGGATAAGATACAAAATGTTCATCAAGTACTAAGTCAACACGAACAGCTTATTATCAGGTGTGGAGATGTATATACATCGATATTCTTATTAGCCTACTTTCTTATTCCCGTTCTTTACTTTAGAATAAAGATGTTACTAAACATAGTACGGTACCTCTAATTACAACATGATCACTTGGAGCGCTTAGATCATTTGAAACGCTTAACAGCTTGGAGGGTTGGGGTTCCAAGCGCTTAATCTAAGCGCTTCTAACGATCCTGTAGTAATAAGAGGTACCATACAGATTACATGGTTCACTTTGAAGAGGTTGTTAATTTTAACAACAAACACTGCATGGGCCTTGTGTTTTTAGAAAGATTAGAACTAGGTTTGGAATGTGCTTTATATATTAAACTCAACTTGACTATGAGAAAAAGTGAAATATAGTATGATTACTTTTATTTTATATATTAATATACACATATTAGTATGGCGATATTCAATATATGTAAACATACCAATTATTTTTTTGTACATGGTCATAGTAGTAGTTGATTATAAAGCAAAAGGTGTTAATCTTTATAATATATTTTAGCTCTTCCAACTCAGTAGAAGAATTGGCCATACAAGCATCATTGGTGAGTGTTTTAACATTTCGTGGTATTTGTGTAAAAAAATAATCAAAAATTTTTCAGAAGTTTAAAATAGCACACTGCTCTCAAAATGTTGCTCGTTTAAAAAAGCTGCTTCTGGCACGAAAGCTTGAAATGAAACAGCAACAAAATTTGCTCTTGGATAACAAGAGAGTTATCATGACTCTACGAAAGAAAATTGGAAAAGTTTCTCAAAAAAAAAGTAAAATGAAAGAATATATACGAAACAGACAGGTAAAGTGTTCAAATTTTGAGACTTTTATAGAAAACTGTGATTAGAGTTATGCTGTCTATATATCTTGCTGGACAATGTTCAAAATGGAAAGTTAATAAACAATTTTACTCATGGGGGTTGGAAAAGCCACTTTTGATAAAACTTTACATTTTGGCAGAGTTTCCTGTATAAACTATTTTTGTAATAAAACAGTCGCTATATGTACGAACAATCTTCTTGTCACAATTTAAAGTGAAGGTTTCGAGTATCTTATCATTTTTTACCTAACACAGGATTCAATACTGGCTATTCGAAAGAAGGAGCAAATTTTAAGGGAGGACTTACAAATACACAGATTAAAACACATCAGCATGCTTGTTCAATACATCTTTCCTATTGAAGAATGCAACAAAAGTGATTTGCCGAACATGTAAGTTAGTCTAGATATTTTCTTATTTTACTGAATATGATCTGTTAATTGCATTAATTCTACTTTTAAAAAAATCAAAGTATCACAAATTACCATAAACTTTTTCCATTTTTATATTTAATTTGGAATAGACGCATTGCACATGAGAATAAACCAGCGACAGACAGTCAAACATGTTTTTAGTGAGATATCTGTGCAGAAGTTGATTACAGCATGTGTGTAGCTCATTGGTGTAACCTCCACATCCATGGTTAAAGAAATATCGATCGTATAATTCCAACAAACGCTGCAGGGTCCCCCAGGTGCATGATGACCATGGTAGTGAGGTGGACCGTGAGACAGCGTTGTTACAAGAAGAGTTGGAAGAAGCTCAAAGGTTACATTTCTTGCATGGGAGATGGGTGGACCAACAGGTGGCAACTTTTGTCTTTCAGCTTTTATTGCATGTTATTTTACATTTTCATTAAAAAACTCCCTATAACATTTTTCTGTGTTGTTGAATTAAGTGTTTGAAATATGATTTACCGGAAAAAAATGTTACAAAAAAAGTGTGGTTTCTAATTTTTAAATTTCACTTTTTCATTGTATTTTCAGACTGGAGGAAGTAGTGTCGTCCAAATTTCAGTTGGTGATCCATGTGCAAGTGCTCCCTCTAATGGTGATTACTCGATATACGAAACATGGCTCGATATGAACCAAACAATGCTCGCCTCCGACCCAACCACTGTGACATCATCAATGTCGAGTTCGGAAGATTCCCCGACCCAGGAGACTCCGGCGAGGAAAGCAGTGCTGGGGATAAGTGCCGCCTTGTGCCACACTGCACAGCTCATGCATATTATTAGGAAGATTCTGTGCCTTCATTTACCTCACAAACTTCATTACAGGTAGAACTACTTAACACAAATACATGCTTACTTTATATATTTTATTTCAAATCTTCCACGGCACGTAACTTTATTCCTTATTGGCTTGCAATTAGTTAGTACCTTTGGCCATAGGTTTTTTTCAAAGTGACATACAAGTAATGTCATTTAAATTTCTCTTTCTTTACTCTTTTGATTACGGGTAATATATACTGTCTTTAGTTCTAACTTAAGTCATTCTCCAGGACGTTTTGCAACCCGACCCTAACTTCAAGTATGTTTTCAAACTGCGTGAAGTTACTGAACAGTAATCTTGTGAGTTTGTGTCTGCATCAAGGTGTTGATGGCTTCTCATTACACCCGTTGCATACATTGAGGAATTTACAAATATTGATTGAAAAGTTGAAAAAAGAAGGAGTCCGGTAAATCAATTTTTAACATCTTTTTTTTATTAAGGATCATTTTCAGCTATCGTGGGAATTCCAACCTGTAAATCCTAAATGTTAGAGGCAAGAGTACTAAAAACAATGACAGTTTTGTTATTCTGTAATCAAGGATTTCCATTCACACCCCAAAACTTATAAACAAAGCTCATTGTTAAAGAAATTATAACCAAGGAAAAAAGTGTGGGACCAATAATTTCTAGATAAAAAAACAATCATCAAAACCAGTTGTTCTACCCCAGCTATACATCATGTAAATGCAATGTTATGTCAATCATCTAATAGTTATGATAACCGTCTCTCACTAACCTTTTTCTGCCAACTTTTAAGCAATAACCTCTATAGTAGAAACACATCATTGCATCACTTAAACCAGGGATGTCCAACCTGCGGCCCGCTAGTCATTTTCACTCCGTAGTATTTTAAACTTTGAATCTTAGCCTAATTAAAATGTATCAGTCTGCTTTTAGCAGCGCAGTAATAGTAGGCTATAGTATGGGAGCAACAGGAATACAGGATTATATATAGCTATTAGCTATAATGGTTTTTAATTGTTTCTTGATGTACCAATTTTTCTTGAAATTTAATAGGTTCTGCGGCCCATTGAATTATTTCAAGTGACAATGCGGCCCACTACAATAAACAGTTGGACATCCCTGACTTAAACCATCTTATATCAGATCCGTCCCTTTCATTCCATCGATTGAACTCCTAACCTCTGTGGAGGAGACTCTCGGATTGTATGACATCACTGATGATGTAATAGAGGAGGACTCAGATGACAACGATGAATGGAATCTCTCGTTTGAAGCCGACTGGGAAGCAGTTCCCCCTGAGTTCACCCAGTGAGTAATAGGTTATATGTGGCCAATGTGGGTTTTATATGCATGTGCCTTGTGGCATTTTTATCATAAATGTTAATAATGATTGTAGTAGAGTAGTAATGGCATTGTAAGCCCACAGTGTAGTTAACACAGATCTTCAGTTCACTGATCATTTTAATGTAAAACTAAATGTGCAAAACCTTTACATTACTGGTTCATTGCTCTTTTTCACAAACAATAATATACCAGTCCCCTCTTTAAATTTGTTGGTAAAAATTGGTTAAAATGTTGCATTTAATGATATACCTCTTCTCCCAATAGAATGATGTATATCAGTATATGTGTTTGTTTTAACAGATACCCTTAACGCGCTCTCCATTTTCCTACTCTTTAGGACGTTACCAGTGACCCTACCTACTTACACCTCCACCAATGTTCAATCAAGCATAATGACCCAGCCCGCTGGTTTGGTGACAAGTGCACTGGCGTGGGCTACAAAGGGGTGGTGGGGTCAGAACGAGTAAGTTTCACACTGTAGATTCAACTTCACTGTCGCTTATTACCATCAGTATTATAATGACTTGCAGCATAGCAAGTTATAGGTAAATTATGAGCTACGTATTGCACGTTTTTTTATTGATTTTGTTTGATGTCTACTGTTGTTTCACATTTCTGGGGATTTGCTGCTGTCTATGCGTGATATTCATTGGTGCTATCACGGTATTAATGATAAAAATGTTATAGTAATAATTAATTCTTAGTGTTAACCAGCGAAAAAGTTTTAATGGTTATTTGTGTGCGCACATTTTATGTACACTGGCAGCAAGAATCTGTGGAAACGATCTCTTTCTGTGCATTTCTTGTAAATGTCAATTTCGAATTCTTGTACTGCTTGGTGGCGCAAAAGTTTTAACGTTTTTTACCTCGCCTTACTTTATAAAGTCTTAATACAACATCACAATTGTAACTTCAATTAATTTGTACTGCAGTATAGCACAGAGCAGCAAGGTATAGGGTCAATTGGATTGGCTTTAGTACAAAATAATAGGCAGTGAAAATGCACACCAAGCGAAGACAGTTTTATAAAAAACGTAATAAATTTTAGCGATACTGTTCATGATAGGTATTTAAAAATAAAAAAATGAATACATGGCACACTATTATCTTCTACTCGTATCATATGCTGTTGATAGTATTCAATATAGGTTCGCGGAACTGCACAGTTTTGATAAGGAACTCTTTAAATGCGAATACACTATTCCAGCAAAATCCCCACAAGTTGACTTGCTATTCAAGCTGTCATCTGACTTTCACCAATTCTTTCACATTTGCACTTCGCCTCAGCTTAGGAGTCAATATCTTCGAGACAAAGCTCTTTCCCCCTACCGTCTTCTTGGGTGATTTATTTGAATTCTTGATTCCGCTAAACTTTCGTAAACCGGACCATCTTGAACGTTTCGGTTTATTGGCTTCGATCGTCTGATTGATTGATTGAACTTCAACGTTTATTGGGTTGCAATTTACCAAGTTTTGTGGATTACTGTAGGATAATGGTTCCTCGTCTGTTATCATTAGTTCCAAAGTCGAACCGGCTCCCTTCTTCTTTTTTATTAATGTCAGTCTTGCTCCCTCTTGTGATGTAGATTTAGTGATAATGACAGATCGGTTTTTGAACCCTTTTTTGGGCATTTGTTTCTGAGGAGTCGATTTTTGGTCGGGAGATCCGTATTTGCGGACCTCTGAACTTTCGGGCAACCACTGCCGCGTGTCAAGATATGACATTTCAAGGCTGTTTGAATCATAAAGCACTGTCCGGCACTCGTTTTCGGCGGGTGGGTGTGAAGTCGACATCGAGGCACGATCGTTGTGAGTATAACAGCATTCCAGCTTCGGCATCTGTTTGATCTCGGGTTCATCAAATATATCCTCCGCTTCTACGCCATCATCGGACAGACAAAGATCATTCCAAGTTGATTGTTGAATTCTACCATCTACAAGGTTATGGGAGGTTGATTTCTCTTCACTAATACAATGCTCTACATTTTCCCCACATTGCTCCACCAACCCCATGGTGAACATATTCTCGTCTTCAACTATTTTCTTGACATTGCTGCTCATGTTCGAGGCATATTCCGAGTCCACTTCATAGGACTGCCCATCACTCGTATCTGACATCGATTTTCTGCGGTTTTGCTGGATTTGCTGTGAGAAGATTCGCCTCGAAAGCGGCGTAAGTGGGTTGCGTGAGGTAAAGGTCAGACAGTAGAAATTAACATCGACAACGCTGGAATTATCATATTCGTCGTCCGAGATTCCCCATTCCCCGTCGTCGAAGTTAACATGCAGACTCTCCGGTCGCTTTTCGTTAACCAATTTCTTCATAACATCCAAATGTTTATCGTCACAAATGCTTTGTAGTGATTCATCATCGTCACAGCCTACAGGCTCGGGGCGCTCTCCGTGTGGATTGGGGTAGTCGGGATAGCACACCACATTCTCATAAGTATGATCTTTATTCTTTTTGTTACTTTTAATTATTGATTGACATTTCTTGTTGGAATTCATACCCGTTGTGACCCCTATCCTGGCACCTGGTTGCGCAATATTTGATTTAAATGATATTTTCGAGTTTTGTTTTCTTTCTATGCTCGAAAGGTTGATGTTTTCGTTGTTCCGCCTTTCTTTGCACGCGACACTTGATGAACGCTTCGGTGGTGCAGGTGCTGCTTTCTTACAACTATTTCCGGGTTGCGAATTTGGGCGGTTTTCGTCACCATAATCTATTATTTTCCTCGGCTGAGGTTTTACCAGCATCGATTTCTTTTTCACAACCGGAAATGATGACGTAGCAACGCTGGTGGATTTTCTATCCAAACTTGATGGATTTGCTCTAGGTGGCTTGTTGGGTTTGTGAACGTCCTTTTTGCCTGATTTCACGCCGTTGATCCTTGGGTTCTGCAACCTACTGTTCGTATAATTCCTATCTTTTCGATCAATGATCTGTTGATTACACTTTTGTGTCTCATGTCCATAATTTTGTTTTACTGAGTGTGTTGTGTTGTCAGCAGGACAACCCTGATTGTTATTCCTGTTCGACAATCTGCCGCCATTTTTCACTCGGGAAGGTATCTTGGATCTTCCGACGTTACACCCAGGAGACTTAGCGTCTTTCCTCGAATCACCATTGCCATCTTGCACCGCTCGTACCTTGGCTTGTGAGAGATTGTAGACCATCTCGTTCTCGCTAATTGGACTTGAACCGTTAGGGAATCCAGCCCTAGGTCGAATAGGGAGGGACTCGGGAGGTCCTTCGTTATCAGTAAGCTCTCTATCGCTCATTGGAACCCCGTTCTTATTCACGTATACGACAGTGTCACACGATAGTTCGCTTCCCGACGTGCATTCCATGCCCGAGCTGAAATTAAATGCGTTAAATAAACATATGAAAAAAGTCCATGAATATTTGGATATTAGCTCACGTTTACCATCCTCCATTTATATTACATATTTGCTCGCGTATTGACACAGTTTGTACAAAAAGTAAATGTTCATAAGGATTCTCGGACTCTCTTGACGTACATTCAATTTTTCAAGTGGCATCACATGTGTCATCCAAATTCAATAAAAAAAATGTTTAACACTATTTTCAACCATCTTTAACCAATTATTTGTCTACATACCTTGAGCCCACGCTTTCGCTTTCACGTGACTTCTGCCGGAGATATTTCGACCTTAAATGGGAACCATTTGCCCCGCCGACTTCAGCAGCATTCGACTGGAAAGTATAACCAAAAAGTGTAAATGGATATAATGCAACCGCGAGCAGATGATATTGATTAGAAAACATATTGACTGGTGGTCCGACGCTTAGCATTATAAGCGGAAATGCAAATACAGTGTCGACCATGTGCTAGCCACCCGTAAGTGTACAACAATTATTTACAACTTTATATTGATGACTATTTTATTCTGCAGGCATAAACTAATAAACCATATTTTTTTTACCGAGCCAAGTTTCGAACCCATAATGAGCTCGTCACTTGGACCGTTTTTGTATAGTAGTCGATTAATTGTATCGGTCGCGTTAACCATTCGGTCACACGACCGTACACTAATAAACCATATATATAAATAATACCGGAGTAAAACAAACAAGCGTCCCCTAGACGAATATTTATATCAAGTCATCATAAAACTTGTCCATGCAAAATTAACACAAGGTTTAGAAGACTTTGGTTATAATTTCTCTAACTGAAATATTTTTAATCGGAAATGACAAAATAATGTTTTTACTCAGGCGCTATACATAGGTACTATAATAGAAATATTAATATTTACTTTGTTCTTTTTTTTGATAACTCTATGTATCCTTGATGCTAACTGTATGGTGGAGAGAGTGTCTGTGTATTGGGTGATGTCATCTGACACATGCGCGATCATAACAACTCGACAGTTCACGTTGGAGAGGGTTTCCTTCAGAACGCAAGTCAGTTTGCTTTCTCTGTGGATTAGAATTTAGTTACTTAATTTGGAATTTAGATTTCAGTTTTATGTTTGTATATACAATAACGAAGCAATCTTAAATAAATATTGTTGAATTCTCATAATCAAATCCCTAATGAATAAAACCTAATTTTGTCTTACACGGACTATATAGGCTACGGTATAATGATGTTGCTTGAATACACGAGAAGTTTCGTTAGGTCAAACTCAGTTTTATTGAAAAAAGTAATAATCAAATATAAACAATTGTTATAATCAACAGGACTTATTATGTGCATTATTAACTTGCCCGCGTAACAGACACTACTTCGGTTAAAAATATACCAATGTAGCAAAAAAGAGTCTTTTTGATGGTAGGCAATAAAGGCCATGCCCGCAGAGATATATGTAGCCAAATGACACGTTTGTGAGGGTTAATTTTTGCATCAATATTTGTTAATCGGCTTTCACCTGAAAGGCACGTGTTTTGAATTGTTGAGAATCGACATGATCACGTGACCAAGTGACGTAAGAGACAGTGCAAGCGAGCTGGGTGTTTTGATCAAAGTTTTATCGCAGCTACCCAGATCAACGAAGTTCAATCGACTTTTCTCACCTGTTAAACATAATCCATGACTTGGTCGCGTTAATCAACAAAAAAACGACAAAGTAATGCGGTTAAGTATAACAAGTACAGTTCTAAGAGTGATACATATAGCTGAGAAGACTGATATTGGAATCCTTGTTTTACTACAATACTAACCTTTTTTTACATATTAAGTTTGTTTATGTATCGGATGGAAAATTACATTCATTGTGACAGCGAATCAGGTATATATCGCGTACTTAACGACCTATGGCCAAAACTACCTTGACATGCTTAAGTGTATGACTAAACTAACTCCAAATGTACTTACCACGCCTGTTGTCCGCCTTTCCCGAGCTATGATTGTATACATGAAGAGTGTAGACTACATGGGAGTGTTTGCGAGCTTCCGATGTATTCCGAGACCCAGCACAACTCCTAGAAGCTAACGCCGCATCCAATAAATAAGCCGCCCTTTCCGCCGTGTCCGCCTTTATCTCACACTGATTTTGAAGCTAAAAAAACATTATGACGTCACAGTGTTATTAATTGCATATAGTTGTTTTATAAATACCTTGGTTCCAAGTAATAAATCTTCAGTTATTCCAAGCGCTCTGGCGGGACCATCTGAAACGGAACAAAGGTAATTGTGCACCAAACAAATCTGTTAAATTATTTTAACTCCCTCTCTTAATATGTGAGATGATTAAGTTATGGCACACATATTGGTAAATGAATATCTACAACTTTTATTGCATTTTTTGAAATTAACCATTGACTTCAAAAGCACTTATTGGAGTAAAATCACTTATCTGCCAGGTAGTTTCTGTGGCATAATGGTTGACATACTATAAACTTCGACAAATATTTAAATATACGTTTTTAAAGCTTTATGCTTTGCTTGCCAACCTCTAAAAAACAATGAACATTTTATCATAAGTTATAAATTGACGCATAATGTCACCTTCACAATAGCCGGCTAACAAATCCCTCAGTTTTTCTGATTTCCCATAAACTTCAATCGCTGAAACTTTCACCGAATAGTTGTTTCCATTTCTGGATGCTTGAATTGCCCGGTACAACCACGAGATGGCGCATGGGATCAAGCCAAGGTTTGATGTTAGGTCATCTCGGCCCAAAAGAGCGAACGTCTTGCCTGTATAATATGTTTGTGTGTTTTCTTATGATTTTCAATCAGTAGAATTATATTATAAACGAACTAAATATTTTTCCAGCTTAGGTGGACAAATAATCTTTGGAATTCTGGCTATGTGGTTATATGTCACAGCTAATTGTGCGCAGTTTTCGCAGGAACTTTTACATAACTCTCAACTTCAAGAAACAAAAGTTTTGTACAGTTTATCTCATTTATAATGCATTGGCATGTCAGCAAAGTGCCACGTTGATTATAGCCTTATTGCTCACCAAGGTTGGCTTGTCCATAACAAAACACAGTTCCGTCGGCTCCTTGCAAAACAGATTGTATTACGTCAACCAAACTTGTTTTGCATAATTCAGCCTGAAACAAAAGTATCGTTTAACACAAATTTTATAAGAAAACTGTGTGTTTTACCTAAATTTTAAAAGGCACCCAAATCCAAATAAAAGCAAGCAAACTAAGCAGCAACACACTGTGAGTATGAATGCACTGATCAACTTGACAGGAAAACATTTTTAAACGTTGCCGTTTCAGTGTAATATAAACCTTTGATAAATTCAAATATTTCAAATTCTATTTTTTTAAGTTCTAAGCGTGATAATCGAAAAAAGTTTTCTGTGGAAATTATACATTGGCCCAGTTTTCGTTGTGAAGTTGTCAGCTCAAATTCAATGAAAACTTTATTTTGCACTTCAGCCGATGGTGTTCCCTTTTCCCCAAAGAGCGTAGTTCGATGACCAATAAACTAATCTCATTTATAGATTAATTATACGCGGGGGATGTTACTTGCGTGGTTTCCTCTGTAAATATCGCATCGAACGCATAGACTTTCGGAGCAAGGGAGTGTTTCTGTTTGGACTGTGGATCGGGCATAAACACGCTGACGTGTTTCTTGTTTCCCTCAACTCGAATGAGATCCTGTCCTTTCGCTCGACTGCGGTTCACCCGAAGCAGAATTTTTACCTGAAAAATAAATGTTTGGGTTTCAAAACCACATTTTTAGGGTCATACTTTAGTACCATCCACCGCTGTTATTATTACTTGCACATTTAGTTGTTACATCACCCTTTAACAATGTATTAAATTTTGATATAATAGTTAGGTGTAAATTTGGCTTTAAAAATAACATGTGCAGCAAAATGCGTATGAGTCCCGCTTTACGGATCCCATCCTGCAAAAACACCCGAAAACAACAAAAATACATTCATTACGGTAGTGCGTATACAGTGGCATTATATGTCGTTCATTTCTATATTTGGAACTATTTGTAAAATGTTACAATAAAAAAGTTATTTTGAACGTTTGAGACGCTAATTTAGTTGCATAACCCTTGGTGCATTGGCGGCATTTTCTCATATATATACTTATAATACGGATTACACATATTTAACATTATTTCAGGATTACAAATTGAACT
The DNA here is from genome assembly GCA_000149265.1 of Ciona savignyi. Taxonomy (NCBI): domain Eukaryota; kingdom Metazoa; phylum Chordata; class Ascidiacea; order Phlebobranchia; family Cionidae; genus Ciona; species Ciona savignyi. Next base: position 68,636 of record CH002950.1, read on the forward strand.
GCACAAAACATATACATTGGGATAAAGCGGTTGTCTTTCACACGCACACCTTCGCCTTCGTTGTATATTGGTTCCAAGAAAGCCTTTTTAAATATTCATATAGCAATTTAATATTTTATGACTCATTTTGTGCGACCAGCTGTTACTTCTGGTCTGTCAACGGTTTTATAATGTATTATAAAGAATTCGTTTTTCGGTCATTTTTATTGAATCAATTGTAATAGGATCCTGTAAAGCCAGTTACGGATGGAACGGCTGTATGTGAAAGCCAATTAAGCTGACCTGCAATGGGGCTTCTTATTACCGATCTAAATTGCCGGTTTAATTTAATTAGTGAGTGAGAGACAATGGTTGTGACAATGTGATTGTCTAAGCAAGTGCAGTTGGCTCAGACGGAGATGCTCCCCATCTGCCCACTTCCTATTGAACCGACCGAGCCGTCTGAGTAGTATTGGAACATACAAGCATGCATGCATCTTACCGTCTGCCTAAACCGAGTCCCAGCGGAACGCAGTCGCGACTTATTTGACGAGGAGTCCTAAGGGAGCCCTACTGGCATATGTTATGATTAAAATAAAAACGACTTTTCACTCCGTGATCGAAAATTTGTAGGTTTAATTACGTTTCCACTGAATATTGTGATCAATAAATCGCGAGGTTAACGAACCGCGAATACTCAATATGAAAAATTTAAATTCCGAACCCTCAAAAATACGTTTACGTTTAAAAAAAAAACAATAAACTGAGAACCACATTTTTTGTATTTTAGTATTTTTCGGACTGGTATTAAAGGTCATTTGGCAGAAAACGAAAATTGTAGACAATTAACAACGAAAGAAAGAAAAGAAAAAACGTAAAATCTGTCTAAATCCAGGAATTAAATGTCAATTAAATTGCATCAATCGCACCACAGCACCCGCATTTGTCACACTAAGCATCACGTCAACCCATCCATTATCATATACACCCTGTGTTGTTCTCCGAACAAACCACAGATACTCCTTTAACCCTTGTGATGGAAACCCTGTTATTATAAGTTGTGATAATCTCACCTTCCGTGTCGTAGAGTTTTTAGGTTGCGACAAAACACTTACTTTGGCGCTAATTACAAAAAAAATTCTACCCCCTTACGTGTAATAGCTTAAGTGGTGATAACTGTCGATATTTCGGGAAACATTCAACTGAGTGCCCATACGTCGTTGGGTCTAATGATCCGGCAGTTTGGAAACATTTAACAAAAAAAACAATGCATTTAAATATGAGGTAATATAAAAATAAAACAAATTTCGTCGTCGTAAGAACAGAAGAACTTACACAACTGAAAATTGCGTTACTGGAAGATGCTCAAAACGCATTGTGTGTTTTGATAATTGGCCACAGATAAAAGCTTGAGATGTTAAATTATGAATGATAACGGTACACAAACATCACCTTTCCAACACCAGGAAATTCCTTTTTCTTCGATTCTGTCTCGTCTGCTGTCAGCCCCCTGGCGAGAAGCGGCGGAATGGGCGGAGGATCTCGGCGTATTATTCCGTAATAATTAGTGGGAAACTTCCGCCGTTGTCTGATTTGATCTGATTGACCATGCTGCCCACGCTGACCTGGAGTCGGTCGATTCATGTTGTTTCCGGATTTCCGGTCATCGGATTTTACTGGCAGTCCACAGTAGCTGGGAACAGATAACTCCATTTATTATAATTTTGATAGTGCTTGCACACTTTTATTTAAAGTTTTCAATACATTAATTCTGATTAAAATTAAATTCGCTGTAAATATGCAATTTGTTCTGCTTTAATGTTGGAATTTATACTGGCCAGTTGGAATTTTTACTGGCGTCTTTTAATTACTGTATTTGCCTTTTCTACCTTACCTTATTTTTTTTAAATAATTGTTTTTTCATGCAATAAAATAAAAAATAGAATAAACTAAACTAAAAACAACGACAAAAACGATAAAAAGTGTTATAACAAAAGTAATCGGTTATGATTTAATATTACGTTGATATAGGTTCTACTATTATTTTGCTTATTCTTACCCTCAAGTTTAAATCGCATCATACGCTAGTTCTTTTTTAAATGTTTATTGCATTTATTTCTAACCGCAACCAGTTTTATTATAACATTTACAATAACAACCTCATAGTTCATTTTAATATGGCGAGTATACCTATAAAGGCAAAAGAAAGTAGGAAAGAATCTTTAATTGATAGTTGGTTACTGGGAAAAAATATATTTAAGCCCGTTCTTGTTAATGATGCAAATTAAATATTCGCAGTCGTGGTTTTATTATAAATTGATTTTAATTACGAATACGCTGCGTCTATGTTATGCACGATGCAAATCTCATGTCACCAAGGTGTTGTATTTGGATTACTTGCGGACGAATTGCTCGGTGGGTTGTTGCGTTGTCTTTACTGTCGGTAGCCAGTGGGTTGCGTATTCGTGCAAAGCACTTAACGAACATCACATGAACCGAGTGGATTATTAAGTTGTAATTACAATGAAGGAACGTCTTATTCATACAAAACACACCGTAATAGCTCAGGCAACCTGACGGTGGTCTCAAGATACAGTATAACTTTTGCCGTGTTTGAATGCTCCCTTACACATTCTCGACCTAATATATGATTGAAATATGCATTAAACCGGGTTATCTATCATTTAAAAACATGATACCGCCAAAATTTGCCAATCCACGCGATTATCGTATGCCAAAGTGGTGTGGCCGACTCTTAAGGTGATCTACATGCAAAACTGGACCAAAATACACATCAGATGGTTGTGGTCGGATTATGGCTACACGTGATTCGTTTAAAATTTAGATGGCATGATTAAACAGTTTAAAATTAAAAGCATGATCTTTTGGGCATTGTTTATTTAATTAAACAAACATAACAGTTACCCCAGAATGAGGAACAGAAAACGCATGACGAAGTGTGCCCCACTGTATCAAAACTTGCCTCACTCACCCGAACGAATTGCTTGTTCTTTTGCTCATTCTAACAACGCCATGAAGTACCAAAGTAGATGTCCAACTTTAGAACGTATATCCACAATAAACAGCAACCATGTCAGCTTTGTATTAGTGTCATAACATTACAGGTTCTTTCAACAGCATTAAACAGAAACACCAGAATTTTTAATTATCTGTAACGGTTGCTTATCATTTCTATACTGGCGGATTGCAAATTAAGAACTAAACTTTAGATAAAATCTACACGCTGTTGGTAAAGCAAATTTCTACTTAAGTGGCGGCACAAATCTTTCAATTGTAGAAGGTACACTCTGTATAATTATACAATTTTCGTTGCATTATATTGTTATTAACTGTCTTTCTGCAGATTATATTTCGTTAAAAGCAGAAATAAACATCTGCAAACAGACGACGTTGTAAATGACTCTGCAACATTCAAAATTGGTTAACTTATAAGTTTGCAATTGGGCCCGTGGCTTCTATTCTATCACTAAGTCAAACTGCAAAGTGAACGACACTGCTGTTTCACTACTCTCTGCGCCAAGCCAGTTGCGAAAAATAATAAACAAGTGCACCATGATTTACCGCTGCAAATATATTGATTTATTTGACTGAGGCGGCTTGCGCTACAGCACTGCGGTCCGAATAGCAAGCGGTCAATTGTTGGAGCGCCACTGTCCTAATATATATTGAATTCCAATATGTCATTTCGTCGGTGCCATCAATTATGCAAGTGCTGCTGGTGCTAATCTACAATAGCCTTGTGTGCTTGTATTAACGCAAATGACACCGCCCAGCTTTCAAGACAGAGTGGCGACAGTAGAGTTTCAAAAGATTTAAGATTTAATATCATTGGTAAAACAATAGTCACTGGCAAACATTTTTTTAAACTAACGACGACTATTATAAAGAAATACTAAAATCGCCTGAGCAGCTCCTGTCTGCCAAGTCATTCTATTACTTGTATTTGGTGATAGTTATTAGTTCTATATACTAAAATTAAATCAATTTGATATTAAATAAAACTATTCCTTGAATAATAAAATAACTCCTGCTTGTCTATTCGTAACAAGCAACGATTAAGCTATGATTATGACGCAACACCAGCAATTATAATCCAAACAGTTCACCAACTACATCGAAAATAAAACATATTGTTTTTAAACCTTAAGTATTCGGAAATATTCTTATAAATATCAATTTTTATTTTTCAATAAATAATAATAATTAATATAGTAGGGTTCGTTTTTAACGATTAATTGGAATAATATTATTAATCGCGTCCAATAAAATCCATGCTTATGCCACGTATTTCGGATGCTGTCGGTTAAAGACTGCTTTACACTTGCGTTCAACACGTTTTGGTCTCAACTAGCCCTACAACTATCTAATAATAAAGATAGGATAGGATATATGATATTCGTGTTTATCCCCGTGGATGAAAAAACCAAGGGTGTTAACAATCGTCAGATCGCGATAAGTTTCGCACCTACAACCTTTCGATTAAAAGGCTACGCAATTAAACGCCAGACTTACCGGTCGGACAAAAAAGAGTCCATAAATACCTAGTATCAATTTTCGACCTAATGATTGCCTGTGTATTAACCGCCTTGATTTACCCATTCACGCGGATAAACATGAATATCATATCCTAAAGTATGTTCGTAGTACTGTATTACGTAAATATTTTATTATGCGTTCCCTTTGATTCCGAAAGCGTCTGCGTTTTTTCTGCGTCACGCTGGTGACATGCATGTCGGTCGCCAAGCATTTGGCTGGAACGGGTTATCCAATTTTTTTAAAAACTATTAAAAATCCAATTTGAATGCCGATAGATTGCTTGATGGACATTTAATAGTTTAAAATATTCTTTTTATAAAACAAAAGGGTAATTCCCGCGATCGGAAAATTTCAGTATTTGCGTTATCGCCAATATCTCCCGATTGAAAATAAATATTTACTTTAAATTTCTAAAAAAGTTAAAGATGTATAACATGAATAACAAAAAATATTATTTACTTCCAATGGTACCCACCATACATTTTTAATTAAAATATCCCAGTTTACCAGCTAAAACATTTAATAAGTAAACCAATATTCTACACACGGCGTCGGCAACCTTTTGCACTTAAAGATACATTTAAACCGATATTCCAAAAAATAAAAGCAATGGTAGCCGCAAAATTAGTATCGAAATAAAATGAAAAAGCACCGTGTGTGATAAAGACGCGAGTGTTTTCTGTTTGTTTCACATGTGCATGGGTATAAAGCTTATTAAGCGCTTGCTACAATAGCAATAACATTTATAAGAGCCACATCAGAAGGATGAAAAAGAAACATGTGATTCCGCGGCCGCAGGTCTCCAATCCCTTTTTTACACTATTGTCGTGTGTATGAAACAGCTGGAAAACCGTCAGAAAATTGATGGATATTTCAATTCCAACAAATATGCGAGCATGCAATTATTTCACTCTGGTGCACGCTTTCGTGCCACACCTTCGCCTTGTCACAAACTAGAGTGTACAGTAATTAAGTTTTGTATTGCGCAACCTACTTTAAAACGTTGTTTTTCAAATTATTACCGTGGCTATGTGACGTCACAATGCATAAGTTATTGTCGTTCGTTTTGATGTTTTTCATGAAACGTGGCATTCGGGAAAAGTACAGTAAACAAAGCGGTAGTGTTGCAAATTGAACTTGTGTGTTATTCTGTTCGCGCTTAAGATTAACTGCAGACCTTTAGAGTTTAGTAACCGACAATAGTCACGTCTATCAGGAATCAAGACTTGAAACGCGACATCTGGGGGCCTGTCCGGGATTATTTATTATTCCTTAAAAGTATTGTCGTGCTATTTAAATGTTTGTAGTAGAGAAAGAACAGTTTAACATGGAAAAGTTAATCGAAGCTGGTAAGCAACTGGGGTTGGCAGATGAAGCGCTGCTGAGATTTATTAGCGAACAACAAGCAATAGAGCGCGAGGAAAGAAGTAGAGAGAGACGTGAAGCGCGTGAGGCAGAGGAACGTAAAGTTCAAGCCGAACGCGAGGCAGAGGAACGTAAAGTTCAAGCCGAACGCGAGGCAGAGGAACGTAAAGTTCAAGCCGAACGCGAGACTGAGGAACGTAAAATGCAAGCCGAACGGGAATATCAGTTAAACCTAAGGAAAATCGAGTTGCAAATAGCTGAGGTAAACGCTACGAGGAGCCCACCTGCTGTAGGTGTTGCCGGAAAGGCTAAAGCGCCGAGGTTGCCGGCATTTGTGGATGGCAAAGACGAGCTTGACAGCTACTTGCTACGATTTGAAAGGTTTGCTACGAGCAGTAGGTGGGAGAAATCTGAATGGGCTACGTCTTTAAGCGCCCTTTTAACTGGTAGAGCGCTAGACGTTTATTCTAGATTGTCAGATACTGCTGCAGTCGAGTACGACCTGCTGAAGCAGGCATTGCTGAACCGATATGACCTCACGGAAGAGGGGTACCGTTCTAAATTCAGAGAAGCAAAGCCCGACAAAGATGAGAGCTCCGAGCAGTTCATCATTCGTCTGACCAATTACTTGACAAAATGGGTGGAGTATGTCAGGCTCTACTACGTCATGGGAAAGAGGTTAGTGCACTTTTGGTGAAGGAGCAATTTATTCAAACCTGCCCGAAAGAACTTTCGATCTACTTGAGGGAACAAGCGCCGAAATCTTTGGACAGTTTGTCGACGATAGCGGATCAGTTTTTGAATGCACACAGCAGAAATCTGTCGTCAACTGGTAATAGAGGTGCCTCAAGGACGACGATCGGACCAGTGGAATACTCCGGCAGATGTGCAATGTTTTAGTTGTAAACAGCGTGGACACACGGCGAGAGAGTGCCCACAGCTAAAAGGTGACGCTAATCGAATGATTAGGAGATGTTTTATATGTGACCGGACGGGACATTTGGCGAAGGACTGCAAATGCCGTTCCTCAATTAGAAGCCCTGCCAAACAGGTTGGCAGTGCGGGGGAGACTTTAAATTCTAGACGCGAAAGTGACGCGAATGAGAACAAGGGGCGGAAGAAAGTCGTGTGCGAGCCCGATGAAGTGCCCGATGACGTCATGAGAAAACTTCCGGGTTCGTAAAGGTCTAGTGGGAGACCGCTTGGTTGATACACTGAGAGACACTGGTTGTACAGGTGTTATTGTCAAACGCGAATTTGTAGATGACTCCCAATTAACTGGTAGTAAAGGATTTGTGACTTTGTTAGATTCAACGACAGTCAAGGCCGAGGTGGCGAATATTACGGTCGATACGCCGTTTTACAAGGGAACTGTCGAAGCGTTTTGTTTGCCGAACACGTTGCATGACTTGATCATAGGTAACGTCCCTGGAGCTAGAAGTCCAGATGACCCCTATCCAACTTGGGAAACGTCATGCGCCGTGCAAACAAGATCAGAAAAATTAAAAAAGGAAGCTAAACCGCTAAGGATTCGTAAGGGTATCCCGTGGACAGTGACCGATAAAGATGGATTCGAGGAAGCGCAGAAGGCTGACTCAACATTGGAATCGCTGTGGACAGCTGAGGATACTCGCGTTAAAGGTGAGCAAGTAACGTCATTTAAGGTGGAAGGAGGTCTGCTGTATCGCATGTTTCAGCACCCAAAGGTTAATAATGGGAAATGGCTTCGCCAGCTTGTGGTACCCCAGAACCTTCGACCGAAGGTGTTAGAGATTGCTCACGAGTCTATAATGGGGGGTCACATGGGTATTAAGAAGACATTCGATAAGGTAACGTCAAATTTTTATTGGCCTGGAATACGAGATGACGTAAAGAGGTTCTGTAGGTCGTGTGATATATGCCAACGCACTGTTAATAAGGGCAGTGTAACGAGAGCGCCGCTACAGAAGATGCCTTTAATAGATGTGCCATTTAAGAGGGTGGCAGTGGATCTGATTGGACCGATACATCCTCCAAGCGAAGGCGGTCACCGATTTGTTTTAACCCTAGTGGACTATGCCACTCGTTACCCAGAAGCTGTTCCGCTAAAGACTATCACGACTGAGGCTGTGGCTGAAGCCCTCGTGGACATGTATAGCCGACTTGGAATACCCGATGAGGTGTTAAGTGATATGGGAGCCCAGCTTATATCCGATTGCATGAGGGAGGTGGAGCGCTTACTGAAGATAAATCACTTGTCAACGACCCCGTATCATCCGATGTGCAACGGCCTTGTGGAGAAATTTAATGGAACACTTAAACGCATGCTAAAACGTCTGTGCTGTGATGAACCGAAGCAGTGGCATCGTTATATAAATGCTTTGTTATTTGCCTACAGAGAAGTGCCTCAGGAAGGAACAGGATTTTCGCCCTTTGAATTGCTCTACGGAAGGACAGTCCGTGGGCCAATGTCAATTTTGAGGGAAATGTGGGCCAATGGCGCGACCGAGTCAAGCGTGCAGTGTAGTTATCGTTATGTGTTCGACTTAAGGCAGAGATTGGAAGAAACAATGAAGTTAGCACAGGAGGAGCTACTCAAGTCACAGATCAAGAACAAGCGTCATTTTGACAAGAAATCTAAACCGCGGTGTTTGGAAGAGAACGACCGTGTACTAGTTCTGCTTCCAACGGATAACAACAAACTTTTGATGCACTGGAAAGGGCCATTTACGGTAGAGCGAAAAGTTGGCTTAAACGACTATGCGTTAAACATAGCTGGGAAAAGGAAGACTTTCCATATTAATATGCTGAAAAAGTACTATGCCAGGGAAGAAGATGGCAATAAGGAGCAAAGAAGCAGCTCAGCCAAGGCTTGCTGCGCGATGTACGACGACAACGACGGGATGCAAGAATCGGAAGGAGAGGACCTCCTTGGAACTGTGTCCACTTCCGTCTAACGAATCGGTACAGGACATTAGATTCGGAGAGCAGTTGTCGCAGGAGCAAGTAAATGGAGCGACAAAACTTGCAAAGACGTATTGCAAGGGTGTTTGATGATTTGCCGGGCAAAATAGACTGCGTGGAGCATAGGATAAAATTAACGGAAGATAAGCCGATAAGGAGCAAGCCTTATCCGGTGCCGTTTAAAATCCGAGAAGAACTGGCCAAAGACATTAAAGAAATGCTACGTCTAGGGATAATTCGACGTTCCAATTCACCGTATGCATCGGCGGTCGTCGTAGTAAAGAAAAAGGATGGGACGAATAGAATCTGTATTGATTACCGTAAGCTGAACAAGATTACCGTGTTTGATCCCGAGCCTATGGTTACGGCTGCGGATGTGTTTGAGAAGTTATCTGGGGATAAGTATTTTACCACCATTGATCTGACAAAGGGATATTGGCAAGTTCCCGTTGCGAAGGAGGATATTCAAAAGACTGCATTTGTTACAACGGAAGGAAGTTACGAATTTTTAAAGATGCCGTTTGGCATGGTTAATTCTGGTGCAACGTTCGTGCGTGCTATGCGCGAATTGCTAAAGGGGATCGATCACGTGGAAAACTATATTGATGACGTAATAGTACATACAAGCACATGGGAGCAACATTTGGAGACACTAAATTTGCTGCTAAAGCGCCTATTTGAGGCTGGTGTGACGATTAAACCATCCAAATGTTTGATCGGGGCCGAACGTGTCGACTTTCTGGGGCATAATGATTGCGGAAGGGGTGATAGGTCTGCAAAAGGACAATGTACAGAAAATACGAGATGCGGCAAGACCTACGACGAAGCAAGAAGTCCGCTCATTCCTCGGCCTCACGGGTTACTACAGGGATTACATCCCTAACTATGCAACGATTGCGGTCCCGTTGACTGACCTAACGAAGAAAGGTGGGCCTAACACAGTAAGATGGGATGAAGAAGAAGAAACTGCATTTCAGTCATTAAAGAAGCACTTGACTAGCAAACCAATATTAAGGCTGCCGGACACGAATAAACAATTCGTACTGAGGACCGACGCGTCGGATAAAGGCGTGGGCGGTGTTTTGCTACAGGAGCACGATGGAAAGTTGTTCCCTGTGAGTTACGCCAGCAGGAAGCTGAGCCGCGCGGAGACCAATTACTCAACAATCGAAAAAGAGTGTCTCGGAATTGTGTGGTCGGTCAAGAAATTCTACCTATATTTGTATGGCAACGAGTTTGTACTACAAACTGATCATCAACCGCTTGTATACCTGGAGAGCGCGAAATATACAAACAGTAGAGTTATGAGATGGGCTATGTTTCTCCAGAACTATCGCATAAGATACGAATGTATAAAGGGATCACTTAATGTTGGTGCGGATTTTATGAGCCGAATTAACTGATTTAAAGCGTGCTATGCTGTGTTTTTCGTTTAAGCTGTATAAGTCGTTTATTTATTTATTGTGAAATAGTTTTGTGCGTTGATTTCGAAATCAGATGATTTCGCTTAAATGGGGGGTGATGTCACAAACTAGAGTGTACAGTAATTAAGTTTTGTATTGCGCAACCTACTTTAAAACGTTGTTTTTCAAATTATTACCGTGGCTATGTGACGTCACAATGCATAAGTTATTGTCGTTCGTTTTGATGTTTTTCATGAAACGTGGCATTCGGGAAAAGTACAGTAAACAAAGCGGCAGTGTTGCAAATTGAACTTGTGTGTTATTCTGTTCGCGCTTAAGATTAACTGCAGACCTTTAGAGTTTAGTAACCGACAATAGTCACGTCTATCAGGAATCAAGACTTGAAACGCGACACGCCTAATGCCGGCTCCCCCTCAGTACTGGTCGCGCTTTACCACACACTCTTCTTCAGTGCTCTATATCTTTTAGTCTTTAACGACTGTTTGTTTTGCCGTCTTTTTTCGTTCCCGTGTCGTGATTATATTTGTTTGCCATTTTTAAAAACCGGGGACAAAAAATAAATAAACTAAAACTTAAACTAAAAATACCAAACTTTTAATGTATTCTCGGAATTCACCATAATCCTAACCACACGGAAACAGGTAAATAAATAACCAATCAGAGCTTCTAGCACAAGTCAGAAGTTGCATGCGACAATTACTGAGAGTTATCTGGAACCTTTGTAGTTGTAGGTATAACATGCAAAGGGTACTATATCATTTGCCTGAAGTTCTTAATACTAGTTAATCCAAAATTTAAAGAAAGTTTTAAAGAAAAAAAGAAATAATTTTGGCGGTTATACAATTCCCTGAAAATTTGTCTTTAATTTTTCTAATCTTTGGGGAATTTCCCACAGTAAGCTAAAATACCTTTTTAAATGTTTCCTGTCATTTTAAACTCCATGATTTGTCTAATCTACATTGAAAAACTACAAACAGTATATTTCTTATATATTTTTTCTTGGAAAGGTAAAATTTGATTGTGATATATTTTAAGTCATTTTTGAGATTTCATTAGAACATAAGAAACCACCCCAGTGTGTGTGACGTTATGACGTCAATACATAGCTTAACTATTTCTATATATTGTGATGTCACAAATGATTATTGTCCTACGTGCACTGTTACGAATAGTAGGTTTGCAAGTTTGTTGCGATTTACCAAGTAAATTATAAGATGAGATTAGTTAGACACTATATGATTTCATGTCAATAAGTACTATAAAATATGACTCCTATGTTATAGGCTATATTATTACCCAAAGGCGGTAAGGGAAATTCGACTTTTTAAGTAGCCTACTCGGGTGCCTCTAAATACTACAGGACCGCTTGGAGCGCTTGGATCACTTAGATTGCTATGGAAAGTAATTCTAACCCTGTCCCAAACACTAATCTCAACCCCAGAACTAATTTTAACCCCAACCCTAACATTAATATCATGGCTTTTGTAATTACTAAGTATAATAAGCGATCCAAGCGCTTCAAGCGATTTAAGCGCTCCATGCGCTCCAAGCGGTCCAAGCGCTCCTGTAGTATTTAGAGGTACCGGCCTACTCAAGTAAGTTGGCTCTTGGCTGGTGGAGTAGTTGGTGCTTTATTGGAATGTGATCGAATGGAAAAATTAAAATTAGTTAAATGATAAGCCTGATATCACTTTGTAAACATATTTTTGTTTATTACAGGTGTTGCCTTAGTTTGACTTACCTTGTTTACCAACCATGGAGCCCAATATGAAACATGTAACTAATCTAGTGAATAGTA
>CH002950.1:84907-102092 GCA_000149265.1 Ciona savignyi
TTTGCTATCCTATTGGCATGTACTGTGTTAAGTATGGGATAATTACTGTATTTTACCACTGTAGCTTTGGTAAGGTATTTATAATCAGTTTCAGAAGTTCCACCTTATTGTTACCATGCTCTACAACTTCCCAATGCCACAATACCGGTCTTGCTTTATTCTATTTACTAGATTTTTTTGTGATATCATATGACATATGTGGAATTCTAAATGAAATATTATTTTCTGTATTTTTATCTTTTTGGTCTGTCGATTGAATGCAGTAATCTGTTTTGTTGTTAAACTTTTTAGCAGATGTGTCTTTAGCACGGGATGGTCCGCACATTTCTGGTGAAGTCGTTCTTTTGTGTGATGCAGTATGTGTTTAATTATATAGCGGATTTAATTACAATAAACTTTGGAAGGGATTTTTGTGGCCCAGAAGTTAAATTGATGGTGGGAACTGTAGATTTTTGATTTTTTACAAACTTTTGCGGTTTCGCCTTTACCTTAAATTTTAAGGAGTATTGTCGCTATCGGAAATAACACACGGGCAATCGTCAGATCACCTCGCGCCCATCGTCAGGTTACCGGAGCTATAGTAGTATGTTGTATAATTGATACATTCCTTCATTTTGGTAGAACCCATTAGTCCGTTGAGTGCCTTGCCCAAGTAGACAACTAACTGATAGCGACCAGTTTCGTATCTGCAACCGTTCGGCTGAAAGGCGGCGCACTAAACCATTAGACTAACCGGAAATGTCCAATCGAGTTAAATCTTCTTTGGGTGTCCGTGATTATGGTTTGGATTTGCCGTGGCAAATTCAGAGAAAATTCCCGACAGACCCAAACATTTATGTACAACGGCTGTTTTGCGATATTTCGTGACTGGTAAGTAGAGCTGGGCGTAATTGATCAAAGTTGTATTACGGAATTACGCCAGCTCAGTTACGTAATTCCGTAATTTTCGTAATTTTTATGACGTCATCGTTATTTTAAAAACAGCCAAAAATCATCGTGGATGCGTTTTGATGGTAGACAAAAAGAATGAAATTTTAAACTTAACTTCAGAGACTTTAAAGTTTAAACTAAACGGTTCGTTCGTCCTGCGTTGAAACAAATTCACAAATAAACAAACCGCAGATCGTGGCGGCGTTGACCTTTGTCTTATTGCGCTGATTACAGATAAGGAAATTGGCGCGAATCCAATATCACGTGTATTTAACGCGATTTTGATTATTCTTACCGGTGGTTCGAACTAATCGAACTAGATCTGTGCAAATACTTATAACGGTTAACAGATCAAAGAAAAATCGGTTAACTTTTTTTTAGCCAAGATTTTTAGCCAATTGTTCTCTCTCGCTAGTACTTAGTAATGGGAAGATCCTGGGAAAAAACGCGCTTGAGAGTGCGTCAGTGGTCCTGTATTAAAACTAGGTCAACGTGACCCTAGGTCATACCGCCGATCAAAGCAATAAACACTGTGACGAGTTACGGTTAGCAACGCGACAAGTTTCAGTTAGCAACGCGAAAAGATACGGTTAGCAATCGTTAGCAACTCGATACAAACTCGAGACCTCTACCTTTACTCGTCCCATCACTAATAGTAGGCCCACTGAAAGTCAACCGCGCGGTCTTTAAAAAAGAACAACCACCCCAAAACGTGTATTGTTATCATGCGCTGTTGTAGGCGTGAAAAACGAACACAGTCGATTAACCATTTAATGATTTCATTGACGGTTAACTGCGACGTCCACTCGATTAACCGGTTAACCGTTAACTTCGCACAGCCCTAACTCGAACAAAAATAAACGAACAATTTTTTTTTGCTAAGACTTAAACAAGGAATTGCATAGACAGTATATTTACAACGTTCATCAATTCCCGTTTGAATAATTACGGACAGATGCGTAATTACGTAATTTTGATTTGACGTAACTGAACGTAATTTCGTAATTACGCCCAGCTCTAATCATCCTTATTTAAATAGAATCCAATTCACTTATTTTCAAATAGAACAAAAACAAAACTAAAGGTTTTTTATCATCAGCATTATCTGCTGTGAAAGATAATGTGTCGCAATATGTGTGATTGTGTATGGAGGATATCAATATTATAAAAAGAAAATACTTTCGGCTTAAGTATTGTCATCTATTTGTTATTAAATAAAATCAATTTCAATTATTTTCAAATAAAACAAAGGTTTTTTTACCGGCAAAACAATTCAGTACGATTCTATTTGATTGAGATATTGATTATTCGAATTTTTAAATTCAAGTTTTAATTTAATGTCAAAATTTTTTTGTTGTTAAAATTTCAAGTTTTAATTTAATGTTAAAAAATTGTTAAAAATTTGAAGTTAAAATTTTGAACACAATTTCACAAAAGTGATTCAGCATATTCACCTGTGCGACACAGCATAGAAGCAATATACTTCTATCGTTAGTGATGGACGAGCACTTGAGGGCACTAGACAGTCCATCGGTGGATAGCACTAGCAGAACGAAAACAGCGAAAATGTCCATAGAGATCATACATCGGTCGTGTTTTCCGAGAAATATTTTGAGGAGTTTTTCGCGAGTCATGTGGAGTGAGGACTGCAAGGTAAGTTATAAATGTTATCACAAATATCCACTATCACATACCACCCGTTACCATTGGTATTAATAACAATCTATGTAGAGAAGCAAAAATGTTTGGGGAATGAGACAACACTTAAAGTGGGACAGATGGAAATACCCCACATTAACTATGGAAACTAATTTTAACCCTACACTAAACACTAATCTCAACCCCGGGAATAACCCTAACTTTAACCCCATGTTTAAAACTGATTCTCATAATCTTCATTTAAGGGAGCAGTTTTTCTCCTTTCCGCTTTCCCTCATTTTAGTTTCCGCCTGTTCCTGTGCTGTGATTTAATCTGACAACCCTGCCTCAAACACTATTATTTATCCCTAAAAATAACGCCAACCCCTTACAGTAACCATAATATCATAATCTTTATTTTTGTGCGCAGTATTCACTTTCCCTCCTATTAGTTTCCCCAATGAATGTCTTATACAATCCTTATCCCAACCATTCATACTGGGAATAAGAAGCTTGGTATTCCAAGTACCATAGGGGACAAGGTTTTAATTTTAATCATGTGGTTTAAATAATTTTGCTGCTTTAATTTGTTTTGCTTAATTTAAGTTTTTTCAGCCGTTTCTCGCCTTCCCTACTATACCGTGTGTATTTACTGTCATGTTTTAACAACTGTGGTTTCACCATTTTATCTTTAATTCTGTTTTCATATAACTGTGCTAAACTTCTTAAATGTAATAGGATATAGCAGCGGTTCCCAAACTGGGCGCCGCGGCGCCCTGGGGAGCCGCGAGACTTTGCCAAGGGCGCCGCGAAAGTTGCTGCATTTATTGTTTTTCTTACAAAAAATACTGTACATGTGCGTTACATCAGTAGAACGTTGTTTGAGTCTGGTGTGCACTCCCATACATTGGCATTTAGTATTCGTTTTACTTGTTAAAAACCCATTGTTCGGTGTCATCTCCCACTATTTGCTAGTAATGCATTGTTTATCGAATAATGGTTTGTCAAATAACTGCTTTGTATTAATTGACTGTTAGTCACTTTGGTGAATAGTTTTGAAGAGTTTGAATGGTTATCCAAATGCGTGCTAGTTTGGATATACAATATACAAATCTTGCAGTTTGAAAATTTTGACTTTATGAGGGAGCCGCAAGGTTTAATAAGTTTTCAAAAGGCGCCGCCAGCAAAAAAAGTTTGGGAACCGCTGGGATATAGGATATTCATGTTTATCCCCGTGAATGGGAAAACCAAGGGGGTTACCCCACAGGCAATCGTCAGATCACCTCGCGCCCACCGTCGGGTTAGAGCTATCGCAGTGTGTTGTGTATGATTCACATGTTTCTTTAAATTTGGTAGAACCCATTAATCCGCTAGATTCAAGCAATGTCCGTTAATTGCCTTGCAACTCTTCGGCTGAAAGGTGACACACTAAACCACCAGACTAATCTGTCGGACTGGTGAAGGAGCAAAAAATAAAATTAAATATCCAACATAAACCAATGCCTTTTAACACTGGGATTACAATTGGGACTTTTGCAAGGGTCACTTACACCTAGGTGATTCCCCTATCCCCCTCAATACCCACCGATTCATTCTGGAATGAGAACACGGCGCAACGCACGATATTCCGAAGCGCTTGGGTCACTCGTATCGAACTTGGGGTCATGACCCCGCGACCTTGGTAACGCATCACCGATTCCTCGCTTTGAAAGGTCGTCACGGTCGCCGCCCACAATAGAAGCCCCGACTCTGTCGTATCAGGGGATTCCCCATCCTTGAGATTCTTAAGTAAGCACTGTGGAGAAGGAACGCGAATGAAACTTCATAATATTCAGATACGAAAGTGTTTAACTTATCTATTAGATACGAAAGTGTTTAACTTATCTATTAGATACGAAAGTGTTTAACTTATCTATTAGATATGAAAGTTTTTAACTTATCTATTAGATATGAAACTAATAAATTTACTTAAAACGCAAAAAAGATTAGTATTTTAGTGTCTTTGATAGAAAAATGTGTATGTGATAGTAGAAATAAAGTGGGTTACATGCGGCTGCCATCATACAATATCAAGAAGCCTCATAGTCCCTGTTACCGCCAAGTATTTTCTCAAGAAACATTTTTCGAAATTCTACTTTCGTAACAATTTATCGGTAGAAGAAAGTAAAGAAATGTAGGGGGAAATCTAGTAAGATAGTTAGACTTTGAATCCATCTGTTGGCTCATCGGTTGTGTAGCTTTATTGGGCGTTAGGTGGATATCTTTGGAAAGTGGTATGTGTTGGGTGTTAGCTGGGTTGTTTTTTTTAATTAAGATTAAGTTAATTGGGTGTTGACTTTGATTAGAGCTGGGCGTAATTGATCAAAGTTGTATTACGGAATTACGCCAGCTCAGTTACGTAATACCGTAATTTTCGTAATTTTTATGACGTCATCGTTATTTTAAAAACAGCCAAAAATCATCGTGTTTTTGGATGCATTTTGATGGTAGACAAAAAGAATGAAATTTTAAACTTAACTTCAGAGACTTTAAAGTTTAAACTAAACGGTTCGTTCGTCCTGCGTTGAAACAAATTCACAAGTAAACAAACCGCAGATCGTGGCGGCTTTGCCCTTTGTCTTATCGCGCTGATTACAGATAAGGAAATTGGCGCGAATCCAAGATCACATGTATTTAACGCGATTTTGATTATTCTTACCGGTGGTTCGAACTATTTTAATCGAACTAGATCTGTGCAAATACTTATAACGGTTAACAGATCAAAGAAAAATCGGTTACCTTTTTATTTAGCTAAGATTTTTAGCCAAGTGTTTTCTCTCGCTAGTACTTAATAATGGGAAGATCCTGGGAATAACGCGCTCGGGAGTGCGTCAGTGGTCCTGTATTAAAACTAGGTCAACGTGACCCTAGGTCATAACGCCGATCAAAGCAATAAACACTGTGACGAGCAACGGTTAGCAACGCGACAAGTTTCAGTTAGCAACGCGAAAAGATACGTTAGCAATCATTAGGAACTCGATACAAACTCGGGGCCTCTACCTTTACTCGTCCTATCACTAATAGTAGGCCCACTGAAAGTCAACCGCGCGGTCTTTAAAAAAGAACAATAACCCCATAACGTGTATTGTAATCATGCGCTGTTGTATGCGTGAAAAACAAACACAGTCGGTTTACCATTTATTGGTTTCATTGACGGTTAACTGTGACGTCCACTCGATTAACCAGTTAACCGTTAACTTCGCACAGCCCTAACTAGAACAAAAATAAACGAACATTTTTGTTTTGCTAAGACTTAAACAAGGAATTGCATAGACAGTATATTTACAACGATCATCAATTCCCGTTTGAACAATTACGGACAGATGCGTAATTACGTAATTTTGATTTGACTTACGTAACGTAATTCCGACGTCCGTAATTACGTAACTGAACGTAATTTCGTAATTACGCCCAGCTCTACTGGTAAGCATATTTATTCAATAAAAATATTTAAGCCGGGAACCGACCGTCGTCTGTTTAACGATGATATTGTAGGGCCTAACAAAAGTTTTTCTGGCGAGATTTACCAAAAAATTGTCGCTGCGTATATAATATGTATTAGCTTACACCTCTAAAAAGTTTAGAAAGGAATATTTATATATACTTAAAATTTTTAAGAAATTAAAAAATCGTACAACACAAATGAGAATAACATAACTAGAATTAAAATTAACAATATGCATAAGCAAAACGTGTGAATGGGGTTAAAACACAAAACTAAGATAAATTATTACAAAATGTATATATATATAAACAAAAATATTCGTTTGTCCACACCTATCTTCGACGCTTTTTCGGGAAATCTCCATTTATTATAATCCACGTAAACTATAGTAATAAGTCATATTTACGCTCTATATATATGAAGAAAATGTCCAATCGAGTTAAATTTTCTGGTGTTGTTATAGGTAATATGGTTTGAAATTTACCGTTATTTACTGCAAATTTTGGGTAAATTGCGTTAGGGAAATTCCCTTAAACTTGTTAAAAGTGTAGGTTAAAATGTTTTAGATATAAAGTGACAAATTGTAAATAAATCACGCCAGGGAAACACCCACCAAACCCAAGAATATTAGTACATCCACCATTTTCTCGCATTTTAGGCATTTTACTGTGGTAGAATTATTAAATAACAATTAAAAATACATTGAATAAAAATATGCCCGAAAAGCTAGCAATAATAAAAACACAATTTGAACTTCTTTGTTTTTTATTGTTGTTTTTCAGAACACCAACGTGAATACACTTTTTTCGGAAAACATGGATAGGCTACTAAGTTTGAATTGGTAACTCGGAACCCCAGTCCCCATTAGTTTAGTTTAGTTTATTTTTTCGCTCCTTCGTTACAATAATGAAGAATAAAACAATTTTTTTACATTGAGGAGACAGGATAAAACGGCAAAACTACACGTTATGCGCCTTTATTTTCCTTTAGCAAACTGACCTCACAAAAAGGGTTGCACCTCAAATTCCTACCAGTATCTGAAATTTTGTAATAAAGTGAAGCTTGAATCTGCAACCTAAACTCAAAACCCTCAAGATTTTGAGCTGGTGTCCCTCTGTACATCGGGACTGTTTAACAACAAAAAAATCAGCAGATGCACAATCAATACCTTTATTGGTCCGGTAATAGCTCTGGTAACCCGACGGTGGGCGCGACTTGCGAGGAAATCTGACGATTGCCATATGTTAACCCCCCTGATTTTCCAATTCACGGGGATAAACATAATTATCCTATCCTTTTTAACGAAGCACTGCTCCAATATTACAAAACTTCACGCAGCCGAGCACATGCTGCTTTCAACCAAACAGACATTGGGGAATCAACACCATTGTTACTCAGCAAAACACTCATTTAAATATCATGACTCACAGAAGGGTAATCTGTCATTTCCGGCCGCGCATAGAGGTCTATTAATTGATTGTACACATCTATGGATGTGCGAGCATAGAGTACTAATATACTCTATGGTGCGAGTATTTACTATTCGGTAAGCACTTAATGTACATCAAACTGAGGCTACAGCTGATCGACATTTGTGACGTCACTGAGTCGCTTGTCGGAACTCCTGGTGTGTTGTGCGTATTTTTTTTAAATCTTTTTTTCTTTTTTTAGGCCGATTCTCTTCTTTTCAAACTGTATATCGGCAAAGATGATTTTAAAACCGCATCTCCTTGATCAATATCCAGAAAATTCACAAATTAAAGGGTGCCTCTAAATACTACGGGATCGCTTGGAGCGCTTGATTCACTTAGATTGCTATGGAAAGCAATTCTCACCCTGTCCCTAACACTAATCTTAACCCCAGAACTAACTTTAACCCCAACCCTAACATTAATATTATAGCTTTTGTAATTACGAAGTATAGTAAGCGATCCATGCAATCCAAGCGATCCTGTAGTATTTAGAGGTAGGCTACCGCAAATTTAATACCGGTATTATATCAATACCAATGCACAATAACCCCATGGTTGACTGATTGGGTTAGGATTGGTGGGTAGAGATTAGCGTTAGGGTTGGGGTTCAGGCTTAGAGTTAGTTTTCACGCAAATAGTGTGTGCAGTTTCATATAATAAATAGTGTGTGCAGTGCATAGACTAAGCACACCACTGAATACCCAGCATTTGGTTTAGCACCCATCACATTTCGAAATGTTTTAAAATCTTCATACAGAAGCGCGCTAGATATATACCGGTAGATATAATCCACAATACACCATGTGTTTCCACAAGTTACTTGTCGTTTCGCATGAACAACTCTCTCCTAGGAAAAAAATTACCCATAATACATCAGGAGTTCCCATAAGCTACTGTATGACGTCACAAATGTCGATCAGCTGTAGCCTCAGTTTGATGTACATTAAGTGCTTACCTTACTATTCAGTTCAGTAACTTGTTATACACCTTTAGTCTTATACTGATATGACTTTTGGTTAAGAGTTTGTAGGGAGCCGTTGCAGGTCGCTGCCTATTTCGCTAGATTGTTCCTTGTAGGCATCCAAGTAAGCCGGTTACAACACCTGATGCGATCTGCGATTCCCTACGCGCTATCTCGACTCTCGGAGGTGCGCTAATTACTTAAGGTTTTCTGCGTAACGACTCTTTGACTTGACTATCTGCTGTGTTTCGTCGATAAACGCCTCAGTAGTTTTATAACATCAATTGTATTGAGCAATTGAGGCGAATAACTTAGTACCAATTGCGAGTTAAATCGTTAGATGTTTAAACGACATAGATTTCAGGTAAAAACTCTCAGTATTCTTCACATACAAGAATATTACTTAATGCGTTAGGACTCTGAATGAGCTCTCCGTTAGGAGCCTTCCATCGTCCCGAGCCAAAGTGAAATAAACTTATATAGACAAGGTTATTCGTCAGCTGCGGTAATAATAGTTCAGTGATGACGCAATGTCAGCGCAGATGTCGTCTGCGGCCATCATAAATCTTATGTAAACATATGACGTCGCTACAAGTTAATGAAAGGTACTGAGGGCAACACAAAAATAAGGAAAAGTAGAACGGATTGAACTGCTCATTAAAATTATGCAATTAATTGTAGTCCTGTCCCAAACACAAATCCTAAACCTAGAAGTAATGCTAACTTTAAACCAAGCCCTTACACTAACCCTAATACTATAACCTTTATTTTAGTGTGCAGGTAACATTCTTTTCCTATGTAGTTTTGCCTGGTACTGATAAAAATTAAATTGTGAATGTGGCCAGTGCATCATAAACAATGTAGGTATTTTGTTTTAAGATTTATACTATTGTTGTTTTGGAAGGTTGGTTTTAAAAATTGTAAGTCTTTTTTCACAAATATCCAATTCCTGAATACTGTACAATAGCCTGAAATAGAGTTAGTCTTGCCCAAGAACACAACTCACTAGCTAGCTTTTAGTTTCGAACCTGCAACCCAGTATGGAAAGTACGGCAGCTGCACACTCGAGTTTTTTTTCCCTGCGTCTTTTGCACACTTGGGTAATTTCACGCTCGCGAGCTGGCAGTATAAACATCGTATAATTTCCAATAAACTTGTAAACCTACCTCTGGACCTCGGGTAATTTACTTTCCGTACATTTTTAGTTACGTAGATAGATATGTTAGCTGACGGACACGAAAGATTTAGGATAGAATAATATGTTTTTTAAGATTTTGGTAAAACAGTTATGAAAAGGGAGCTTGTGTGCACACTTGAAGTGTGCATTCTTGGACGTTTGCACACTGCACACTTAAATATTTGGCGCGTGCACACATCGAGATCTCGGCGAAAATTGACGTACTTTCCATACGGGCCTGCAACCCCTCAGCTGAAAAGAGCAATATCCATCCGGTACCTCTAAATACTACAGGATCGCTTAGATCGCATGGAGCATTTGAATCGCTTGGAGCGCTGGATCGCTTACTATGCTTCGTAAATACAAAAGCCATGATATTATTGTTAGGGTTGGGGTTAACAGGGTCAGAATTACTTTCATATAAAAATCTAAGTGATGCAAGTGCTCCAAGCGATCCTGTAGTATTTAGAGGCACCCATATCCACCAAGTTATTTGGTCATCAAAGCTCCAGTAACCTGATGGTGCGGAGCAAGGTTTTTTATGTATTCACTGTCCATTGCTTGTGTGATAACTGTCCTTTGTTTTCGCATTAATGGGGATAAAGCAAGAAGATCCTATTCTTAATGATAATCCACTAGAATTAAAAAACTCTTTTTCTGATGCCTTTTTCTGCAAATCATCTTGTCTACTTCTTCAAAATATTTAAAGCTGTTTTTGTACCATGCATGACTTTTTGTTTTTAATCTAGATTGAGTGTGCATCCAATCAACATGCAATCTGTAGAGGAAAAATCTAAGGAAATTGATGTTATGCAAGATACTACTGTTTTATGTGGTGATAACTTGGAAAGATTTAAATTGAATAAAGACGGAAAAGTTAAGGTATTGCAGAACATAATAAATACCGGTACATCAACAATTTAATATATATTACCCAATGTATAAGTCTTTAGAATATCATATATTTTTGATGGTATATCCTTGGTATTGCCCTTTTAAATTAATTAATAAAATACAATAGGATTGTGCTTTTATTACCAGTACCTTTTAAATTTACCATTTTACCAAATAAATAATCAATTGTGAGCGATTTAGTATTATTTTTATCAGTAGCTCAATTGAATCTAGCAGTTTGTAAATACCTGGGACATTGATAAAGTAACCCTAAATGAGATAAAGGTGAAAATTATTGAAATCCCAGTTGAACAACAGTACGAACGGTGAAATCTTCTTTCAAAAATAAGAAATGTGGGCGGACGAAAAGTTGTTTAAGTCTTCCTGCTGACAACTGACAGATATTTCGATACCACAGATCCCAAGGAGACTAATCCACTGCAGTGATGGGGTGTTGGAAGAATATAGCACGGATGAAGAAGAAGAGGAGACAGAAGAAAATCTTCCATTGGTTGATCCGGTAATATCCATTAATAGCTGAATTTAATGTTCATGAATATTTTTCTTTTTATCGTATACCGGTACTTGCTTAATAGCAGTAATATAACACATACACACAGTAAATCTATTAACTTAAACTATTAGGGAGAAATGGGGAATAATATATATCATATTTCTGTATCAACTTTTACAGAGTTATGTTGTTCATGTTTTGAACGTACTTACTAAACGAGGGGCTTATAAAGAAACAAACTGTAAAACTTGTAATTTTTTATGCAGAGCACTCTGAGTTGGGGTTCTTACCTTTGGTTTTGGACGGTTAAATCTGCTTTCAGTGGATTAGCTGGTAAGTTAGTTTAAGCATTCATAAATTAAACATATCACATTTATTTTTAAAGAAAAAAGGCAGCACATGTTTAATATCTAAATGCCAATTCTAATCAAAATATGTAAAGAAAAACTTTTACAAAACTCAGTTGATTTGTCTGCATTCACAGCTTGTGATTATCTCGGGGAAAAGTTTGCTAATTTTTTTGGCATCACTTCGCCAAAGTATCAATACGAGTTAAACCAGTTAAAACAAATGGAGGAGGAAGAGCAGGAAATTGAGAAGGAAGAAAGAGCAGCGGAGGAAATGGCAGTGCAAGAGGCACTCAGGTAAAAGTCCATTAAAAACATACCTGCAGATTAATGAATTTACATGTTACAAATTAAATGGTGATTTTATGTATGTTTTTTTTTATTTGAACTTGGGTCTTAAGGATTAAAAATGGTCTGTAACTCGTGTTGTAATTTTTCATAGCATTCCTTAAAAACTAAAAATTTCAAAATCATTTGGACAGCGTTTTTTCATGTTAAAATACACTGTTTGAGAACTGAATCAACAAACTCGATTTGCGCTTGAAGTCCTTAAGAATCACTGCCTTAAAAGGTCACATTTCTAGCTACAGTGTTAGTTCATATGTTTCGTTGTCACGCCCCCTGAAATACAAACATACGTGTTTTTATCCTAATTTTTTTTACCTTATACTTGCATTTTACTGCCTGGTATCAAGATTTAGTGCTAGGTGTTTAAACCAAGTATAACTTTGACCGATTGACTATCATAATTATTTTGTCCCTTTATATGACTTTTTCTAAATGCTGTCAAAAATTGTTTGTAGTATTGTGAAACTGGCTGGTTGGGTTGAAACTGCTTTTAATTTGTTAACAAATTTAGGAAAATACGGTATAGACCAGAAGCTACAGAATGTAACAATAATCTTTATTAGCTCATTAGGTTTCAATAATTCAAGTTGCAAACAAATTAGTTTTCCAACTTAAATCATATCATTTACTCACAAATAAATTTTTTAATATAATGATTAAGCTTTAGTTGTTGTAACGGTAACTGGTTATAGGGTGATGGAAGCTCCTGTACTAAAGGTTCCTGATGTTACCGTTCGTGTGGAAGGTCATTCTTAAATACAGGTTTTAAACTGTCAACTTCAGCGGTTCTTCTTATTTAATGAGTTTATATTTTGCAATATTTTCCACCCCTCGTAACTAACACATTTGTTCTTCATGTTTGCATTCATAGTTTTTACCTATTTATTTACATTATGCCACTGTATAATAAAGTTATTATATTTAAATTTGTGTGGTTTGGTTATGGACATTTATAGTAGTGTTGAAAGTAAAACAAGAAATTTGTGCAGTCATGATAGGGTTAATTAAGAATCTGCATAAGCTTCATTCGACTGATAACAAATCTAACATTCTCATCAGATTATCCTCTAAATATTAAGCTTTTTATTTTTCATCTATTAGGCCTGAACTTTTACAAACCACAGAAAATGAGCTAACTATTTGTATTCCTAAAACGATCCTTAGAGATAAGTTGGTCTAATGTTCTACTTACAAATGGACTTAAAAATGTTATAGAAATTCCACATACACACTAGTTTTAATAAACACTGACATCAATCTATATGACATAATGCAAGTTGCAACTTTCAATTTTTTTTTATTTTAGGATAAAGGACATGCATGTTATATTTCTTTTAATTGGAAAACAGAAGGAATGTTATTACAAGTGCAATTGTCAGATTGCCTCGTGTCCACCATCCACCATGTTACGGGTGACTGAAGCTTTTATATAATGGAGATATTCCTTCTGTTTTGATGCGACCCATTAATCCAGTCCAGTGATTTACGCTGAGTGTCAAACTTATAGGTCCTTGGCTGATTCCGATTTAACAGAAAGTAAGCCAATGCTCTTTTAACTGCCGAAGATGCAGCTGAATACCATTGTGAGTGAGACCCATTTTGTGTTAAGACTTAAGAGTATAACTGAGCGCGAGCGTGACAAAAAGTTAATGGAAGTTCTGCATAGCTTTTTTACAGGAACTGATAATTGTTTCATTTGATAAAATGATTCTTTTAGTTGATGTGAAAACACCGTAGCAATGTTAACGGACACACAGCAAGGTCCCAACGGTGGTTAACACTAGGTTGGCACTTACTATTTAGTAATAATTTTTAAGGAATAAAATATTGGGACAATATCGAGAGTATATATGTTTATAACAGTATCATTTATGCCCACACTTAAATAATTAATCTGTTTAATGACTTACTGTATTATTCCCAACCTGCCTGCCTGAAATTTTATACCAACTTAAAGGCAATTAATTTTGTTTTGCTGTTTAATTTTAACTGCTTCTATGTTAATGTTTAATTACAATTAAAACATTTAACAAAGTTGGCTAGTTTAAATTATGGCTCTAAGAACTATGAATACATTCAGCTTTAGCGAAGCAATCGCTGCTTGGAAAAAAGAAGCTTTATTATGATAACTTAATGATTGAAGCGTTTCATTTTTGCCATTGCAGCTACAACTAAAAATGTGAAAAGTGAGATTAATTTGCCTTGTAAGTGAAACAGTTCCATAGATAATGAATAGTTTAAGCTATAATACTGAAAGAAAGTTTTTTACACATACATTTAAGAAAGATAAATGTTTTTACTATGATACATTTATCTTACTTTTGGGTTATTAAGTATTGCCATAGACATTACTGGTACCAGGAAAATGTCATGGTGGGAACTTTAGGAAATAATAAATAAGTAGCTATTTACATCAAAGTTTGTAAGTTCACGAATCCATTGATTTTGGCCGGTTGGATGGAGAAGGGGGTGGGGAGGGCTTAATGAACTGAGATGGATTATTGGGTCGATGTGCAGATGAACTACCCGCTACATTAGCACCAGAACAACTTGGGTTAAGACTTGTGCTTTGCTGACAAGTTGATATTGCTGATTTACCAAGTGGGGAGGGCGGGGCAAATGGCATGGGACCAGTGGGGCCAGCACCAGCATGGGGGGAAATTGGTCGAGCACTAACCATTGCATAAGGGACTGGGCTGGAAATTGCCCGAGGTCGAACCATTGATGTGCCTGTGAGACTGGACTGGCTTGAAGACTCGAGAATATGTCGATTCTCTTCATCCATTTCAAGACTCGATTCTGATTCTGATAATTGACGTGACAAGGCTTCTCTTCTCTCAGTTTCTAGCAGCAACTGATGATGAAGTCTAGCATTTTCTTCACGTAGGTTTTTCTCCTCACTCAAAAAAAGATTAATTTTTGAATTCCGTTCATTTTGCATCCCTTTTAACTGCCGTCTTAGCCATTCAACCTCCTTTTTTAAATATCGAACATGAGCTGTTAAAGTATCACTACTTCCGCTCTCTAGTGACACCGACTGTCGAGGAGAGGGAGGTGCACTTACAGGTTGGTTCAACTTTTCCTGCAGCAAGCGTTTCTCGGTTTCTAGTTTGTCCATTTTTTTCCACAATCTATTCACCAGCCCTTCTTGTTCTTTTTCTAGTGTATTTTCAAGTTCAATTTTTTCCCGACGCAGTTCCTCTAATTTATAATGCTTGTCGTGTGTTTCTCTTTTGAGCTTCTCAATCTTGCGCATTAATGTATTCACTTGTTTTTCCTGCTCTTTTTCAAGAGTTTGTTCAAGTTCAACTTTTTCCTGTCGCAATTGGCTGAGCTGGCGTTGCAGTTCATTTGTCAAAAATTCTTCTTCGGTTTCATATTTATTGACCAGTGTCTCCTTTTCCTTTTTAAGCTCCTGAATTTTCTTCATGAGCGTATTAGAAATGAACTCTTCCTCTTGTTCAGCCCTAGCCTGTATGTTTACACTAGCTTGCCTTAGGGATTTATTTTCTTCTTGTAAAGCATTGCATCTCAGTTTGTAAGTCTCAAGCTCCATTTTTAAAACACGGTTTTCTTGCTGTAGAGATGCAATACGGATTGCCAGTTCGTTTCTTTTCATGGAACCGGCAACAACTTGAGTGTTTGATGTTGACGTGTACACCAGACTTCCATCCGTATCGGATTCAGATTCCGACATTTTTAAACAGCAAGTACTATATCTGAGCACAACATTGTATTGATAACATTATATAATATAAAGGTAAAAAATGGAAAATTTCGGATTCATGTCTTCAAAAGATGCAGAGATTCGTAACTTTATAGATATGAAATCAAAATTGAAATTTAAAATAGGTTTAAAATATCAATATTTCTTTATAATTTAATTTTTTATTTATTTAATTAAAAAATGTTGGTACCTCCAATTACTACTCGCTTGGATTTCTTGGCTCTATTACTATACTTCGTAATTACCAAAGTCTCGGGAAAAACTAAAAAAGGGAAACTCCTAACTAAATTGAAGATTATGATATTATTGTTAGAGGTACAGTTAGTTCTGGGGTTGAGATTAGTGTTTGGGACAGGGTTAGAATTAGTTTCCATACCGATCCAAGTGATCCAAGCGATCCGGTGATAATTAGAGGCACCTATTACATGAAAATGAATAAATACATGTAAAAACACACGACTCAATTATCGTTTTTGATATTTAAAAAAAATAAAACTAATTACCGGTACTTTAGATTTGAGTCAGATTTACGGTTATCAATTATTTACAAACGCTGCAAAGTAAGTTTAAAGTACGGTATTATACCAGTACTGAAACCATACACTTAACACAAAACCAATTACTAAATGCCCAATTTCGAATTTTGGGGAGCAAAAACATTATGAAAAACCTGGCAATTATGATCATGTATATTATCTTAGAACTTTAATAACCAAATACTAGGTCACCAAATAGGGAAAACTAAAAGGAGGAAAAGTGGGGGAGGAGAACTGCACATTAAAATGAAGATTATGACATTAGAGTTAGTTTTAACATGGGGTTAAGTTAAGGGGGTTAGTGCTCTGGGGTTGAGATTAGTTTTTAAGGCAGGGTTTAAATTAGTTTCCGTTTTTTTAATGAGTTTCCCTCCTTCCATCCCTCCTTTAAGTGTTGCTCACCGAATATCCAATTCGAAATGAGTGGGGGGTTTAGTGGTTTGGTTTAAAAATGACACTATTATATCATAAATGTCAGGGTGCCTCTAAATACTACAGGACCGCTTGGATCACTTAGATTGCTATGGAAAGTAATTCTAACCCTGCCCCAAACACTAATCTCAACCCCAGAACTAACTTTAACCCCAACCCTAACATTATTATCATGGCTTTTGTAATTACGAAGTATAGTAAGCGATCCAAGCGATTTAAGCGCTCCAAGCGATCCAAGCGGTCCTGTAGTATTTAGAGGTACCGTAAATGTCGGATCATGCAAGTTATATTAAATACACCACAAAAATTTCAGTACCGGTACTGTGGGCATGAAGTATTCTGACTTAAACTAGTTTTAAAACCTCGTAGTTAAATTGATTAAATGTGTACGATTGTACCATTTTGGCTTCCACCTTTCAGTACTGGTTTGCAGTTTCATATTCTGTGCCTTATTATAAACATTAAATTTGTTACTAGTTTGGTGTTTGCTGTCGCTGTATAATAGGATTGTCTAGATTTTAAGGCTACCAGTTCCCTGATTACACACAAAGTACGGAAACAGTTTGGTTAAATAAAAAAGAATAGATAATAACGTTTATACTCCGTTTTTTTCATTCATGGGATAAATTATGATTATTCCCTTTGCTATAACTCTTATATTAAATTAAAACTGTGATTTTTAAAAGGTAATGTTTTTGTATTCAAAAATTACTCGGTACTTTCAA